>ML783891.1:358380-387903 GCA_009831015.1 Picea engelmannii | reverse complement strand
GATTGCTGGTAGGAGTTGGGAATTCTCAGCAGACTTGAGTGGTAGCTCAGCCTTGGAGGCGAGATGAGAAGCTAGTTACTCTCTGATTGTGTGTGGCCCCTTTGCGGCTCGGGGGGCTGAGGGGGAAGGAGAGTACCCCTAGCATTTGGCTGGGAGGTACCGGTGAGTTCTTTGCGGTCGACAAGCAGGAGCAGGAGCTGCAGGAGCGCGGGGTCATCTTCGAAGCGGGAGATAAGGCCAAGTACGCCCCTCTATTTTGTAGAGTAGAATGGTTACTGTATAGACTTGTAGTTTCCAGGGTTATTGCATAACTTGTTTATAAACTGTAGCTTCAAGGGTTATCGTTATTCTGGCACTTGTTGTTGTGGTTCCAATGGTTGTGTTCTGGTGATTTTACCTCGATTCGTTCACTGTGGGCGAAATCATGGGCTGGGCGTTTTCTTCGAAATTACAGAGGGCATTCGGTCGTGGACCTCTCGTTGTATGATACTACTGTCTTTCGATGCTAAATATCGGTCTTTTTGCTATTAAATCGCTGTCATGCTTTAAGAAAAAAAAAAAAAAACTACTGTCTCTTGTTGTAGTTTGCTGGTATTTCATTTCCGGAGATCCGTCCTTGATTCCCGTGGGTTGGGGAAGAGTCGGCATTGTTTCCTTCGTAGGTTAGGTGATTGCTGTGTAAATTTATGGATGTCATGGCCACTCTGAACAATGTTCGCCCCACTACTTGATAGTTAAAGAAACCCAAACCGTGTCTTTACCCTCTGCCTGCTCGTTGTGTACAATAGCGCAGCACCAAGCGTCTGAAACCCTGGTGTAAGGTTCATTGTGTAAGATCTCCCAAAGCTGGATTTCATTGTTTTATTTTTACAGGAGTTTACTGTGCAGTTATCTTAAATGTTTTACCCTAGAAGTTTTGCAATTGGGCGATTCTCGTTCAAGTATTAATCATAAACAATATATAAGTTGACCTTTCCTCATAGACAAACACGGTCCTCCTTTTCTTCTGTAAAACTGGACAACGCAGTCCCTGCTAATAGTCTTTATGTTTGGTATTTTTCCTTATCACTGGACAACGCAATCAGGGCAAGTAGTCTCTGTGTATTCGTTATTGATTTCCGTAAACTGCACTGCAATGAGTATAGATATGTTGAGAGATATAGTTTTCGCACCTTGGCACAGTAAGGATAGAGATCGAGGGTTCGACCCTGGCGGCCTGCACTTTATGCGCTATTCTCTTCACATATCAAGTTAAAATTAAATTTTATTAGTCTTTATGTTTGGTATTTTTCTTATCACTGGACAACGCAATCAGGGCAAGTAGTCTTTGTGTATCCTCTATTGATTTCCGTAAACTTTACTGCAATGAGTATAGATATGTTGAGAGATATAGTTTTCGCACTTTGGCACAGTAAGGATAGAGATCTGGTGGTTGCTAATATTCATGTTATATAAGCTGTTCAATGTTAATCTTCATGAAAATAGTTAAAGTACGTTATTCCTCATTGATTTCCTCACATATTAGGCATGTGGATAAATTTTTAATGGTTGACATCATTGAATTAAGTGGTTTCTGTTAAGGTTATGTATGTAAATGGCTTAATTGCTTGGCTGGATTAAATGACTTTTTTTTTCATGAGAAAATTTCCCTCGAAATTATATTAAGTATAAACCTGTATAAATTCATTTACACAATAAAGCCACGACTGTAGCGAGAAAGACCAGACAATAAATAGAACAGATCCCTTACAAGTAACCTGTCTCCACTGGCGAGATCGCCCAGGTTGGTTTTCGTCCATTTCTAAAGGATTAAATGAATTAAGCATTAATGCTTTCTCACCAGTGAATTTAGTATGGAAATTCGTTAATTAAACAGGAATGGACTTGACCTGTTGTTATATTTAGGAATCGTAAGAATGTCATGACACCAGTATATTATATTAATGAGTAGATAGTGAGCAGTTAGAACATTATTGCAATTCTTATTGTTAAATATTTGCGGATGAAATTAATTGAGGCGCCTTGGATGCGTGGCTCTCCATGATTAAAATGTATCAGGCCCGAACCCTGGCTGTAGCACTGTATTAACACAGCACGCCAACCAAAGGATGAAAGCGCTGGGAACAAGAGAGCGCTACACCAAGTGATTAATGACTTGTCTGACATAGGAGGTAGGTTGGATTCTCAGCCAATGATTCATTGGGAAGGGGAATAGCGCTGCAGTTGGGGAGTTAACATACCAGCCATCGAAACACATGTCAACTACCCAAGGCGCAATGCGACTGGCCTCTTGACATTCTCACACCTTTAAACTGGCAATAACAACTGGCAATAACCTACCACCTATTAATAATTGATGTATTAGGGTTTCTTGCTCGGGACGTTGCTAATGTCGCGTACTATCTTCCTTTTTGCGAGACATTAAATTAGTAGAAGTTGAATAAGGGTTAAATTCATTTCAATTTAACTCCTTTAATTTAATTGGTAAGGGATGGCAAGACCTAAATTGTTATTCAGCTTTTTCTTTTAAATTATATTTTCAAGGGTTTGAGTTTAAATTATATGTGTAAAGCGATAGATTATTATGTTGTTCTTTTACAACCGCCATTAAAGGATACCTTGCAATTTACCAACTCAGGCAAGTCTAAATCATATCATTTTAAACCTCAAAAATCTCAGCTTTATCGTATACACTTGACAGCTACTCTGTACATTAAATTGTGCTCTGCTAGTTACGCACTGAATGCAGTCGAGGGGACCTTTTAATGCGCCTTCAGCAACTCCCAAATAACGTATAAAAAAAAAAAACTGAAGTCGTAATTGTGGTTATTCGAATTTTGGCATTTCAATTATTGTTACTTCTGGTACTGTCTAAAGTCGGTTACCTTTAAAATGATCAATTTAAATAGTGTCATTAGTACATATTGGCATTTTAAGTATGATGTCATGACGTTATTTTAGACCTGATGTTATTTAAGAATACAATGTTGTTCTTATATATTGACATAGGCTTAGGGAAATGTTATTTTAATATTTTATTGTTTTATAAAGATGTATAGACATGGAACAATACAGTAATGCTAAAGTTAATGCTTACGTTTAATGTTATTGTTTTACAGTAATGAAAATGTGATGAACATTTAATAGTTATTCTAAGATTGTATTGAACCCTAGTGCAATAAGTTATATGGAACTACTGGTTATGCTATTAGTTATATTGAACTAAGGGTTATGGAATCAATGTTTATGGAACTTAAGGTCTATGCTCATGTTGTATTGAATATTATGCTAACAGTTATATGGAACCCCGGTTTATGCTTTTAGTTATAGTGAACTCATGTTAAGGAATCAAGGTTCATGGGGCTAATTTTTATGCTAGCATTGTGTGGATTGGTTAGGTTATGCTAAGATTTGGGTAGTTCATATTTATTCATAATTAAATGAAATGAGAAGCCCCTAGTTATTTTATTGGAAGGTATTTTAGCATTTAAGGGTGAGGATGTGGTTATGTTAGGCGAAGGTCCGTGTGGTACCATTGATAACATATAAATGTAATGATGTAGATTATTTTAAGATTGGAAGTTATTTGGTAATATGCCTTTAATTGATAATGTTGTTGTTATTTTAAAGTTGCTTGGTAATGGATGACATTTAATTAGGAAGGCTATTAAATGAATTTACCCTATGCTCTTGTTAAAGTTAGCGTTCAAGTTATGGAAATTGTAGTAAAGATATGGTGGATGTAATGTGATGGATCAATGTTAGGTTAGTTGATTTAAGATATACCATGGTGTTGTCCTTAGGAAAAAGTTAATGTAGCGGTATTTTATGGAGGTCACCTATTGATGATGGTGCCTATTATTGTGCAAGTCCAGGTGATGTAATTTAATGCGTTTGTTAGTTCATGATAATGGAATCGTAAGGTCATTGTTGTCTTTTTGTGTTCATCGTGGTTGCGTCTTGTTGGTCGTCGAGTGGCGACGTAGAGTCTAGGGTGTCGGTTACTTCTACACGCGTGCACACACCTTATACAAAAAAAATTTGCACATGTTGTCAGAGTCGTTGTCGTAATGAGGAGGTTATTACATAACCATCTTCCTGCGAATGAGCACAACTATCACATCTCTTCTCAGAGATAAGATGCCACCATTCTAACAAGCTTGTTTTCAGTCTGCATTTTACAGTTTCAACATATTTTCTTATTGAATAGAATCTGGTTTTACTGTATCTCTATTATTGTTCCTTGTGTTTCTATGTTAAGAATAATAATAATATGTATTCATTTCGTTCTGCTCATAAAATCCAGATCATTTAATGGCACAATAACTTTCCAATATCTTGCTTCAAAGACCATTTGCCTCTTCTTCAAATCAATGAGGGTCTAGTTATCAAAATCCCAATCAATTCTTAGTAACCTTGGATAAGGATTACTTCCATAAAACAATATCTTGATTACTTTGAAATCAACTATGTTGTGCAATCCATCGATGTTAACATCCACCCCTAACAACCTTCCAATCAGAACAATCTTATGATGATTTGCTAACCTCAACTGAATAGGTGACCAAATTAACTTCAATTTTCTTATTGTCTCCCAGGTCTTCTTTAGAATGACATTCACATTAGATCCCAACTCTAAAATGATATTATCCATGTCATAATCTCCTATCTACGCATTCCGTCAGAATTCCTTATTTGTCCTTCTCTTGCGATGTACCCAGTTAATTGTTCGTTGTACAATAGGTGTTTCCTTATCTTGCGCATATTGATCAATTATTCCGCGTAGTGTGTTTAACCCAGTCTCATCCTTCATTAATTCTAAACAAATCTTCAAGAAAATTCTCAGCATACTTACCTTCTCAACTTTCCTTTATGAATGGTCATATGCTGGAGGCATGTCATACACTGGTTGCCTATCATACATAGGTGGTGCAGTCAAAGTCGATGCTATCCATATTGTCTACAACAATTTTTTCCTTGCTTGCTTGCTTGTATGTGCCTTTCTCCTTTCTATGGTCAAACAATGAAGGAGTATTTGTTTCTTTCCTTACCCACTGCTCGGTCTAATTTCCTTGTTATGTTTCATTAGCTCCCATTCTCAATCCTCCGTGTGTAACTGTTGATACCTTAGGTCGTTCGTCGTGCTCCTCTGCAACTATCATCTACACATTTAGGTTCCTTTTTTCTTGCCACTTCATGATCAACTGTGGATAGCCTTATGTCGCATGGTCCAATTGTCTACAGTAAGTGCATGTCATGCAAGGATTTGGACAGTCTCGTCCCAAATATCCAGGTTGATTACAGTTATAACATATAATTAGACCACTTCCTTTTCCAAATCATCCTCTTCCATGACCTATGGATCCTCCTCTTCCTCCTTGATTGTATCCTCTCAGAGTATTGTATTGTGACACCTCTCTTTCTGGTCCTTCTTCTCCTTGGAATCTATATGAATCTACAGTGCATTCTCCCATAATATCAAATGGGTGACATTCCTTTTCATCATGTCTAACAAACTTACAAAAATTACAAAACAAGTTTCTAGTAGTGCTCTGATACTTCTGCATTAACATACAAGCAGTAGGGTGATGAACCATTGTTCTTCGTATCTCACAATATAATCCTCTTGGTTCTAAGGGGTTCGTGGCTCCCGTAGAAAAATATTCTCTAAAAGCTGGACACTCGTTCTTATGATGACCTTATATTCTATATGTAGTACACCATACTTCTTAGCGATTTTCCTTTCCTTTAGCCAGTTCCTACAACTGAATGGTCAATGTTGTTAACTGTGATTGGACCTGATCCATTCCTACACCATTCTCTCCTATAAGGGATTCTTCCAACCTCATATAAATCTCTAGGGATTCTGACTACGACATAATATTTTGTTGTTTCAAAGGGAAGTGTATATGCGGCAACAATCCTACAATGAACCACTCCCTATATTTCTCATCTAGAATCTGGAAATCTAACTGGTCCTTTAAGATCTTGAATCTCTGATCAAAATCCCATAGTGACTCATTTGACAATTGCTTGATATATTTCAACTCTATAATACATTGTGACTCAAACTTCATCTTTTGGAACTCTTTTAACAAGGCTTTCCTGATGTCTGCTAATGTTTTGGTTTGTCCCGTAGGTACAATAGATTGATACTTCATATACCATAGTAATGTGCATTCTCTGAATGTTGTTTCCAACTGCGCAATATTTTCATCATCATCCTAGATGTTCTTCATTGTCCATATCGCTTCACAAAGAAACAAATGTCATCCTGGATCATCTATCCCCGCTCCATGGAAGACATGCATTCTCAAAGTGGGGTCTAACCCTGCCATTTCATTCTGCACAATATTATTCCCTAGTGACACTAAATGATTCTTACTTGGCATGCCTCTTACACTATTATGACTACCTTTACTTCTATCTCTACTTCCTTCACTAACTATAATTGACAAAGCTTCAGATCTTACCTCATTCCTTGGAGCTGCACATGGGGTTGTGGTTTCAACAAAGACTCCGGTCTGAGTGGGATGTAATGGGTCTTCTTCTACTAGACTGAGCTGACGATCCTTTTCCTTTTCCTTTGTGCATGGTATTCCTTTGATATAGAGTATTAAACCAATGTCTCTTTCCTCAATCTCACTATGCTTCCCTTCACTCTTAGCCACAATACTCTTTCTACTATTATTAAATCTCTTACCACTACACAATACTCCAATCCATTAGGATCATAATGGCATCTAGAAAATCTAGTGTCAATAAGAAAGTTGTCCATTTTGGCATACCAAGCTCAGGGAGCTTACTTAAGACCATAAAGAGATTTCTTAAGGTGACAAACAAGGCTAGAGTCATTCTAGACATATCCATGAGGTTGTTCCATGTATATTTAATCTTGAAAATCCCCATACAAGAAGGAATATTTAACATCTATCTGATGGACCTCCCATTTATGTGAGGTAGAAAGAGAACGAACAAGGTGGATGGAATTCAATTTGGATACAAGGGTAAAGGTTTCATTATAGTCAATTCCTTCAACTTGGGAAAATCCTTTGGAAGATAACAAAGCCTTGTGCCTTTAAACACTTCCATCTTATGCATACTTATTTCTGTAGCCCCATTTACATCTGACAATTTTCTTCCTTTCGAAAGAGGTACAAGATCCCAACTATCGTTTTCCATTAAAGAACGATACTCTTCATTCATTTTTGTATCCCAATCTAGATGACCTGAATCTTTGGAAAATGTATATGAATCATGAGTCTTTGAAACTTGATCCAAAAGAGAAGAGGCTCAATAGAACTAAGAATGAGGATGATGTTGATCTCATGGATCACTGACAAGATCACCAGCTGCTTCTTGTGTTCAATGGACCCATCTAAGAAGTGGTGGTGTTGGCACTGGTTCAGGTTCAATGGAATCATTTGGAGGAATGTGAGAAGGTGGAGGAGGATTTTCACCTCATTGTCATCATATGAAGAAGAAATCAGAATAGGAATAGAATAAGGAACAAATGTCGAAGATGTCTTGGAGGACAAAGAAGGCACAATCGTCGAATTAGGCTCGGATCCCAAGATATTTTCATCAAATTTAACATCTCTTCTAATAATAATTCCATTACAATGTGGTTGAAGAAGTCTGTAACCTTTAACATCTTCAGAATAACCAACAAAATATGCACTTCTCCCTTTAGGCTGCAATGCTTTCCTTTTCTCATCAAGAATGTGAGCCTGTGTTATACTACCAAATATATGGAAGTGACTTACATCAGGATTAATTTTAGTACATGCTTCTTCTGGTGTTATATTTTTAAGAGCCTTTGTGGGAGTGTGATTTACTATGTAATTTTCACAGTTGATGGATTCCACCCAATACTTTGGACTTAATCCCTTAGATTGGATCATAAAATTAGCCATTTCTTTTAATGTGTGGTTATTTTTCTCAGAAACATCATTTTTTTGTGGTGTATATGGAACAATGTGTTTCACTTGGATGCCCTTTGTAGTGCAATAACTTGTAAAATTATTGTTCACATATTTGCCTCCATTATTTGTTCTTAACCTTTGAATTTGATGTCCATATTGCTTTTTTACAAGGACTTTGTAGGCCATAATTTTTTCAAAAACTTTGCTCTTAAGTTTTAAGAAGTAAACCCAAGTATGTATAGAAAAGTCATCAATGAAAGTTAAGAAATAATTGCACCCAAAAAAATAAGGAGAAGAAAGTGGACCACACAAGTCACTGTGAACAAGATGCAAAGGGCTTGAGGTGTGCCAAGAGGCACATTTGTCAAAACTATCCCAATTATGTTTTTCGAGAACACAACCTACACAAACAACATCTCTGCATGAAACACGAGTAAGACCAATCATCATTTGTTGATTACATAGTTGTTGCAATGAGATGTAGTTTAGATGACCAAACCACTCATGCCAATTTTTTCTCAAGTAATTGCTATGAGAAAAAAAAACTGAACGAAAAGATGATGACCCAAAATTGTCAAACTTGTACAACCTGATAATATCATCAACAATTTCAGTTGAAAGAACATGTTGGGGATATTTGAAATCCTTGATTACAACTTGGTGAGGTGAAAACTCTATGGTTTTACTTTCACCTGAATGAGTGATTTAATATACTGATAGAAGGCTATAGGAAATACTTGGAACACATACTACATCATTGATATGACCATTATCTGTTAAATTATGTGTTGGACACACCTACCACACCTAGAGGGGGGGTGAATGAGCGTGGGGCTCTTTTTCCCAAAAATTCCCTCTTGCATAAAAACTCATCAATTAGCATTCAACATTTATTCATTACCCATTGTTGTCATTTATAAACAATTAGATGTAGGCACATATCAACAACATATATCAGAAATATATCATCAACAATTCATCATCACAATGAACATAAAGAACATAAGATGTATGTACAATTTTCTTTTTATTACGGACTACAATCCTTAAGTTTATTAGCAACAACTGAATAGAGTACAACTCTACAAGAGCACCAGCTCTATATGCAAGAATCAACTTACACCCTCAACATCAATTGAGATGAGGCAACAATCCTCAACAGATATCAATCTGTCAATAGGTACGCGACATGTCAGTAGTACAGCCTGCGTGTGAACGTGCTCTGGCTCACTACAGCCTGTGTGTTAATGTAGCCAGTGTATAATGCAACAAGCGTTTTCTTCTAAGCAACTAGGGTTTTGCTTTTCTTCACATGCTCAAAACTCTTCTATCTTCCACTGACCCACAGCTAGTCACAATACATCCAAGCTCTCCAATAGCTTGCTCATGCTCCACAACAAATCAATATGAATGCTATCTCAATCATGTATAAACAACAAGTATTCCATATAAATCATGTCACTACTGAATGACAAGAGTGTTGCTCACTCCATCCATCAAATCAACCAAGTTGAGCCATATCATAGAAGCCATACCAAGAATGCCCTAAGCATTCACAACATATCAAACAATAACATCTATCAAGACAATAATGTAACCATACCAGTGTCTTAGTGATAGATTTGAGGCCATAGAATGCATATCTGGAACCTGCCTCATCATCCAAGAGCTTGGCACCATCTCAAACACAAATATCCATGAGGTTATTTAGTCCATGCTCCCTGTACATAGTCATCCCATGTGTACACTCACCCTATACACATCCAGCCCGCGTGTACACACACCCTATACATAGACAGCCTGCATGGGCATAAAAAAATAGGGTTTTATGTGAATCCGAGACTTTTTCCGTCAATATCTCCGATATTGCCGAAACTTGATGTGTCCATGAGATCCTCCTCTCGCTCTCTTCCTTAGAATAGATCTTCAATCATGCTCAAGAGATTCACACCAATAGGATGCTCTCACAAGAAGCTCTCCATCACTACTCCACAAGATATTCACAAGAAGCTCTCCATTGATCCAAAAAGGATTCTTACCAAATGTGCTTTTTACAAGAGATCCTAGCTTCTTATTTATACTTTCATCTTCTAGGTAACCCATTTTTAGCTTACTGAACCCATTTCTAGGTCACTTAACCTATTTTCCTTATTTTAGGGTTAACCACTTTCCATGAATAGAAAGTTCTCCAATACTTTATCATTTAAATATTCCTTCTTGATTTTGTCACTTTAATTTATCATTTAAATAATCCATCTTGATTTTGTCACTTTACTTTATCATTTTAAATAACGATTTCTTCTTTTCAAGCACTTTTACTTCTTTGACCTTTTGGGGCTTCAAGCCTTCATATGGGGGTCCTCCAACTTCATAAGACCATAACTCTCAAACCGTGAGGAGTTATGTGACATTCCACATATCACCGGAAATGGAATGTCAAGCACTATCCATCTAGGATAGTTTCACTAACAACTTTATTGATCTTCATCTCATTATTCCACATACAAGCATGGGTCCTCCAACCATTCTTCTAGGATAACTTATTCCATAAAGTGTCTTCCCGTGAGGGCTTTCACCATAAGGGGACCACTTTGGAGTTCATCCATTTGTGCACCTTATCAACCATGATAAGACACTAATGATTCATCTTTGCATCGATTAGTTTACACTTGGAAATATATCATTCTCATCAAGGGCATCATATCAATCAATTACTTGACATCAATCAATGACATCAATCAAACCAAATCATGTACATATGATCCAACAATCTTCCAAATAATCAAACCATTGGCATCAATGACAAACCATTGGCATCAATGACAACATGATCCAACATTATGAGCTTGATTTATTATGCAGATTAATTTTTTTATTTTCTTCAACACTTTGATTCCATCTTAATAGACTTCAACAATGTCAAATCATAACCGAATATAAATAACTATGTAGATAAGTAAGCATGCACATCAACAACACATATAACCTGGGGAAACCCTGTACAGGGAGAAAAACCCCAACAAACAATATTCCTTTATTGCATTAATAATGTATGATCACTTACAAAAATCCACCATGAATGTTATGTTCTTAAAGAGCTTGCCAAGATGACTCTGACCTAACAAAGACCTAAGAGACCTTGCTGAAATACATCTCTGATATGTTGCCTCTATTGTTTATATACAACACTGATATGTTGTTGATATGAAGCCTCTATTGTTGATATACAACACTGATATGATTCTTTGGTATGTTGCCTCTTTATCACTGATATGCGCCTCTATTTCTTCTCCCTTAACCTGCATATCAAAACTGTGTTGAAGAGAGGGGTTGACCTCTACTTATATAGGTTGAAGAGGAGAAGAGAAGAGGCTCAAAATAGTAACTTGTTTGCGTGCTTTAATCATAACTCAGCTTCATGCGTTAGTTCGAACTTAGAACTATACTTGAGACTGGTATACTTTAGTTCGTAAATAGAACTAGACTTGAGACTTCAGTTACAACTCAACATTACACTTTAGTTCAAAAATAGAACTAGACTTGAGACTGGTATGCTTTAGTTCAAAAATAGAACTAGACTTGAGACTGGTATGCTTTAGTTCAAAAATAGAACTAGACTTGAGACTGGTATGCTTTAGTTTGAAAATAGAACTAGACTTGAGACTTCAGTTACAACTCAGCAATACACTTTAGTTCGAGAATAGAGCTAGACTTAAGACTTCATTTTCAACTCAACATTACACTTTAGTTCCAAAATAGAACTAGACTTAAGACTTTAGTTACAACTCAACATTACACTTTAGTTCGAAAATAGAACTAGACTTAATACTTCAGTTACAACTCAGCATTACGCTTTAGTTTGAAAATAGAACTAGACTTGAGACTTCAGTTACAACTCAACATTACACTTTAGTTCGAAAATAGAACTAGACTTGAGACTTCAGTTACAACTTGACTCTTTACAAGGCAATTCAAATTTCTCTTCATGGTGGATAATGTTACACGTGCCAATGCACTAGATCAATACATTTATATCATTTGCAATATTAGGAATATCATTTGTTTCTAGCTCATAGGAATTTTATATTCAACCTAACTTTTGTTAGGTGCCTTGACTTTTTCTCATGGCTCACAAGGCTTGACTAGGCTCACACAAGTTGTACATTCCCCCTGACTTTTGCACTAGTCTGTCTATGCTCACAGAGGTTGTACGTTCCCCCTGACTTTTGCACTAGACTATCTATTCTCACAAAGGTTGTACGGTCCCCTTGACTTTTTCATTAGAATCACATAGCATATCATTCGTCTTGACTTTTGGTTTGACTCACAGAGGTTGTACATTCTCCATGACTTTTTTCAATACCTCATAAGACTGCTTGATTCTCCAAATCTCCTTGGCTAGCCTCAGGGTGGCCCATATGGCCTCTCATTGGAGAATGACTATCAATGCTACCAAATTTAAAACTCCCTCTTAGTGAGGGAGTCATTCTCAGCCACACCAAGCTTGCCTCTCAACTGCATAAATTGTCTCGAGGTTAGAGGATTGGTCAGGATATCAGCTACCTTCTCGCTCATGGATATGTACTGTAACTTTACAATTTTTATCTGGACCAAGTCTCGGATGTAGTGGTACCTCATGTCAATATGTTTTGACCTGTCGTGAAATACCAGGTTCTCTGTCAATTTTATGCAACTTTGATTATCATAGTGAACCATCGCCGTCTCGAGCTTGTCACCAAACAACCTAGAAACAAATTTTTCGATCCATATTGCTTCCTTGCTAGCATCACTTGTTGCAATGAAATCAACCTATGATGTACTATGTGCAATGGATCCCTACTTCTGGATTGATCAAGATATCACAGAGGATCCTAAAATGAAGCAGTATCCAGAAGAACTCTTCCGATCCACTAGGCTTCCTGCCCAATCAACATCTGCATACCCATGTAGAAATAAACCACCATTGGATGTATGTCTCAGACCATAAGTAATGGTTCCTCTGAGATATCTCAAGATGTGCTTTGCTTACACCCAATGTCTCTATCTTAGTTCATTCATGAACTAACTCATTGCAATGACTGCATAGCATATATATGGCCTAGTGTGGATCATGCACATCAATGATCCAATCAGCTGCCTATACATGGTGGGATCCACCAAATATGAACCTGTATCATAATCATGCAGCTTCCTCAGGTTGGTAATCATCAAAGTACACATGGATTTGAAATCCATCATACCAAACCTCTTTAGTACATCCACTGTGTATTTTCCTTGTGCCAGAAATATCTTGCCCTATCTTTGCCACACTTCCAATCCTAGGAAGTAATGCATCAAGCCTAAGTCTTTCATCTCGAATTATGAGGTTAGCTCCCTCTTACACCAAGATATTATCCCTTCATCTCTTGTTAGAAAGAGATAATCAACATACATGATTAGTATAACAGGTTGGTTACCTCTTACCTTGAAGTACATATTTGCATTAGCATCACTTTTCTGAAAGCTCGAGCTTTTAAGAAAGCCATCAATCCTATCATACCAAAATATGGGAGCCTAATTAAGACCATACAAGGCCTTCCTTAGCTTGCATACATGAGTGCCTTTGTTATGCAGTACAAAACTACCTGGTTGTTCCAAAAATACCTCATGTTCAATCTTTCCATTCAAGAATGTTGTTTTTACATCCATCTCATGTAGCATCCAACCAAGAATGGGAGCTAAAGTAATAATAGTTTGAAAAAGTCTCTTCGTAGTTGATTCCTTCTTTCTGAGTGAAGTCTCTAGCTACAAATCTTGCTTTGAAATTTTCCACTCTTCCATAAGCTACATGCTTGATCTTATAGATTCATTTGGAAGAAACCACTGATTTGTCTTTTGGCCTCCACACAATGTCCCAAACATTGTTCTTTATAATAGACTTGTATTCCTTAAGAATGACATCCTTCCTTACTTTTAATTTAACTTCTTCTTCAAATGAAGAAGGTTTGGAATCACTAATGCTTCTCATCAGTGCAACATATCCTCCAAACCTATTATGACTCTTCCTTGAAATTTCCTTTGGAAGCAGTTATCCTTTCTTCTTCCTGCACTATTTCTTTAAGCCACCCTGGCTTCCTTTTGGCTGGAGGTTCTTCAAGAGTTCTTTCTAACACTTTAGAAAGCTCTAGGGGCTCATTAATTTTCCCTTCATGAGGTTCCTCCCTCTTATCATCCTACTCTTTATTTTCATAAGAGGGTCAAGTTGGTTAAATTGCTTCTGATTCCTGTTGAAGCTCTCTAGATTTCTTAAATGTGACTTCCTCATGGAAAGTCACATATTTTCTTACCTCTATTTTCCTCAGACCTGGTACATAAATACTGTAAGCCTTGGAGTTCTCACTGTACCCCACAAAAACCCCTTTCTTACCTGAGGGTTCCATCTTTGTCCTCTTTTCCTTAGGGACATGAATATACACAGGACACCCGAATATCCTTAGATGCCATACTTCAGAATTGATCCCTGAGAAGACCTCTTCAGGACTCTTTTCCATCAAGGTAGCATGTGAACACTTGTTCTGAATATACATGGCAGTGGAGGTATCTTTTGTGTTGGACACATCGACTACACTGAGAGGGGGGGTGGTGAACAGTGTACGGCTCTTTTCCCAAAACTCCTTAGTTAACAATCACCATTAAATCATTACTCATTGTTGTCATTTATAACTAGTTAAATTTCAACACATATCAGAAACATATATCAACAATATATCATCAATAAGTCATCACCACAAGGAACACATAGAACACAAGATGTATGTACAATTTTCTTTTTATTACAGACTACAATCCTTGGGGTTTTTTAGCAACAATTGAATAGAGTACAACTCTACAAGAGCACCAACTCTATAATGAAAGACTCAACTTACACCCTCAACACCAACTGATATGAGGCAACAATCCTCAACATATATCAATCTATACCATAAAAAAGTGCATCAACCATACACCAACCTGTGCCAAACAACTTGTAATCAACCTGTACCATAAACAAGTGCATCCAACCATGTACCAAGTATATACCAATCATTTTTCAACTACTCATCAACAATGACTCATCAATATGTACCAACATCATCAACTATACACCTCATGTATGTTCCAACTCATCAACTTCTTGTCTCAACCATGACTAGTTTTGGATTAGTCAACAACCCTAACTTGAAGTAATCATAACTTTGTACATGTAATGAATAAATATCTGAAACTCATATACAATGTTATTCAGTTTTTTTTGTGCAATTCCTCTAGGTTTCACTACTTGGAACCTCTCATAAAATGAGTTATAGCAAAAATGACATACCTTGTTGAATTCTGGCTTATTCTAGAGAGCGAACTTGTAGAGCGTTCCCCACATGGAATATTTGTTGAGTCGATATATAACTATTAAAAAACATACTAAAGACTGTAATATAACCAACACAATTGGTCTCACTGAATTTGGATCTGGTATGAATAAGTTATGACATTTTTACCCGAAACACATGTTTTAGACTAGTTTCAGGACTAGCCACAAACCCTATTTTCCACGGAGTGTATCTCCAAAAATACAACGACCCACGATCTGATTTTTTAACCATAGATACTTGGATATGTTTCCTCAATGGAATATCAATCTCATGGTCTGAATCATTATATAAAAAAAGTTATTACGAAAATGGTGAGATGACCTGTAAATAACATACCTTAGAAAGCATCATGAAATTTTTTTATCCTCCCTTGAATTCCGGCCCTCTTTTCTTCACCTTCCCTCTGAAATTTGGCTTATATATCCTTTGGTTACCTCAGTCACCTATATATATTAAATATTCTCAAGTGTTCCACACCAAAAATGCTCAATAAGCTCTCACAAGAAGCTCTCCACCAATACTCCAAAATATATTCTCACAAGAAGCTCTCCATTGATCCACAAAAACGATAATCTACAAGAGACCATTTCTATATTATTTATACTTTCATTCTCTAGGTCACTTGACCCATTTTTAGGTCACTTAACCCATTTCTAGGTCACTTAACCTATTTTCCTTATGTTAGGGTTAACCACTTTCCATAAATAGAAAGTTCTCCAATACTTTATCATTTAAATATTCCTTCTTGATTTTGTTACCTTACTTTATCATTTCTTGATTTTGTCACTTATCTTTATTATTTAAATAATCCACCTTGACTTTGTCACTTTACTTTGTCATTTAAATAATATTAACCCATTTCTACGTCACTTAACCTTTTTTTCCTTATTTTAGGGTTAACCACTTTCCATAAATAGAAAGTTCTCCAATACTTTATCATTTAAATATTCCTTCTTGATTTTGTTACCTTACTTTATCATTTCTTGATTTTGTCACTTCTCTTTATTATTTAAATAATCCACCTTGACTTTGTCACTTTACTTTATCATTTAAATAATGATTTCTTCTTTTATGTCATGTTATCACATAGTTTGTAGCTAGGTCAAATGGCTAGAGAATTGAGGCCAAACTGGCATAACAGGAACCTTCCCCACGCAATGTCATCTCAATGGGGAGGTTCTTTCTATTTAGGGAGGTTAACCCAGGGGAGATGTCCCTGTAAAACTGGGGTTTTGAAGAGGCTAAGGTATAAAGTCAAGTTTAAAGTTTCATCCTCACAGGTTACCACCAAGATCAGAAGGTTCGACTAATCAGCCAATAAAAAACTGTATGCCCAAAGAGAACACCTGCCCCAAACAAGACAACAATAAAGAATATATGCAGGCTATAATTCAATGGGTTAATACTTCATATGACTATCTGATATCAATTAATAAGCAATGTAAAACCAATAGATATCAATGAGGTCAACGTTTTATCAATTAGCTATGGAAAAAGCATCAATTCATCAATAACTATCAAGATGATCAAGCCAACAATGTGTCCAACCAACACTTTACTCAATAAATGATTTAGATCATCATCCAATTGCTTATAGAAGACAAATGTTGCCTCAATATGAGATAACCAAGTGTGACGATAGCCTTAATTAGGGTTAGTTTGTTAGTTAGGATTTCAAGAATTAAAGTTTTAAGAGTTTGTTTTGGACACTATTACCTCAACGTTGTGTGTCTAAGATTAGTGCCTAAGGGTAGATGGAGTCAAACAAGAAGAGGGCACAAAGTTTTGAAAGGATAAAGACCAAAGACAAGAGGGAAGGGTTCTAGAGTGATGCAATGGCAGGGCCCTAGAATCAAAACCCTAGGGGAAAGAGGCTCACTCCAGTGTTTCTTAAGCAAGGCCTCGTGCTCTTTCCTCCTTCTTTATATCAATTTGGCAAAACGTCTAGCATAAATAATAATTCTAACTAGAGGATGAAATGAGAGAAAGTGTTGCAATGGCAAGGCTTTCAAACCCTAGAAAATGGCGACCTTAGCTGTAGATAACCTAGGCCTAGGACGTCACCCCCTTTTCAACCTTCAAAATCAAGCTAGCTTAAGGGAAAACGCAAGAGGAGTGTAGCGAAGGCTAGGTTCAATCTTTCTTCTTAAATGGCTTAAAAATTTCTTTCTAAGGGGACATGAAACAAGGACCTACTTGTGTGCTTGTTACCTAGGGTTTCAAGATCAACAATTTTATAAGTAAATGCAAGAATTTAAACCTACAACCATTCAATTAAGAAGTTTTGCAAGAAAAACACTTACATATCATGAAGAAAAGCATGTGCAAACCCTAGTTGTAAACCTTCCTTGGAGACAAATGCCAAAATATGCCAAAAAATCCTTCCATCAACAAGTGCACCTCACTTAGAAGACAAAACTACCCTAGTAGGGCACAAAAATTAGACCTCACAAGTGTGAGTTGTTGTGTTATGTTCAAACGAGGGGAAAACATCCTCAATATATAGTGTATCATGACCTTTTAATTAATTTTAGGTCATTAAAAAAAAATAGCCGACAAGGCTACAAACCAAAAATCATATTGTTTTGCATTAAATTGTTAAATGAAACCCTAAATGAGCAATAAACAGGACATCAAGCCCCTCTGAGGGACACGTCGACCCTTTTTAGGGAAAAATGCAACACAAGATGACAAACATTGGCCCTCCTTGGGCCTCCAAACTCTCCCACATGTGTCAAACTACTCTGTCAAGATGCCATACACTGGAGGTGATGTCATGGCTCCTAGATGACATCCTAGGGCATCAAAAGGGGCATGTTCCACCTATAGTGGGTCAACCCCCCTGGGTTGGGCTTAGCCAAGGTGTCCTGGATGAAAACATCCTCCTTCTCTTGTGCAAAGGCTCGACCAATCACTGTCCTGTCTCTGCCCCTGATGGGGTCCCAACAACCATCTGATGGGATCTTCATCCCCATGCAGGTCCGAACTAATCATCTCCCCACGTGTACCGGTCCAAATGGTACCTATCCGTCGGGCATGATCCTGCACATCAAAAACTTCGCCCTCCATGGGCTCATTAGTCACAGGGATCATAGCAATGTCAATCACATTTCATCATTAATTTTATCAAATGCATGCATAAAACCCCTGATATATCATCCAATAGCTCAAAGACATTACAATGACCTACTATACAAAGCCAAAGAAAAAGAAAAAATGCCCTATTGGGCCAACATCCATAAGAAAAGGAAAGTTTCAAGAGGATATCATCCAAGCCATGTAACACGAAGTGGTGTGGTCAAAGGATGTCCAGACATACAGGTAGAGTGAAAGACAGGGGTGATATTATCCATGGGTGCCTTTGTAGAAGGTGAGTTGTACCTGTCATGGATGCAATTCTTTCCAAGCCCTTTATTGCCTTTATTCTTTCTTTTCTTTATTACTTTTTCTTTCTTTTTATTTCAAGGTCTAACTAGAGGACACTGCCTTGGCATGGTGACCAGAGCTGACAGTGTTACCCACAAGTACTTTCATAGAGATGATAAGGTTGGCTCGTGATGAGACCCCGTTTCCCTTGGCCATGCAACCAAAGGTCACTGCCCTGGCATGGTAACCAGATAATGGCAATGTCATACTGCTAGGTACCCATGAACATAATGGGTTGGCTCGTGATGAGACCCCCCATCCTCTTGTCTAGGTCTTGTTTTGTCATTTTTCTTCGAGTCCCTCTTGTTTCTTGTTGAGAGACTTTTTATTGCCTTCTCGGGGATCCCTGGGTGAGGTATCTCTAGGTTTTATTTTTTATGTATTTTATCCTTTACCAACTGCTTTTACCTCCTGGGCATTTATCCCCTTCTTCCCACAAGATAAGGTGTAACCCCACAAACAGGTCATCCTAATGTTCGGACTAGGGGAATGGGATAATGAGTGGGAGATAAGATGTAAGAGTTATGATACGATGGGAGCGGACGATGGCCCTTCGTAATCCCCCCTGGTGGCTAACCAAAACCTATGGGTACAAGATTGCTAGGGTACCCTGTCAATCCCCCAAACCATGGTCAAGTGGGTTAATGTAATATCCAAACAGTCGTCAGAAATAAACGGAATTTGATGCATATATCTGAAGGTTATAATGACCAAATATGACACATACCATGATACCTGGACCAATTACCTCATGGAGCAAGAGGCTTCTCCGATACAAATCCAAGTCAAAGGTGATGGATGCTACTACTGCTGATAGGACAAGTCTGATGAAGAAGAAGAAAGATGGGCCCTCCAGGGCCATGCTCAGGTCAATCCTTCTCTCGGTACTCCATGTCTAGGACCTGTGGGCCTCGAGACATGATCTCCTAGTTATCCCTAGAAATAGGGGATAACATCTGGCTCCAACTCGGGGACATGTGCTCACCATAGAGCGCATGAGAACCTAAACATCTCTGGCATAAACCTACAGACCTGCTTAGACTCGAAAAGGGCATCAGTAATAAAGGTGGGGTGGTATTGCCACCCTGAAAATATAATATATGTATATGACTGAAATAAAACAATCAATATGCAAGTGAGGAAGCAAACTAAAATGAAATGAAAATGGTATAATACACGGAAGAATGCCTACCTACCTATACTTACCTGTGGAGTCAGGTCACACCACCTTGGTGGGGTTTGAGTAGGTTCCCTCTGATGGTCAATGGGTGCCTTCTCCCTTCCAAAGTGGACAGATAGTATGAGTTATCAACTGATTCCATTCCGAATTTGAAGGGCCTGAGCCATGATTGCGTACTTCCTTTCACATTAGTTGGATCTCCTTTCTGTGTATCCCACATCCTTACCAAATCTCCCTCCTTGTATTTTCTGATTTTGTGTTTGGTCGTTACCTGAACAACCTTGGTGTATTGTACTGAGGGAGGTGGGTGGGCTTCTGCTATAAAAAATTCTTGTTGGGATGGGCGGATTTGCGCGTCATCTTCATCATTTTTCCTTTTTAATATCTTCACTATCCCAACTTCTTTGTTCTAAAATTCATCTAGGATTTGTTGGTATTCTTCTTTCTTGGGCCATTCAATCTGATCAAACTCCTCTTTTGTTGCAAAGGGCATGTCTTCCGGAGAATATTCGTGAAGAGTTTGCATCACATCTTTCTGCGCTTTATTTTCATCTATGGGAGGAACAATATCTTGTACATGATTTCCAGTTATTGGTACATTGAGTAAACGTCTGGTCGTCCCGTCTTTCAAAGGTAATCGTAAAAAGGTGAGTTCCATCTCAAGGGACCTGCCTATCATTGCACCAAACTTCCTAGACAACAACATTCCCCATACATCCAGGACATCAACCACTATAATATCTATGTGGACTGTCTTCTTGGGGTATTCCTTTAAGTGTACTTCAACATTTTCAACCACACCATGTGTGGGTATTGCTTTAGATTCGAAACCACACACATTCCTGTAAGTCCTAGTGACCTTCAAACCCATTTTCTGCATGACTTTAAGAGACATCATGTTGGCACCAACACCTGTATCTAGCATGCAATTGTTGAGGTATTTGTTGTTCATTGTTAAATTCATGAAGAAAGGGGGGTTTTCACCATACTGGACCCTGAAATGATCATCTTGCAACATAATTGGGGGGGTCTATAGGCTCAGCTGATCCCGAAAAGAAGGTATCAAAGCGTTCTTTAATAGATGGGATCTTGATTGCTTCTTTTAGGGGAACTTTCACATGCATCTTTGATAAAGCCCCTTCAAAGTCAAAATCAAGGTCAACCTTACTAGTCTTGGATGTCTTAGGAAGAAGAACCTCAAGAGATGGGGGTTTCAGCTGATCAATGGTAGGTTGTTTCGGATTCTTTCTCCTATATACTTGAATTTCCTACTTCTTTAGCTTTTCTCATGATTCCTGGTCCAAGTTGTTTATTATTGCCATCCTTGTTGCTCTTGCTGCTTCCTTCAGGGCTTGTTGATGTTCTATATCTGTGATATTTATCTGAGGAAGATTCATGAAGCAGTCCAAATTGTTGACTTGTAGCTAGCCAACGTTATAAGGACATTCATGTTCCCAATGTGCTTCACTGCACTCTAGGCACCAAGGGTTTTCATCAACGACGTTCATAGGGGCCAAAGTATTTGGGACTTCATTTTCATTCTTCAGCTTGTATAATTGGTTCCCTTTCTGGAATTTCCCTTTGAACGGAGGTCTAGGTGCCTGGATCTGGGATTTTTCAAGTCCAACGATCCGGCTCATCATTTCTTCTTGATTCTTTATGATGCCATCCACAGAAGCTTGCAACTTTTTGATACTGGTGCATAGATCTGAAGTAGGAACAACATTGTGTACTACTTTCTGCTTGGTGTCTATTCCCCCCCTAAGGTTAGCAAAGGGCTCAATATTGGATGAAAGGAGATTTCCTTCTATCTTGGTAGTGAGCTCTTGGGCTTCTTGAATGGATTGGGGGTCTTTGTCTCTTAGAAGATACCCTAGTTGGCCATTGAAATATTTGGTGTAAATATGAACAAGGTAATCATCTTTCGGGTGATGGCTCGCGGGAATTCTTTGGAGTAATGCTTCGAATCTGGTGTGAAATTCTTGAATGGACTCATTCTCATACTTGGCAAGGCCATTTAGTCAAGTGAGCAGCATGTCAGGCTCTTCTTTGATGCTCCACCTTTTGAGAAAGACTTGCTCAAGTATATCCATGGTCTTGATGCTTCCATTAGGAAGACTGAGATACCAACGTCTTGCAACATCATAAAGGGTAGCAGAAAATAATTTCATGACCAAGTCTTCAACATCATCATTGATGGGGTGAAGCTGAAAGAATGCCCAAAAGTTACTCATATGCTCTTCGACACTAGTGGCATCAGTGCCGGTAAACTTAGGCAACCACTTCTCATACTTGGGTGGCATTTGCCTAAGGTAGCCTGGTATAGCTGACATGTCTAAAGGCTTGAAAAGAGTAGATGACTATTGTCTTTGATTGTTAATTAGGTTTGTAGTACCGGTTTGAAAGGTAGACATGTTTAAAGGAAGTCTCTTTCCAAAAAGTGACTTGAAAACAGCTGAATTCAAAGGAGGCTTCCTTCTGAAAGATAAAGGAGGATTATTGAATCTCCTTTTGGTTTATGGATTCACTAGATAGTTTTCCTGAAACTATCAAAGAATATGGGAATAAAGGCCTAGTGGAGTCGCCAGGTAAGCTTGTAAGAGAAAGGTCTTTGAGGCAAGGCTTACCAAAAGATTTTTCGTTGAGGAAGATTGACTCAGTGTTCCTCGACAACGGTGCCAAAATATTATCGCACAGTTTGTAGCTAGGTCAAATGGCTAGAGAATTGAGGCCAAACTGGCGTAACAGGAACCTTCCCCACCCAACCTCACCTCAATGGGGAGGTTCTTTCTGTTTAGGGAGGTTAACCCAGGGGAGACGTCCCCGACAACCTGGGGTTTTGAAGAGGCTAAGGTATAAAGTCAAGTTTAAAGTTTCCTCCTCACAGGTTACCAACAAGATCAGAAGGTCGGGCTAATTAGCCAATAAAGAAGTGTATGCCCAAAGAGAACACCTGCCTCGAACAATACAACAATAAAGAATATATGCAGGCTATAATTCAATGGGTTAATACTTCATATGACTATCTGATATCAATTAATAAGCAATGTAAAAACAATAGATATCAATGAGGTCAACATTTTATCAATTAGCTATGGAAAAAACATCAATTCATCAATAACTATCAAGATGATGAAGCCAACAATGTGTCCAACCAACACTTTACTCAATAAATGCTTTAGATCATCATCCAATTGCTTATAGAAGACAAATGTTGCGTCAAGATGAGATAACCAAGTGTGACGTCAGCCTTAATTAGGGTTAGTTTATTAGTTGGGGTTTCAAGAATTAAAGTTTTAAGAGTTTGTTTTGGACTCTATGACCTCAACGTTGTGTGTCTAAGATCAATGTCTAAGGGTAGATGGAGTCAAACAAGAAGAGGGCACAAAGTTTTGAAAGGATTAAGACCAAAGAAAAGAGGGAAGGGTTCTAGAGTGCCACAATGGCAGGGCCCTAGAATCAAAACCCTAGGGGAAAGAGGCTCACTCTGATGTTGCTTAAGAAATGCCTCGTGCTCTTTCCTCCTTATTTAGATCAATTTTGCGAAATGACTAGCATAAATAATAATTCTAACTAGAGGATGAAGTGAGAGAAAGTGTTGCAATGGCAAGGCTTTCAAACCCTAGAAGATGGCGGCCCTAGGTGTAGATAACCTAGGCCTAGGACGTCACCCCCTTTTCAACCTTCAAAATCAAGCTATCTTAAGGGAAAAATCAAGAGGAGTGTAACAAAGGCTAGGCTCAATCTTTCTTCTTCAATGGCTTAAAAATTAATCTCTAAGGGGACATGAAACAAGGACCTACTTGTGTGCTTGTTACCTAGTGTTTCAAAATCAACAATTTTATAAGTAAATGCAAGAATTTAAACCTATAACCATTCAATTAAGAAGTTTTGCAAGAAAAACACTTACATATCATGAAGAAAAGCATGTGCAAACCCTAGTTGTAAACCTTCCTTGGAGACAAATGCCAAAAGATGCCAAAAAATCCTCCCATCAACAAGTGCGCCTCACTTAGAAGACAAAACTACCCTAGTAGGGTGCAAAAATCTGACCTCACAAGTGTGAGTTGTTGTGTTATGTCCAAATGAGGGGAAAACATCCTCAATATATAGTGTATCATGACCTTTTAATTAATTTTAGGTCATTAAAAAAAAATAGCCGACAAGGCTACAAACCAAAAATCATACTGTTTTACATTAAATTGTTAAATGAAACCCTAAATGAGCAATAAACAGGACGTCAAGCCCCTCCGAGGGAGATGTTGGCCCTTTTTAGGGCAAAATGCAACACAAGATGACAAATGTTGGCCCTCCTTGGGCCTCTAAACTCTGCCACATGTGCCAAACTGTGTCAAGATGCCATACACTGGAGGTGACATCATGGCTCCTAGATGATGTCCTGGGGAATCAAAAGGGGCACATTCCACCTGTAGTGGGTCAAGCCCCCTGGGCTGGGCTCAGCCAAGGTGTCCTGGATGAAAACGTCCTCCTTCTTCGCTTGTGCAAAGGCTCGACCAATCATTGTCCTGTCTCTACCCCTAATGGGGTCCCAACAACCATCTGATGGGCTCTTTAGCCCCATGGAGGTTCGAACTAATCATCTCCCCATGTGTATCGGTCCAATTGGTACCTGTCCATCGGGCATGATCCTGCACATCAAAAACTTCGCCCTCCATGGGCTTATTAGTCACAGGGATCATAGCAATGTCAATCACATTTCATCATTAATTTTATCAAATGCATGCATAAAACCCCTGATATATCATCCAATAGCTCAAAGACATTACAATGACCTACTATACTAAGCCGAAGAAAAAGACAAAATTCCCTATTGGGATAGCATCCATAAGAAAAGGAAAGTTTCCAGAGGATATCATCCAAGCCATGTAACATGAAGTGGTGTGGTCAAAGGATGTCCAGACATACAGGTAGAGTGAAAGACAGGGGTGATATTATCCATGGGTTCCTTTGTAGAAGGTGAGTTGTACCTGTCATGGATGCAATTCTTTCCAAGCCCTTTATTGCCTTTATTCTTTCTTTTCTTTATTACTTTTTCTTTCTTTTTATTTCAAGGTCTAACTAGAGGACACTGCCTTAGTGTGGTGACCAGAGCTGATAGTGTTACCTACAAGTACTTTCACAGAGATGAAAAGGTTGGCTCGTGATGAGACCCCCTTTCCCTTGGCCATGCAACCAAAGGTCACTTCCCTGGTGTGGTAACCAGATAATGGCAATGTCATACTGCTAGGTACCCATGAACATAATGGGATGGCTCGTGATGAGACCCCCCATCCTCTTGGCTAGGTCTTGTTTTGTCGGTTTTCTTCGGGTCCCTCTTGTTTCTTGTTGAGAGGCTTTTTATTGCCTTCTCGGGGATCCCTGGGCGAGGCATCTCTAGGTTTTATTTTTTATGGCTTTTATCTTTTACTAGCTGCTTTTACCTCCTGGGCCTTTAGCCCCTTCTTACCACAAGATAAGGTGTAACCCCACAAATAGGTCATCCTAATGTCCGGACTAGGGGAATAGGATAGATGAGTGGGAGATAAGATGTAAGAGTGATGATATGGTGGGAGCAGATGATGGCCCTTCAAAATCCCCCCTGGTGGCCAACCAAAACCCATGGGTACAAGCTTGCTAGGGTACCCTGTCAATCCCCCAAACCATGGTCAAGTGGGTTAATGTAAGATCCAAGTAGTTGTCAGAAGTAAAAGGAATTTGATGCATATATCTGAAGGTTATAATGACCAAATATGACACATACCATGATACTTGGACCAATTACCTCATGGAGCAAGAGTCTTCTTTGATACAAATCCAAGCCAAAGGTGATGGATGTTGATGTTGTTGTTAGGAAAATTCTGATGAAGAAGAAGAAAGATGGGCCCTCAAGGGCCATGCTCAGGTCAATCCTGCTCTCGGTACTCCATGGCTAGGACCTGTGGGCCTCGAGACATGATCTCCTAGTTATCCCTAGAAATCAGGGATAATAGGTCATTTTGACTTCTTTGACCTTGGGGGCTTCAAGCCTTCATGTGGGGTTCCATCATCTTCAGAAGGCCATACCTCTCAAACCATGAGAAATTATGTGACATTCAACATACCACCGAAAATGGCATTACAAGCACTAGCCATCTAGGATAGTTTCACCAACAATTTCCTTGATCTTCATCTCATTATTCCACATACAAGCATGGGTCCTCCAACCATTCTTCTAGGATAAATCAATCCACAAAGCGTCTTCCCATTAGGGATTTCACCATAAGGGGACCACTTTGGAGCTCATCCATTTGTGCACCTTATCGATCGCGATAAGACAATAATGAGAGCACGGGCCCTCCAACGATTCTTCTAGGATAACTCAATCCACAAAGCATCTTCCCGTGAGGGATTTCACCATAAGGGGACCACTTTGGAGTTCATCCATTTGTGCACCTTATCAATAATGATAAGACAATAATGAGTCATCTATACATTTTTCCTACAATGCATCATATACCAATGAAACGACATCAATCCATCTTAATCATGTATCAATGACAATTGATTGATCCATCTTCATCATATCAATGACAACTCATTGATCCATCTTCATCTATGCATTCTCATCAAGGACCATACATATTACATTACACCAATCATCAATAAATCAATCGTTTGGCATCAATCAATCACTTGACATCAATCAATCACTTGACATCAATCAATCAAACCATTGGCATCAATGACAACATGATCCAACAATGTCCCCCTTTGGCATTGATAGAAATACCAATATATATTTCAACACCAATTACCAATTATTGATGTCAACATGTAGATAAGGCATGATCTACATAAATAGTCAATGTGACTATCTCTCCCAAATGTTACTATCTCTCCCATTCAATAATCATCAATCACATCAATGTGACTATCTCTTCCCCTTTGACACAATGACAAAGGACCATTTTCCTCTTGGGGATGCCCCCCCTGCTTGAACTTTCCTTGGGGCTGCTCCCCCTGTCTGAGTGCCTTTGATCTTCCTCTAAATAATCTCTCCTCTTTTTAACAAGCAATATCACTGTGATGTAATGATGAAAATACATCAAACATACTCCCCCTGTGACCATCGCTCCTCCTAGAATTATGCCTATGTGCTCTTTCTTCAAATATAGGGATCTTTTCTAGGTATCCATTTGATAAATATCTCCTCCTAGAATCATGGGAAGAAGAATGAATCCCCCTATGGGTATGTCTCCCCTTTCGTCTCTGCGATATGAAATATGTGCTACCATATAATGATCCTTGGACCTGCCCATGCATCAAACTCATGCTATAACAAGCATCATGAAGCAAAAGATATGTCAACAATGAAATAAAGAATCATGAGAAAAATATCAACCAAGTACATCCTTTAAAAAAATGTGTGCTCATTATGCACAACACCTATGTACATCAACCATGTACATCAACATCATGCAATGTGCCAAAATATATCATCCATGGAATGTATCAATCATATGCCTCTATCAATATGCCAACATGTGCATCTACCAATATGCCAACCATGTGCATCTACCAGCATGCCAAACAATGTGCATCTACCAATATGCCAACCATGTGCATCTACCAATATGCCAAACAATGTATCATATCACTCATGATATGTCTCCATCATGAATCAAGTGCCACAACCATGTATCAAACAAATACCAATTGTTGTGCTAATCAAGTAATACCAATGGTGTAGTATCATCAAGCATATGCCATATATGAGTGTACCAAAACATGTACACCACCATGCACCAATACCACAAAATGATGAATCCCATATATGTATGCCAAATCCTCCATAAAAACATGTGCCAATCAAACTGCTAGTAGGTACCTCTACCAATATACTAGAAATGTACCAATCATGCATCAATGATGTACAACATTATCACCTCATCAAATCACCAACCACATGGTCCAATGTGTATCCCAACCATATTCCAAATGCATGCATCAAGCCTTTCAACAAGTAGGCTTCCAATACATCATCAAGATATATCACATGACCAAGGTGTCATAGCTTCACTGTCATAACCCACATTGTTTTTCAACAAAAAAATGCATCAATCCATGCTCATGGGTTAGTGCCATGCACGCAATATTTTATTTTACATCATCACCTTACATAATCCAATATAGAAGCATGAAAACCTACAACAAACAGTGTCAGAACCTGCAATAAACCATGTCAGACCCTACATCATAGATTTATACCATCACATCAAACTCCAATCCCTATGCATTGCCTTTTCCCAAGGATTTTTCACATATTCGTGGCCTGCTACAAAGACATCTCATGTATGTACGCGACCTATAATCCTTTTCACATATTCGTGGCCTACTACAAAGACACAAAGAACACAAAATGTATGTACATTTTTTTTTTATTACGAACTACAATCCTTGGGGTTTTTCAGCAACAACTGAATAGAGTACAACTCTACAAGAGCACCAACTCTATAATTCAATACACATCTTACACCCTTAGCACCAACTGAGATGAGGCAACAATCCTCAACATATATCAATCTGTACCATAAACAAGTGCACCAACCATGCACCAACCTGTGCCAAACAACCCGTAATCAACCTGTACCATAAACAAGTGCATCCAACCATGTACCAAGTATATACCAATCATGTTTCAACTACTCATCAAGAATGACTTATGAATATGTACCAACATCATCAAATATACACCTCATGTATGTGCCAACTCATCAACTTCTTGTCTCAACCATGACTAGTTTGGATTAGTCAACAACCCTAACTTGAAATAATCATAACTTTGTACCTATAATGAATAAAGATATGAAACTGATATACAATGTTCTCCAATGTGTTTTGTGCAATTCCTCCAGGTTTCACTACTTGGAACCTCTCAGAAAAGGAGTTATAGCAAAAATGGCATACCTTCCTTAATTATGGCTTAATCTAAAGAGTGATCGTGTAGAGCATGCCCCACACAGAATATTTGTTGAATAAATATGAAAATGTTACACAACATACTAAATAATTTAATATAACCAACACAATTTGTCTCATTGAATGTGTATCTATTATGAATAAGTTATGACGTTTTTACCCGAAGCGCCTGTTTTAGACTAGTTTCAGGACTAGCCACAAAGCCTATTTTCCACGTAGTGTATCTCTAAAAATACAACAACCCACAAGCTAAATTGTCTCACGCTCTTAATCATTATAGAAAAAAAGTTATTACGAAAATGGTGATATGACCTATAAATAACATACCTTAGAAAACATCATGAAAAGAATTTATCCTCCCTTGAATTCCGACCCTTTTTTATTCACCTTCCCTCTGAAATTTGGCTTATATATCCTTTGGTTACCTTGGTCACCTATAGATCTTAAGTATGCTCAAGTGTTCCACACCAAAAATGCTCAAGAAGCTCTCACAAGAATCTCTCCACCAATACTCCAAAAGATATTCTCACAAGAAGCTCTCCATTGATCCACAAAAAGGATGATCTACAAGAGACCATTGCTATCTTATTTATAATTTCATACTCTAGGTCACTTAACCCATTTTTAGGTCACTTAACCCATTTCTAGG
>ML783891.1:313442-332560 GCA_009831015.1 Picea engelmannii | reverse complement strand
ACATCGACTACACTGAGAGGGGGGGGGGGGTGAACAGTGTAGGGCTCTTTTTCCCAAAACTCCTTAGTTAACAATCACCATTAACTCATTAATCATTGTTTTCAGTTATAACCAGTTAAATGTCAACACATATCAGCAACATATATCAACAATATATCATCAACAAGTCATCACTACAAGGAACACAAAGAACAGAAGATGTATGTACAATTTTCTTTTTATTACGGACTACAATCCTTGGAGTTTTTCAGAAACAACTAAATAGAGTACAACTCTACAAGAGAACTAGCTATATAATGCAAGACTCAGCTTACACCCTCATCACCAACTGATATGAGGCAACAATCCTCAACATATATCAATATGTACCATAAACAAGTGCATCAACCATGCACCAACCTGTGCAAAACAACTTGTAATCAACCTGTACCATAAACAAGTGCATCCAACCATGTACCAAGTATATACCAATCATGTGTCAACTAATCATCAACAATGACTCATCAATATGTATCAACATCATCAACTATACACCTCATGTATGCGCCAACTCATCAACTTCTTGTCTCAACGATCACTAGTTTTTGATTAGTCAACAACCCTAACTTGAAATAATCATAACTTTGTACCTATAATGAATAAAGATATGAAACTGATACGAAATGTTCTTCAGTGTGTTTTATGCAATTCCTCTATGTTTCACTACTTGGAACCTCTCAGAAAAGGAGTTATAGCAAAAATGACATACCTTGTTGAATTATGGCTTATTCTAGAGAGCGACCTTGTAGAGAGTTCCCCGCATGGAATACTTGTTGAATCGATATGAAACTATTAAAAAACATACTACATACTTTAATACAACCAACACAATTTTTCTCACTGAATTTGGATCTGTTTTGAATAAGTTATGACGTTTTTACCCAAAACACCTGTTTTAGACTAGTTTAAGGACTAGCCACAAACCCTATTTTCCATGGAGTGTATCTCCAAAAATACAACGACCCACAAGATGAATTTTTACCATAGATACTTGGATATGTTTCCTCAATGGAATATCAATATCATGGTCTGAATCATTATAGAAAAAAAATTATTACGAAAATGGCGAGATGACCTGTAAATAACATACCTTAGAAAACATCATGAAAACAATTTATCCTCCCTCTAATTCCGGCTCTCTTTTCTTCACCTTCCCTATGAAATTTGGCTTATATATCCTTTGGTTACCTCAGTCACCTATAGATCTTAAATATGCTCAAGTATTCCACACCAAAAATGCTCAAGAAGTTCTCGCAAGAAGCTTTCCACCAATACTTCAAAAGATATTCTCACAAGAAGCTCTCCATTGATCCACAAAAAGGATGATCTACAAGAGACAATTGCTATATTATTTATGCTTTCATCCTCTAGGTCACTTAACCCATTTCTAGGTCACTTAACCTATTTTCCTTATTTTAGGGTTAACCACGTTCCATAAATAGAAAGTTTTTCAATACTTTATCATTTAAATATTCCTTCTTGATTTTGTCACCTTACTTTATCATTTCTTGATTTTGTCACTTCTCTTTATTATTTAAATAATCTACCTTGACTTTGTCACATTACTTTATCATTTAAATAATATTAACCCATTTCTATTTCACTTAACCTATTTTCCTTATTTTAGGGTTAACCACTTTCCATAAATATAAAGTTCTCCAATACTTTATCATTTAAATATTCCTTCTTGATTTTGTCACCTTACTTTATCGTTTATTGATTTTGTCACTTCTCTTTATTATTTAAATAATCCACCTTGACTTTGTCACTTTACTTTATCATTTAAATAATGATTTCTTCTTTTAGGTCACTTTGACTTCTTTGACCTTGGGGGCTTCAAGCCTTCATGTGGGGGTCCTTCATCTTCGTAAGGTCATAACTCTCAAACCATGAGGAGTTATGTGGCATTCCACATACCACCAGAAATGGCATGACAAGTACTATCCATATAGGATAGTTTCAGCAACAATTTCATTGATCTTCATCTCATTATTCCACATACAAGCATGGGTCCTCCAACCATTCTTCTAGGATAACTCAACCCGCAAAGCGTCTTCCTGTGAGGGATTTCACCATAAGGGGACCACTTTGTATTTCATTCATTTGTGCACCTTATCAATCATGATAAGACAATAATGAGAGCATGGGTCCTCCAACCATTCTTCTAGGATAACTCAATCCGCAAAGTGTCTTCCCATGAGGGCTTTCACCATAAGGGGACCACTTTAGAGTTCATTCATTTGTGCACCTTATCAATCATGATAAGAAAATAATGAGTCATCTATACATTTTTCCAATAGTGCATCATATACCAATGAAACCACATCGATCCATCTTCATCATGTATCAATGAAAACTCATTGAACCATCTTCATCATATCAATGACAACTCATTGATCCATCTTCATCTATGCATTCTCATCAAGGAAAATACATATTACATTACATTAATCATCAATCAATCTATCCTTTAGCATCAATAAATCACTTGACATTAATCAATGACATTAATTAATAAACCATTGGCATAATTGACAACATGATCCAACATTCTGGCCATAAAGAATTTGGCAGATACTGGTCAAACATCATTGCTTTCGCTGCCTCACAAATTGTCCTTTTTTTCCTCTCATCAACTCCATTTTGTTGAGGGTTATATGGCATGTTCAAATTTCTCTTGATTCCTACTAACTTGCAGAAATCCTCAAACTGAAGAGATTCAAACTCTCCTCCATTGTCTGTTCTAAGGATTCTGATGTGTTTCCCTGTCTGCTTTTCAATAAAGGCTTTATACTCTTTGAATTTATAAAATGTGTCACTTTTAGATTTAAGAAAATATATCCAACATTTTCTTGAGTAATCATCAATAAAAATGACATAATACAAACAACCACTGAGTGAGGGACATGACATGGGACCACATACATCAGAATGAACTAGATCTAAGATGCCCTGAGCTATGTTGTCACTACTAGGAAATGCTTTCTTTATATTTTTACCTAGCATGCATCCCTTACAAATTTCATTTTTACTAAGAAAAATAGAGGGCATACCACATACCATGTTCTGTAGATCTGGAAGAACTTTGTAATGAAGATGTCCAAGTCTTATGTGCCACAAATCGTTGGAGCTAGTCGCATCATGAGCCAATGCCTGAACTGATTGTCCTGACACAATGTACAATCCTCCACTGTGAGTTCTAATGGGTTATGTTGTACTTAAGTGGATACCTTTAGCCTATAGTAGTGTCTTCCTGTCCTTGAAGATCACCCAATATCCCTTGTCCTTCAAGGGTTGCAACTGATAGTAGATTCTTCTTGAGCCCTGGAACATATAATACTTCATCAACATGAAGTCTAGCCCTAGATTCCAATCTGAAGGAGATAGAGCCTACTACCTCTATCTTGTAACATTTGTCATCCCCAAGCTCAACTTTCTATGCAAAAGATTTTGTCTCAAAATATGAGAGGATCGCCTTGAACCCTATCATGTGCTTTGATGCACCAATGTCTACTAACCAAGTTTTCGACCCCGTGAAAACTAAACTGGATTAGGCTGAAACCAAGTAATATTCTTTTCTATTTTCTTTCTCATTAGAAGGACTTTTCTGATTTCTTTTGGATTCATCATCCTCGACAGTTGAGGCATGATGTTTCCCTTTCCCAGGATATTTATTTCTAAACCAACAATGTTTAACAAAATGACCCAACTTATTACAACTAAATCATTTAATCTTATATGTATCAATATTCTTTCCTTTGAATGTACCTTTGGTTTTTGGCTTCCTCTGAGAGACTTTCTGGAAAGTTCCTTTCTTCTTTTCCTTGAATCTTGATGCTAAAGTTGAGTGCTCTTCTTTCGTTGGCTCGCTCCTAGTAGCTGTGTGACTCTTCTCTTGGAGTCAATCATGCCATATCCTCTCAAACATGGGCTTAATCTCTCTCCCACTTACACTGAATAAGAAGGTCTCCCATGAAGAAGGAAGACTATAAAAAATGGCTTGCACTAAATCATCATCGTCCACTGCCACCCCTGTGACCAAAAGCTGATCTCTGATCTAGGCTATCTTGGAACAGAAAGATGCCACTGATTCACCTTTCTCTATATTCAAATACTTAATATTGTTCTTAAGTGTCCTCTTCTCACTTGGAGCCTATTTCTCATACAGATTCACCAAGGTATCCATATAGTCCTTGGCAGTCATTAACGAAGCCATTGCAGGAATTATACTATCTTTGACTGAGTCAAAGATGATTCTCTTGGCCTTTTCTTAAATCTTCCTGAAGGTCTCTCTCCCTGCATTATTCATGGGTTCCTCCACCACTGTGGTCACATATTTCTCAATATAATTCTCTTGCAAGATATTTGTTATCTGGATCTTCCACACATTGAAGTTTGTAGCCCCTTCGAGCATATCCTCAGCCCGGAATGAAATGGAGGATGCCATGGACCTCACACTAGAAAATTAATTAAGCTAGATTGGATCTATGTGTACCGGATGCTGCACTTCAACACATTTAACACACCCTAAGCTCTGATGCCATGTTAAATTATGAGTTTGATTTCTTATGCGGATTAATTCTTTTATTTTCTTCAACACTTTGATTCCAACTTAATACACTTCAACAATTTCAAATCATAATCAAATAGCAATAACTATGTAGATAAGTAAACATGCACATCAACAACACATATACCTTGGGGAAACCATGTACAGGGAGAAAAACCCTAGCAAACGATATTCCTTTATTGCATTAATAATGTAATATCACTTACAAATATCCACCATGAATGTTCTGCTCTTAAAGAGCTTGCCAAAATGACTCTGACCTGACAAAGACCTAAAATATATTGTTGAAATACACCTCTGATATGCTGCCTCTATTGTTGATATACAACACTGATATGCTTCTTTGGTATGTTTCCTCTTTATCACTAATATGTGCCTCTATTTCTTCACCCTTAACTTGCATATGAAAACTGTGTTGAAGAGAGGGGTCGACCCCTGCTTATATAGGATGAAGAGGAGAAGAGGAGAGACTCGAAATAATAACCTGTTTGCATGAGTTAATCATAACTCAACTTTGTACTTTAGTTTGAACTTATAACTAGACTTAAGATTGGTTACAATTCAACATTACACTTTAGTTCAAAAATAGAACTAGACTTGAGACTGGTATGCTTTAGTTCGAAAATAGAACTAGACTTGAGACTGGTATGCTTTAGTTCGAAAATAGAACTAGACATGAGTGCCTTTTTTATGCAGTACAAAACCATATGGTTGTTCCACAAAGACCTCATGTTCAATATTTCCATTCAAGAATGTTGTTTTTACATACATCTGATGTAGCTTCCAAACCAAGAATGGGATCTAAAGAAGTAACATTTTGAATGGAGGTATACCTGGCTACAGGGGAAAAAGTCTCTTCGTAGTCGATTCCTTCTTTCTGAGTGAAGTCTCTGGCTACAAATCTTGCTTTGAAATTTTCCACACTTCCATCAGTTTCATGTTTGATCTTATAGATCCATTTGGAAGAAACCTTTGATTTGTCTTTTGGCCTCGACATAATGTCCCAAACATTGTTCTTTATAATAGACATGTATTCCTCAAGCATGACATCCTTCCATAATTGTAATTTAACTTCTTATTCAAATGAAGAAGGTTCAACATCATTAATGCTCCTCATTAGTGCAACATAGCCTCCAAACCTATGAGGCCTCTTCCTTTCCCTGAAAGTTCCTTTGGGAGAAACTATCCTTTCTACTTCCTGCACTATTTCTTTAAGCCACCCTAGCTTCATTTTGGCTGGAGGTTCTCAAGACTTCTTTCTAACACTTCAACAGGTTCTAGGGGCTCATTACTTGGCCCTTCATGAGGTTCCTCCCTCTGATCATCTGACTCTTCATTTTCAGAAGAGGGTGAAGCTGGTTGAACTGCTTCTGATTCCTGTTGAAGCTCTTTGGATTTCTTAAATGCGACTTCCTCATGGAAAGTCACATCTCTGCTTACCTCTATTTTCCTATGACCTGGTACATAAATCCTGTAATACTTGTAGTTCTCACTATACCCCACAAAAACCCCTTTCTTTCCTGAGGGCTCCATCTTTGTCCTCTTTTCCTTAGGGACATGAATATACACAAGACACCTGAATATCCTTAGATTCCCTACTTCAGTGTTGATCCCTGAGAAGACCTCTTTAGGAGTCTTGTCCTTCAAGGTAGCATGTGAACACATTTTCTGAATATACGTGGCAGTGGAGGTAGCTTTTGCCCATAAATAATTTGGCATATCCTGGTCAAACATCATTGCTTTCGTTTCCTCACAAATTTTCCTATTTTTCCTCTCAACAACTCCATTTTTCTGGGGGTTATATGGCACGGTCAACTGTCTCTTGATTCCCGTTGACTTGCATAAATCCTCAAACTGAAGAGATTAAAACTCTCCTCCATTGTCTGTTCTAAGGATTCTGATGTGTTTCCCTGTCTTCTTTTCAATAAAGGATTTATACTCTTTGAATTTATCAAATGTGTCACTTTTAGCTTTATGGAAATATATCCAACATTTTCTTGAGTAATCATCAATAAAAATGACATAATACAAACAACCACTGAGTGAGGGAGATGACATGGGACCACATACATTAGAATGAACCAGATCTAAGATTCCTCAAGCTATGTTGTCACTACTAGGAAATGCTTTCTTTATATTTTTACCTAGCATGCATCCCTTACAAATTTCATTTTTACTAAGAGAAATAGAGGGAATGCCACATACCATGTTCTGTAGATATGGAAGAACTTTGTAATGAAGATGTCCAAGTCTTATGTGCCACAAATCGTCAGGCTAGTCGCATCATGAGCCAATGCTTGAACTGACTCTCCTGCGACGTATAGTCCTCCACTGCAAGTTTCAATGGGTTCGGTTGTACTTAAGTGGCTACCTTTAGCCCATAGTAGTGCCTTCATGTCCTTGAAGGTAATCCAATATCCCTTGTCCTCAAGGATTTCAACTGATAGTAGATTCTTTTTGAGCCCTGGAACATATAATACTTCATCGATATGAAGTGTAGCCCTAGATTCCAATCTGAAGGAGATAGAGCCTACTCCCTCTATCTTGTAACATTTGTCATCCCCAAGATCAACATGCTCTACAAAATATTTGTCTCAAAATATGAGAGGACCGCCTTGAACCCTGTCATGTTCTTTGATGTACCACTGTCTACTAACCAAGTTTTCGGCCCCGTGAAAACTAAACTGGATAAGGCAGAAACCAAGTAATATTCTTTTCTTATTTTTTTTTCATTTGAAGGACTTTTCTAAATTCTTTTGGATTCATCATCCTCGATAGTTGAGGCATGTTGTTTCCATTTCCTAGGAATTTCTTTATAAACCAACAATCTTTAGCAAAATGAACCAACTTATTACAACTAAAGCATTTAATCTTAGATGTATCAATATTCTTTCCTTTGAATGTACCTTTGGTGTTTGGATTCCTCTGAGAGCCTTTCTGGAAAGTGCCTTTCTTCTTTCCCTTGAATCTTGATGCTAAATCTGAGTGCTCTTATTTCTTTGTCTCTCTCCTGGTAGATGTGCGACTCTCCTCCTGGAGGAAATCATGCCATAACCTCTCAAACGTGGGTTGAATCTCTCTCAAAATTACACTGGATAAGAAGGTTTCCCATGAAGAAGGAAGACTATAAAAAATGGCCTGCATTAAATCATCATCATCCACTGTCACCCTTGTGACCAAAAGATGATCTCCGATCTAGGCTATCCTGGAACAAAAAGATGGCACTAATTCACCTTTCTCCATATTCAAATACTTAACCTTGTGCGTAAGTGTCCTCTTTTGACTTGGAGCCTATTTATCATACAGATTCACCAAGGTATCCATACAGCCATTGGCAGTCATTAACGAAGTCATTGTAGGAATTATATTGTGTTTGACTGAGTCAAACATGATTTGCTTGGTATTTGCTTGACTCTTCCTGAAGGCCGCTCTTCTTGCATTATTCTTGGGTTCCTCCATCACTTTGGTCACATACTGCTCAAGATCATGCTCTTGCAAGATATTTGTTATCCAGAACTTCCACACATTGAAGTTGGTATCTTCTTCGATCCTATCCTCGACCCTAACTAAAATGGAGGATGCCATGGAATTCACACTGGAAACTTAATCAAGATAGCTTGGATCTGTGTGTACCTTCTGCTGCACTTCAACACATTTAAAACACCCTAAGCTCTGATACCATGTTAAATTATGAGCTTGATTTCTTATGCAGATTAATTCTTTTATTTTCTTCAAAACTTTGATTCCAGCTTAATACACTTCAACAATACCAAATAATAGCCAAATAGAAATAACTATGTAGATAAGTAAGCATGCACATCAACAACACATATACCCTGGGGAAACCCTATACAGAGAGAAAAACCCCAGCAAACGATATTCCTTTATTTCATTAATAATGTATGATCACTTACAATTATCCACCATGAATGTTCTGCTCTTAGAGAGATTTCCAAGATGAATTTGACTTGACAAAGACCTAAGAGACCTTTCTGAAATATAGCTCTGATATGCTGCCTCTATTGTTGACATACAACATTGATATGTTGTTGATATACGCCTCTGATATGCAGCCTCTATTGTTGATATACAACAATGATATGCTTATTTGGTATGTTGCCTCTTTATCAATGATATGCACCTCTATTTCTTCTCCCTTAACCTGCATATCAAAACTGTGTTGAAGAGAGGGGTCGACCTCTACTTATATAGGTTGAAGAGGAGAAGATGAGAGGCTTGAAATAGTAACTTGTTTGCATGATTTAATCATAACTCAGCTTCATGCTTTAGTTCAAAATTAGAACTACACTTGAGACTGGTATACTTTAGTTTGAAAATAGAACTAGACTTGAGACTTTAGTTACAACTCAGCATTACACTTTAGTTCGAAAATAGAACTAGACTTGAGACTGATATGCTTTAGTTTGAAAATATAACTAGACTTGATACTTCAGTTACAACTCAAATATAACGGGAGCGGATCTTCAAATAGGCTCAGATAGCATGTTCAACAACACATGTATTCCAACAGAGGATGAACACCTTTAGTAACCACTCACACAACCAAATTAAATATCAAAATACCAATTTTTTGATGTGGTAAAACCCCTACGAGGAAACATCCACGAACACAACCAATGTAGGCACTTGGAGAAGTTTATTAAATGAAAAAGAAAAATATTATAGAGAGATTTTCTCACAATCGATCATCTGAAAATGACCTTCCATGCTCTTTAAATAGAGATCATGGATCAATTGGAAGTTAAGACACGGATCAATGTAGCCATTAATATCGAGCATAATACGAACTGTCGGATCATTCTATGTCAGGAAGAAATCGTGATCATTGTATTTCCTAACTACAAGTGCATACTAAAGAAACACACTAAGAAACACACTTTTACCTAATGACACATTAGACAAAGTAGATCTTAACTAACTCCTAAGTGTCTAAATATCCTAACACTTCGAGGACAAAGCTTTTCAGGGAGGGATGACTTGTAATATACCTTATTGTATATTACAAAGTCCATTAATTATTAATTATACCATTAATGTATTAATTATTTTGTTAATGCAAATTCATGTCGCTTATCTAAAAGACGCAACTATATTCATTTTTGTGTATTTATACACATTGATGTAAACCTAATTGACATGGAATAATAAATTAATAAATATATATGTCTTATATATCTCGCCTTTTGGTTTCATAAACCTTATGTAAATTCCAAAATGTAATATATATGATTGTTTACACATAAAAGTGATAGTTTAGTTTCTATGGGTTTTGGAAAAAAAAAGGTGTGAACTTTTTTAATCTCCTAGTCCATCTCAACCAACAACAACTAGTCAATGTTCAATGTGGATCAACGCTCCCTCAACTTGTGATTTATCATTTTTCTAAGGAATTTAATCACATATAATTTTGTGGGGAAATGCTATGCATGCTTCTTTCAAACTTGAGGATTTCCATCCACTACTTGGGAATGCCTATGGAAGAAGAGGTGTATATTGGGCATGTGTCCCATTTGACTAATAACACTTTTTTATAATAAAATGTAAAATGATTTCTAAATGGGGAAAGGGAAGAAATATCTAGAGGAATGGATCCAAAATCATATTAAAATAAACTCATGTAATTTGTTAAAGTCTAGAGGGATACTTGAATGGTGGGACATACCAATGAGAATTGATCACAACTCATAAGCTTCAAAATATTTATATTTTGGTTCTTTTTTATTTGATAGGTGATTTAAATTTCTTATAAAGAAGTGGGTTAATTATATCAATTGTCATGTTTGTTTTTTTTTTGTTTTTTTTTTTTATTCGAGTAAATTGCAAGTCATGTAAAGTTGAAACTCAAGTGTTGGAGGATGTGTTCATTGTTGGTTTTATGACATGGAAAATATTAGGAGAGATGTTTGTAGGTTAAATAGGTAAATAAATGGTTGTGGTTACACTAAAGTGGACATGCTTTTTATTGTTGGGTATGTGTTATATTCTTTTCATGATTGAGGTCCCCCTTATTAGGGGTTTTGGGGGAGGAGCCCCTGATTTTTTTTTGGTGGGGGTTATTCGCCAAATTTGTGGGTGGTCTTTTTTCCTTTGGCAATTTAGCAGTGCATGGTATTTAATCCCATGGTTTTCTAATTCCAATTAAGGAAGTAAGGTTGTAATCTAATATGGGTCAATGGATTAGGGGTTTTTTGGATGCCACAAGATCCTATATATTGTATTGTAAACAATGAAGTTGGATGATGAATAGAATTAGAGGTGAAACTCTAAAATAGGTTGTTGGTTTTCTTGGTTGAGTTTCCAAGGTAAATATTTGTGTATGTGTGTGATTGCAATTATTTTCTTTTATGTTTTAATAATCTATGTGTGCATTGCGTTAATGTAAAAGGTTAAAAACTTATATTTGGTATCAGAGCACTTATTGGATTCATGGAGAAGCCTTTGTAGCTAAAGGTTTGGCTTGGGTCTATGATAAACCTTGTTATAGTGGGAGATCTACAATAATGATTCTTTTGGTGAAAAGACATGGTGAACAATTCACAAATAGAGATCAAAAAATTTAATGGGAAAAGTTTTGAGTTGTGGAATCTCAAGATGGAAGATCATTTGGTAGATAAAGATCAATGGGCCACGTTGTAGATCTAGGTATTGTACCTATGAGAATGTCAACATAATACTGGAAAAAATTGTATCAGAAGAAAAAGAGCACAATTCGGTTGTGTCTCTCAGATTCAATATTATTGAATATGTTAGGGGAAGCTACAACCAAGTCATTATGGAATAAATTAAGGGATTTATATCAGTCTTAGTCCTTGGTAAACAAACTTTTCTTGCTGAATAAACTGTACAAATTGAGGATTAAAGATGGAGACTCAATAATAGACCATCTGAACACCTTCAATATTGTGGTTAGTTATTTTCTATTGATATCAATATTTCTGATGAAGATAATTATATCAGTTTATTGTGATCTTTACTAAACTTGTGGGATAGTTTGGTTGTGGCCATAGGAAGTGATGAAACTACTTGAACCTTCGATGATGTGGTCTCATCCTTGTTGTTGGAGGAGATGAGGAAACAAAACATGGAAAGCCAGAGAACAGATACCTTATTTGTAAGAGGACTCTCCCAGGAAAGAACTAAAAATAAGTCCTCAAGTGGAAGATATAAATCTAGAGGAAGATTAAAATCTCCAGAAATTTTTTTAAAAGGTATGTTGGAGATGTGGAAAAGAAGCGCATTACAAGAAACAATGTATATACAAAAGTGTTGAGAGAGGGAAGGGATCTGATGATTCCCCTTATACAAAATCAAAAACTTCTACAAATGAAGGAGGGGATGTGTACTTGGATTCTTCAAGAAATCATGCATATTATGAGGCATGGTTGTTGAATTAGGTGCATCCTTTCATATGACTTCTCATAGGGAGTGGTTTTATGAGTATGAAAGGTATGATGGGGGTGATGTTTTTCTAGAAGATCACTCAACATCCAAAATTGTAGGATGAGGAAAATTCAAGTTGAAGTTCATGGATAGTAGGATTAGAACACTCTGTGGTGTTCTGCACATCCAAGGATTGGTCAAGAATTTGACTTTTGTAAGAAAGATGGACGATGTAGGTGTAAAAATAGTGTTTGAAAAGGAAACATGTAGGATGGTTTGAAAAACAATGGTGTTGTTGAGGGGAGTTAGGATTGGGAAAATGTATAAGATGTTGGGAAGCACTAGTAGTGATGGGTTCAATAGTTTTTTTGTTCCTGAGATTGGAGTCGAAGAAGGAAAAAATCCTACAGTATTTGGAGAAAATGTTGTGTTGTGGCATCAAAGGCTGGGGCATATTAGAGAGAAGAGGCTTTCAGTACTACAAGGAAAAGGTATGGTTTAATTTATGTAAAATTATCTTTGTATATTTATTACTATGAACATTTCTTGTATGGGAAGCAAGAGCGGGTAAGATTCTCCTCTAGTGCTACGAGGGCAGGGGGCATTTTCCAGTTGGTGCACAATGATTTTTTTGGACCTGTGATGATTACATTACTAGGTAAATATGTATACTATGTCTCATTTATAGATGACTTATCAAGGAATACATGGCTTTATTTCCTCAAGAAAAAATATGAAGTCTTTGACAAATTTAAATAGTTCAAGGTTCTTAGAGAAAATCAGATAGAGATGAATATTAAGGTGTTGAGGATGGATATTGGTGGAGAATTGTGCAGGAATGAATTCAAGAAATTTTGTAAGACATGTTGTATAGCAAGGCATAAGACTACTCCATACACATCTCAACATAATGGAGTTGCAAAAAGAATGAATAGGACATTGATGGAAAGAGTAAGGAGCATGCTTAGTGATGTCGACTTGTGACAAGAATTCCAGGAAAAGGAAGTGGACACTACATGTTACCTGGTAAATTGATCACCCTCATCGATGTTGGATAAAATGACTCCACATAGGGTATGGACTGGTAATAAACTATCTCTAACACATCTCAGGTTTTTGGTTGTGATTCTTATGTACACATTCCAAAGGAAAATAGGAGTAATCTTGATAAAAAAAAAGGTTGAAAAGTGTATATTTATTGTCTATAAAGATGGTTTGAAAGGTTATAAGATGTGGAACCTAGAAACTAAGAAGATAGTGTATAGAAAAGATGTGGTATTTAGAGAAATCAAAGATGTTGTCAAACAAGAATTCCTACCAAGGGAGGAAGAACCAGAGAAAATAGAGTTTGAATTGAAGGATAACGAATCAAACTCTACAGAAGAACATGAACCAAAAGAAGAAGAGACTCATTCTCCAGTATTGAGGAGATCGATTAGGGAAAGAAGGTAATTTAAAAGGTATACTCCACTTGATTTCCAAATTTTTCTTTGTTTATTATTGATGATCATCCTAGAACTATTAGGGAGGTAGTGGATTCCAAGGATGAAAAACTCTGGAAAAAGGCCATGGTTGAAGAAATGATAGCCTTGGACAAGAATGAGGATTTGGATCTGGTGGATTTGTCGACTAGAAGAAATACCATTGGCAGAAAATGGGTGTTTAAGAAGAAGTTGAATGCAGAAGACAAAGTAGAGAAATAGAAAGCTCGATTAGTAGCAAAAGGTTATTCCTGGGTAGAGGGAATTGACTCTAGTGAAATTTGTTCTCATGTTTCCAAGTTAACTTCTATTATGTTTCTTTTATCTGTTGTTGTTTCCTTTTATTTTGAAGTAGAACAAATGGATGTGAAGACAACATTCCTACATGGGGATCTGGAAGAAGAAATCTACATGAATTAGCCAAAAGGCTTTGCAGTGAATGGAAAGAAAGAGTTGGTATGCAAGCTAAAAAAAACCTTGTCTGGGTAAAAGAAATCATGAAGGATGTGGTGTCGAAAATTTGATACTTATATATTAGTACTTGGATTCACAAGAAGAAAATATGATCATTGTGTGTGTTTCAAATTAGTAGGTGATCATATTGTTGATTTTTTCTTGTATGTGGATTATATGTCGTTGAATGGGAAACAACAAGGAAATTATCTAGGACGTGAAAAATCATTTGTCCTCTAAATTTTACATGAAATATCTTGGTGCTGCAAATTTTATTATGGGCATGGAAATCAAAAGAAATAGGGAAAATAATAAACTCTAGTTGAACCAGAGAAAATATGTTGAGTCGATATTGCAAAGGTTTAATATGTAGGAATGTAAACTTGTCAAGGTCCCTATTCATATAGGTGTAAATTTATCCATAAATTAGTGTCCGAAGAAACAAGAAGAGGAAGAGGACATGTCTCGTGTTTTGTATTCTAGTGCGGTTGGCAGTTCGATGTATGCAATGACCTATACTAGAACAAACATTGCACATGTAGTGGAATTTTTTAGCAGGTATATGTCAAAGCCAAGGAAGGAGCACTGAGAAATTGTAAAGAGATTTTTTACGTATTTGTGTAGCACTACTACTTATGGATTGTGTTACCAAGGAAGACCAAGATTGGACATAGTGTTGGACATACATGGATTTGTTGATGCAGACTAAGTTGGAGATCTGGATCACAAAATATATACAAGTGGGTATGTGTTTAGTCTATTTTGAGGAGCAATTAGTTGGATGAGAAAAATATTTTCTATAGTGTCACTCTCAACTATAGAATCTGAATACATGGCAACCACTCATGCAAGAAAGGAAGCAATATGGTTACATATATTGTTTTCAGGTATTAGATTTGTACAACAAGCTATAAGGATATATTGTGAAAGTCATAGTGAAATCTTCTTGGAGAGGAACCCATCTTATCATTCTAAGAAAAAGGATATCAATGTTCAATATCATTTTGTCAGAGACATGGTTGAAGAGAAGAAGGTGATGCTGGTGAAGGTGGACACTTTGGAGAATGTTGTAGATTCATTAACAAATTTTGTGAGCATTGAAAAGTTCTCTTGGTGTAGAAAATCAATGGGAAATTCTTCCTTGGATTGTTGATCATGAAATATTGTGACCCCCGTATGCAGAGAAAACAACAAGTGGGAGAATGTTGGGTATGTGTTATATTCTTTGCACAATTTTGGGTCCCACTATTTTATTTATTTATTTATTTTGGGGGGGGGTGTTAAATGCCACATTTTTGGGTTATATTTCTCCTTTGGAGGGGGTGGGTTTTCACCTTTGGTGGTTTAGTGGTGCATGGTATTTAAGTCGATGGTTTTCTAATTTTGGTTAAGGAATTAAGGTTGTAATCTAATATAGGTCAATGGATTAGGGTTTTTTTGGATTCCACGAGATCCTATATATTTTATTGTAAATAATGAAGTTGGATGATGAATATAATTAGAGGTGTGACTCTAAAATAGGTTGTTAGTTTTCCAAGGTAAATCTCTGTGTATATGTGTGATTGCAATTATTTTCCCTTTTGTGTTAAGAATTTGTATGTGCATTGCATTAATGTAAAAGGTTTAACACTTACCATTATAAGGATCATGTGCTAAGTTGTAATTTAATGCTTCCATAACATAATATCTACTAATACATAATTCATAAAGTTTTTGTTTAAATTGATTTAATTATGCCTTGTGGAAAAGCGATAGTATGGCCATTGTGCTTATATTTCCCACTGCATGTGTCAATTACCTATAGTATTGGATTCACTCTTTATATGATCATTTCCTCAACTTAAATTAGTACAACTAGGACCATTGGTTGTTCACTAGAGTCTATGTTTTTCTATATGGAGAGGCAACGACCACTTTTCTTTGTAATCCATATACAACAAGCATGGTTTCCATGTTTTTTGTAGTTTTGTTTGAATTCTTAGATATGGTAGTTTTATTTGAATTGTAATTCTTTCCATATGCCATCATTGTCTCTTCATATGTCTACCATGACCATACCATGACATTTTTTTTTCGATGCTTGGCTTCCTCAACCACTATTTTGATAGTGGTGTCCATGCTTCTTGTCATTAGAAGTAGTTACACCCTTGATAGATTCAACAACACCATTCCTTGATTATTGTTTTTTAAAATGTTGTTGGGTTGGAGATAATGATTATAACATTAATAATAACAATCATAACAGTAATGAAATTCATTCAGAAAGGAAAATAAGTTCCAAGGTAAATAACAAGGGCACCTACTAATTAATAGCTGGTCCAAGGCCACCACACATACACTAATGGTTCAATCAATTCCATGCATACTAAAGATAGGTTGAATATAGAGCTAAGTCAGAAGGAGAATGCTAATGTGTCATTCGAATAAACAAGGGGTGGACTTAAGCATTAGAATGTTTGATGATCAAGGTTTGATTTTCAAGGACAAAGATAGCTTTAGGTCAACTAATATTGTAAGGAAGAATGTAAAACTCTAGGTTTGATTCATATACCAGTAATGTATATGTACATGATGAATGTATATGAGCCAGACAATTGTGACTTGTAATTGTGTATTGAACGTTAATAAAATTCGTCATAGGCTATAGAAGAGGAAGGACAAATAAATGGGGGCTATGACTCCACAAGAGGGGAGGACAAGGGGGTCTTAGGGGGATTAAGGGGACTAAAAGGATCCAATATTATTTTAAATGTATCCTAATTCCCCAACCTTGTGTTGATACTGAGAGGGGGGTGAATCAATATCAAGTACAATTTAAAACTTTTTTTCAACTTATACTTAAACCATTCAACTATATCCAATGAGAAATGAACAATAGTATAAGAGTTACACCAATACACCATAATACACCATGCACAATATATGAGAAATAATCAATAGTTATTGTTCAAGGGAAGTAATGACTTCCAAAGGTAGCTACAGCTTCCAAATGTAAAGGGAGGGATAAACCTCCAAGAGGAAGATACAATCCTCCAATATCAAGAGAGAGATGAACCCTCCATCCTTGCCCCTTCCTTCCACCCAAGAATATATGATAGATAATAAAACTTTACATTAAATCATCACCATCAACCAATCATCACATAGAACCTGATAATGCTTCCTAAGACTTCTTCAATTTATGAAATTATTCAATTCGTGGAGTACTCTGATCCTATAGATAATATTACTCAATGTATTCTCTGAAACGCCTCCAATTTTCACTCCTTGAATTCTCCCCAAAAAGAGGTTATAGAAAGAATGGTAGACTTTATTCAATTCTGGTCTATTCAAAAGACCCAACTTGTACAGCATGCCCCGTGCTCAATATTTAACATCCAATTCGAAAACTCACACACAAGACACTACAGTCTGTACTCTTTCCAATGTAAGTGTTCCAACTTCATTTGGATTATCTATGAAGAAGTTATGATTGTTTACTACCCGGAACACCTGTTTATTGACTAGCTGCCGGACTAGTCACAAACCCTATCTTCCACAGAGTGTATCTCCATAATTATAGCGAATCAAGAGCTGAAATATTTACCAGAGGTGCCTTGATATGTATTCTCAATACCATAGCGATTTCACCATCTGAATCGTTCTAGAAAAAATGGTAAGATTACCTGAAAATAACATACCTTAGAACACATCACCAAAAGACTTCATCCTCCCTTGAAATCCGACTTTCTTTTACTTCTTATTTCCTCTGAAATTTGACTTATATCAAAATGAATGTATAATGATGTTTATTTATACCATTTATTTCACTTCATTTTAATATTAGGGCCGACTTGACACTTTCTTATTTTGTAATTCTTTTCTTTAATTATCTTCAGGGCCTACATGTACTTCCTTCTTCAATTCACTTTGTCATCTTCAAAAATTCATTTCTCCTCAACCATGAGGATCCACGTGGCATGCCACATACCACCGGAAACAACATGATGTATACTATCCATTCATGGGTGTTGTATATGCATGTGCATTGTCCTTCATGTCCAAATAACTTTATCAATCTTGCGGTCCAAAACCCATGACTAGGGTTGACATCAATGACAATAACCAATCTTCCAACAATCTCCCCCTTTTTTATTGATGGAAACACTCATGATCCCCCTATCATCATGATCCCAATTTATCTCCCCCTTTGACATCAATGGAAAAGGTTAGGGCTGCTCCCCCTGAGTTTAATGGAAAAATGTAACTCTCTTCTTTGGGGTTGCTCCCCCTGAACATGTGGCACTGAATAATACTTCATCCTTATTTTTGGTCTTTGGTACCTTTTCCTCCTTAGAATCCTTTTGTGTGGCTTCTGTCTTCTCTCTCTTCTTCATGTCTAGGATGTATATGTTGTTCGGTCTTCTTGTTGCAGTTGAAACCAATCTTCCTGAGTTATTTTCTCTGATTTTACATTTTTGGGAATCAAGCGTAAGAGTGTATCCTTGATCACACATTTTACTAACACTGAGTAGATTATGATTCAGGTCTTCAACCAATAGAACATTGTTTGCTTTTACATTTTTTCTTCCAAACTCTACTACACCTTCTCTAATTATTTTGGCAGATGAGTCATCTCCAAATGCAACATTTCCACCCTTTCTCTTCAAGCTGATGAATTTGTCTTGATCCCCGGTTATGTGTGAAGAACATCCACTGTCTATGTACCATTCATCTTCTTCTTTACATTCTTCAACAGTCAATGCTATTCGACAATCTTCATTGTTTGGACTCTCTTTCCTTCTCCATACTGTGGTTGGCATAGGGACATCTTCATTCATATATCTGCAATATCGTGCTTTGTGACCAAGATAATTGCATTTGTAGCATACAATATTTTTGTCCATCAATGGGTAAAATGAATTATAACTTCTGTTGACAAATCCATGATTATTTCCATATCTTTTGTTTACACCATTCATGTTTCTTGCGTATTTGTTCCTTTCATTGATTCTGCAATTAATTGCCTTATGTCCAAAATTTTTACAAGTGTAACAATGACCAAGAAAGAAATTTTGATACCTGGGAGTAAGTGACCTTCTTTGTGATGTAGTCCATCTGGGTTCATGATCTACTCTTTTGTAGTTTCCTTCATACTGATTGAAGCTTCTTTGATTCCTGAAGGTAGGAGGTCT
>ML783891.1:299565-310377 GCA_009831015.1 Picea engelmannii | reverse complement strand
CATTCATGTTTCTTGCGTATTTGTTCCTTTCATTGATTCTGCAATTAATTGCCTTATGTCCAAAATTTTTGCAATTATAACAATGACCAAGAAAGAAATTTTGATACCTGGGAGTAAGTGACCTTCTTTGTGATGTAGTCCATTTGGGTTCATGATACACTCTTCTGTAGTTTCCTTCATACTAATTGAAGCTTCTTTGATTCCTGAAGGTAGGAGGTCTTCTTGGATATTCATCTCTTTTGTAATCACTCCTTCTTTCTAGTATCCTGGTCCACTTCTCATCAACTGTCTGTGTAGCTCTTTCTTCAACCTTCTTGTTGGTATTTGCATCTTATTTGTATGAAGTTTCACCCATGCATCCAAGATGTGTTAATTATTTTGGCACTTGAGAGTTTCTTAAGCTCTTCCTCAATGAGACAACTTCTTGTTCAAGTTTCTCACAATCTTCTTCTTTCTTTACCATTTGGACCTTCTTTACTTCTGCTATTCTTCTTACTTCTTCGAGTAGAGTTTTCAAGGAAATGGTTTCTTCTCTTAGTTTATGAAAGTCTTCTAATTGTTTCTTTAAGATTACAACTGTCTTTTCATAACTATCCAATTCACTTCTTAGTTTTCTATGTGTGTCTTTGAGCTTGCTATTTTCAATCTCAACATGCTTCAATTTTTTAAGATTCTCATCTTCTTGTTGAATCATTTCTACTTAATGATTTTCTTCTTCTTCATTGTCATCTCTTTCAATCCTTGGTCGAGGACATTCAAATTCAACATGTCCTACTCCTTCACAATTAAAGCAAAAGAACTAACCTCTATTTTCTTCTTTGAAATATGAGATGTTGTAATATTCTTCAACTTCTTCTGCTTCTTCCCTTGCATAAAGGTCTTGTAGCTTGTCCCAAATATCTTTTGTTGATGCACATGATCCCACCTTGTATTTCACTGAATCTGTCAATCCATCCAGGATGGTATCTATTGCCAGTTTTTTGTTCCTTTTTGCTTTCTTCTGAGCTGCAGTCTTTGGTTTCTTCAAGCATTGTATCCTGAAGCAACTGAGAACCAAACATCTGCCCCAAGAGCTTTCAAGTAAGTTTCCATTCTATTTTTCCATTATTCAAAATTCCTTCCATCAAATGGTGGAATCCCATTTGGAATGTTGTTTTCCATTTCTGCATAGGATCTTCCTTCCAGTGGTTAAAATGTACTGAAGGTAACCCGCTCTGATACCAATTGTTGATACTGAGAGGGGGGTGAATCAGTATCAAGTACAATTTAATTTTTTTTTTCAACTTATACTTAAACCGTTCAACTATATCCAATGAGCAATGAACAATAGTATAAGAGTTACACCAATACACCATGCACAATATACGAGAAATAATCAATAGTTATTGTTCAAGGGAAGTTATGACTTCCAAAGGTAGCTACAACTTCCAAATATAAAGGGAGGGATAAACCTCCAAGAGGAAGATACAATCCTCCAATATCAAGAGAGAGATGAACTCTCCATCCTTGCCCCTTCCTTCCACCCAATAATATATGAGAGATAATAAATATTTACATTAAATCATCACCATCAACCAATCATCACATTGAAACTGATAATGCTTCTTGAGACTTCTTCAATTTTTGCAATTCTTCAATTCTTGGAGTACTCGGATCCTATAGATAATATTACTCAATGTATTCTCTGAAACTCCTCCAATTTTCACTCCTTGAATCCTCCCCAAAAAGAGGTTATAGAAAGAATGGTAGACTTTATTCAATTCTGGTCTATTCAGAAGACCCAACTTGTACAACATTCCCTGCGCTCAATATTTAACATCCGATTTGGAAACTCACACACAAGAAACTAAAATCCGTACTCTTTCCAATGGAAGTGGTCCCACTTCATTTGGATTTTTTATGAAGAAGTTATGACTATTTTACTCAGAACACTTGTTTATTGACTAGCTTCAGGACTGGTCACAAACCCTCTCTTCCACAGAGTGTATCTCCATATTTATAGAAAATCAAGAGCTGGAATTTTTACCAAAGGTACCTTGATATGTCTTCTCAATACCATGGCGATTTCACCATTTGAATCGTTCTAGAAAAGAAGTTATAGAAAAAATGGTAAGATGACCTGAAAATAACATACCTTAGAACACATCACCAAAAGACTTCATCCTCCCTTGAAATCCAACCTTCTTTTACTTCTTATTTCCTTTGAAATTTGACTTATATCAAAATGAATGTATACTGATGTTTATTTATACCATTTATGTCACTTCATTTTAGCATTAGGGCCGACCTGATACTTTCTTATTTTGTAATTCTTTTCTTTAATTATCTTCAGGGCCTACATGTACTTCCTTCAATTCACTTTGTCATCTTCAAAAATTCATTTCTCCTCAACCATGAGGATCCACGTGATGTGCCACATACCACCAATAACAAAATGATGTATACTATCCATTCATGGGTTTTGTATATGCATGTGCATTGTCCTTCATGTCCAAATACCTTTATCAATCTTGCGGTCCAAAACCCATGACTAGGGTTGACATCAATGACAACAACCAATCTTCCAACACCTTGTTCAATTAGTTCTCTGTAATCCATGTATTATTTTATCCTAGGTTTGGGATTAATTCCATGAAGGAGGTACATGGGATCTCAATAGAGATAGGTGGCCCCTTCGTTCCATGTTATTTTTACTATGTATTTTTTTCCATGCCAAGAGAGAGCTTCTTGAATTATGGGGGAGTTTGAATTACTAAGTAATTCAAGTGACCATTCTATTTGAACTGCAACTTTGGTTCGAATTACTATTCTATTTAAATTACCATTCAACAGTGTTAGCACACAATTTTTAGTTTGGGAAAATCCCAACCCAAGAAACAAGTGTGTGACACAACTAGGGACACCTATCATTGTCACCTCAATATATATCCCCCTCATTTTAGTGGTGGACAATTCCAACACAAGGGAAGCTTCCCAGGTGACCCTAGGGGGATTTCAAGAGGAGAGGCCAAGAGATGAAGGAACCAACCCTATAGGTCATGATTAAAGGATCTTGAGTCTTTATGGAGGATAAATCTAATTCAAGGAAAAGGATGGCAATTGATATTACTTGCAAAACAAATGTTAGACAACCCAAACCAAGACAATATGTGATAAAATAAGCCCCGGGACAAGAGGGAAATCAGTAATAAACCTTGTTGTCCCAAGATTGCATAATATAATAGTGATATGTCAGAAAAAAGAGAATTGTAAGAGATGCAAATTAGACCATCAAAATCAGCATATGATATTGTAGAAGAAATCTTGCAATTAGTAAACAATTTTCCAATGTTTAAATGAAGATTTTGATGTCAAAAGAGGGTTGTAAAAGAGTGTTATCAACAAAATATTATGACAACCTTATGTATGTAGAAAATTTTTGATACAACAAAAAATTATAACCACCGAAATCAGCAAGTAAACCAAAAATGATATCCCTTTATCAATATATTAATTATCACAACTTACAAGCAATTTTCAGCTGTAGAAAAGTAGAGAAATTGTATGAGAAAGAGTGCTTTGTTGCAACCCTAATGGTTGTAGCTTAATGTTTATTACAAAAAAAAAACCAATTTACCAATAAATACGCCCTTGAAGCATAAGAGAGTCTGCAACATGTAAAATTTAAATCCAACCTGAACAATTCCAAACCATCAATTTTCGCATTTACCAATGCAACAATTTATGATCTCCAATGCAATGATTACTGCCTTGTTATTGGGTAAATGGATTATATTACTTGGAGAGATATTTAAATTAATAGGAGAGAAAGTGGAGAGATATTATGGATAAACCCTTATAGCACCCAAAACATCTCTTTCTTCCAAATCGTTTGAACTCACTAGTCAAAAATAAAACAAGGGTTTAGAGTTTATAGGGGTGTAAACTATCTTACTCCCTAGAAATCAAATCATAGCCTATATTTACTTCAAGGGTGTATACACTCCTACTTCTTGAAGGAAACCTTGAATGCCCTTATCTAGATGAAGAAATATTGTGATCTATGGAGGGTGTAAACACTCTTACTCATCCTAGTGCTTTTCCAACAAATCTTGAGTTTACCAAGAAAATTACCATACAATTTCAGAAAATTCACTTAATAAACAAAAAATAGATGAATGAAACACATAATAAACCAATAAATACCTCACAATACTTCACCACAAGCATCCAAGAAGATGGCGCACTAGTAAAAATGATCCACAAGCAAGTAGCACCACATTTGCACATGAAAAGAGACAGTGTGAATTCTCCATGAGGGCCAAAATTGCAATCCAAGAAGTATTATTATAAAGTAATAAGTCATGTTCAATTGAAAAATCACTTGCCTCTATTTACAGAGGAAATTCTAAGTCATAGTTTGTCCACATTACAATTAAATCCATAATTTTAGGCTAAAACCAAATTTACAATGCTTAATTAGCAAATCGTTTTGCTCTTTTTTCCCACATAGGATACAAAATGACCAAAAATAACAAATTGATGGCATGTAAGCCCATAAACCTCCTCTCCAAGGTGTAATGTGTGCAAGTAGGCCTCCAAAGGCTAGGACATCAAGCTAGGAAGGTGCCACGTCATCCCCAAATCAAGCTATAATGTGAGGCTTCAAGCCCACAACACCACCAAGTGCACCAAATGTGCCAAACATCCCTCAAAAGTGTGATGTCATGCTACCCAAGAGGAACTCCTGGGAACAAGATGGTGACATCCTCTTCTCTCCATGTTCTTGAGCCTCATTCATGTGCTAGGGACATCATCCAAGGTGCAACGTTCATCATTCTAGGCCTCCAATGTGTGGGGCGCAACATCCATCTGGTGGGATTTCATGCCCCTATGAAGGTCCAAGTGGGTTAGTCCCTTCATGAATGACTTTCATCGATCAAGGTCCTGGAAATACAAGAAAATATTCCCTCCATGGATCCACAAGTCATATGAATCATTCCAAGTAAGCCATATTTAATAAAATAACCACCCAAACAAGTGCATGAAGTCCCCCCTTTTCAAATTAAATGAATTCTCAAAGACCTTATAAACTTTACCAAATTTAGGTATGGGTGGGGTGTCATGGTGCCCTATTGGGTAGGCCAATCCCCAAGTCAAGGAATGTTTCCCAAGAAGACCCTCTCCAGACCATGTAGTTAGTATGAGGTGGTTTGGGGGGGAGTACTCTTGGGAATAGGGTTCTTGACATATCAAGGGCTAATATTGTCTCAGTTATGGGTTCCTTTGTGAAGGGTGTGTTGCATCCCTTCGTTTGGAATGAAACATTTTTCCAAGCCCTTTATTTTGATTTTATTTATTTTTGGTCTGAACATTGAGTGTTATGTACAATTGAAATAAAAATAGCACCACTATGCCACTTGAAGTAAGAACACTTTGAGTTCCATATGCACTGGAAATTAAAGGAAAACACAATGCATTCCCTCACCAAGCGAGGCATTTTTATTTATTTTCTTTTTAAAGGTAATTCATTTTAATGGAGAATTGTTTCATGGCTCTCAAACCTTAGGGTGAGCATCTAGAAGGATAATTTATGGTTTTTGAATTTTACAGTGCTAGCTACAACACCTCTAGGCCTTCGGCCCCTTTTTCCCATGAAATGAGGTACAAGCCCTTCTTGGGGTCAATGGACCTGAAAACCCAAAAGATAAGGAAACACAAGGGAAGAAGTGTGGAAAGTGGTCAGTATGAGTGGAAATAGTACAATGAACCTTCAATGAGACCCCCTAGTAGAAACCCTTTTCTCGAGGGTGACCAACTTACTAGGATACCATGTCAACCACCAAGGTGAAATAAGACAAAAGGTATAATTTCCAAGCAAATATTCCATTATCAAGAGAGAACCCTTTGCAACATGCTCAAATGATTCAAATATTAAAGTGACACTTACCACAAGAGTGGACTTGTTACCTCATGAAGAAATACATGTTGTGATCTGTGGACCAAGTTGGTGTGGATGATGTTGTTATGTTATTGATAATGAGTGGTGATTCATGGTGGAGAAGAAGGGATTTATCTGCTCAATGTGGGCTCTGTCAATCATTTGGATCTCGACACTCCATTTCTACTACCTACGACCCTGAAGACATCATCTCCTTAGTTACCCCAAGGTTGGGGGGGTAACATTTGGCTCCTACATGGGGACATGTGCTCATCGTAGGGTGCATGAGAAGCTCAACATCTCATGGTATTACTTGTGCCTACACATACTCAAGAAAACATTAGAGTATCGGAGGGTGTATAACTCACCCTTTGTATATAATAAAAACTTCAAAAGCTCAAAATTGACAACTATAAGATTTCTTAAAATACAAGTTTTTCATTTTTCAAAAAATTCTAACTAACATGTAATGATTCAAGTAAATTCATCACAACAACTATGCATAAATGCAAGAAAAGTGATATACAAAGCATATAAAATGAATGCAACTAACTTATGATGACATCAACACACAAATGCAATGTAGAAAATAAAATGACCTACCTACTTACCTAGGGCTCGAGGCCCATGGAAATCAAGTCATGTCTACATAGGTTCGGAGGATAGACCCATCAACTGGTAATGGGATATTCTTCCCATCCATGGCAGATAAATAGTAAGTACCCTTTTTAGACTTATTCTTGACAATTTAAGGGCCAAGCCATAGAACTTCACTTTTCTTTTCGTACTTTGGATTTCCATTTTTTGTATCCCACATGAGTGTAAGGATGCCTTCGTCAAATTCAACATACGATAGATCTTCAATGTAAGGTTGTGTGCAGGAGGATCTAATTAAACCATACATTTAATATTTTATCCTCACTCTTGATCCTTCTTACCCTCATCCTTCTTAAGTATCTTGATGGATCTTGGGTCCTTTCCATGGTATTTCACAAGTTTCTCCTTATATGTCTTTGGCAATAGTGTATCAATACAGTCTTCTCCTACAAATGATAAATCCCAAGGATCATAATCAATGAATTGAGGTGTCACATAATATTCACAATCATTCCAATATTTTGGGCTATTCATATCAATTACATGATTCTTAGAAATTGCTTGACTATAAAGAATCTTGAATGTCCTATCCCCCATAAGGATATGTGCATGAGTGAGGTCCATACTGAGAAAACCACCAAGGGTAGTAGACCAACTTATTGATAGGATCATGCGCCAATAATCTGATACATTGATCACCACCACATTCATATTGATTTTGATGTGTGGGAATGCTTGCAAGTAAAGCTTCACATCCTCTATGAGGCCGTAAAATTTCACATCCTCTATGAGACCGTAAACCTTCACTTTCTTTGAATGAAGGCCACAAACGTTCCCATAATAATGGGTTTTCTTCAAACATAGTTGTTTCATCACAATCAAAGGCATCATGTTTGTTTAATCCCTAGAGTCCAACATGAAATTGTTCAAATGAAGACCATTTATTCCTAGAGAAAGATAAAAAGGGGGATTGTCTTCCCTCCAGTTACCATGATACATAGTATTCAAAATTATTGGAGGATCCCCTGCTTGATATTGTATTTTACATTATTCAATACTTCTTTATTTACAGAAGTAATCTTGCACATATTGATCGTGGGTACCACCATATTCATCTTTCCAATCATACTAGGCACTTCGATGTTCAGGCGAAGATCCTCATTTGTTGGTATAGGATGCATAAGAAGGTCATGAACTAGAGGTGGAGGAACCTCATTCATTGTTGGGGAAGGTGAGGATGGCACTTTATTTCTCCTATAATATGTTAAAATATTATTTTGCCTCAAAATTTCCTTTAAATTTTCATCCAGTTCGCTTAATATTTCCAACCAAGCTTGTGTAGTTTCCCGTTTCCTAGCTTCTTCAAGTTTCTCTTCTGTGATTTCAATGTATTCATCATCCTAGAGACTATAATTTGTATCAATGAAGTTCAACTTGTCTTTAAATCATGAATCTTCTTCATGTCTCTATCTCGAACACTCGTGTCCCCAATGAGGTTCTTCACAAGGAAAACACCATGGTGATCCTTCTATTCTAACCATCCCAATAAGATTCAAGGTGTCACGTGCTTTCACTTCTTGTTATGGCTTTGGTTTCCAACTTGTATTTTCCCTTTGTTGTCTGATAAAATAAGGCCTTGGAACATAATGTTTCATCTCTAAACTTGTTAACCTGTTCATGATCTAATTTTGGGTCTGGAAAAACTTGGTATCCATTTGATCAAACTTTTGAGCCAAGAGTGTGACTGGATCATGTACATTGTTAGTTGATGTCTTTGTCTTAGGTTCTACTCTGGCACGAGGAAACTAAAAAAGATTGATATTTGAGCTAATGAGATGTTCCTCAATTAGCGTAGTATATTCTTTGGCCTTTGCCAAATTTTCGGGCATCTTTTCGTTCATGATAAAACCAAACTATCCTTCAAAATAATTCAAATAAAGAAGGATAATGGTTGCCTCCGATGGGAACAATTCCTTCAAGATTTGGTTGTACAAGTTGTCAAATATAGCATCAAATTCCTTCACTTTTTCATTCTCTTTCTTTTTGATTTGGTTGAATTGCATCAATAGCATTCCACTGTCCTTTTTGTTGTCCATCTATTTTTAAACAACTTTGTGAAAGCCTCATATGATTTCAAGTGATTGTCAGGAAATCCTTTGAACCACATTTTAGCATTTTCATCAAGAGAGGTATCTAGTAACTTCATCGCAACATATTCATGTTCGATACTGTTATCTTCCATAACCACACCAATAGCATCAAGATGTTTTTCGGGTGTAATAATATTTTTTATGGTGAATTTGGGTAACCAATTGTGAGACTCTTTAGGCATGTTATCGGGGTATCCAAGGATGGTGGCCATATTCAATGGCTTGTAAAGTTTTCTATCCCAAGGATGGGCCATTTGAGAGAAATGAAGACTTCATTGAAATAATATTTTTACAAGGGTTGAATTATGAGGAAGTATTCTTCGGTAAACCTTGGAAGGATTAAACCTTCCTTTGGGAAGGGTCTTTTGGAAAGATGGGTTCTCAGGTCATGGAGTCACTAGATGAAATTTATGAAAATATAATCAAAATTGAAAAGGGAACTTCCCTTAAATGGATTCACCAATAAAGCTAAAGGTAAAGGATTTGGGATATACTTTCCAAGTGTCATTATGGGATCAGAAAGGATTCAAAATCCTCCCTGACAACAACGCCAAAAATGTTATCGCATGATTTGTAGTTTGGGAAAATCCCAATCCAAGAAACAAGTGCGTGACACAACTGGGGACACCTATAATTTCCACCTCACTAGATATCCTCCTCATTTTAATGGTGCACAAGTACAACAAAAGGGAGGCTTCCCGGGTGACCCTAGGGGGATTTCAAGGGGAGAGGCCAAGAGATTAAGGAACCACTCCTACAGGCCACGATTAAAGGATCATGCGTATTGATGGAGGATGAATATAAGTCAAGGAAAAGGCTTCCAATTGATAGTAGATGCAAAATATATGATAGACAACCCAAACCAAGACAATATGTGATAAAATAAGCAATGAGATAAGAGGGAAATCAACAAGAAACCTTTTGTCAAAAATTTCAGCATATAAAAATTATATATCAGAAACATGAGAACTATAAGAGTGACGCAGTGTCGCACCCGCAGGCACGCCTGCTCACAGGATCTTCTCTTTCCTCCGCCCGAAGAACACTAACCGGTCCTTCTATTTCCCTATCGGGAAATCTGCACCCACAGATCTCTTTGCGCGACTCCCACTCTCTTTACTTATCGGGGAATCAGACTTCACAACCTTGTGAGGTCAGTGCTCGAGCGTAGGACTCTCGAATCTCCGAGACCCGATATGAGTCAACGCTGACCCTTCCATTCCTTTGTCAGGACTTTCTCTATCGGGATCTCGGCACTCGTGGTGTCGAGCAACTCGGTTCTCCAACTCCTGAGTCCTGATATGTCGAAACTCCGATGAGCTCATGGCTTTGACTTTTCAACGGTCCCGTCACCTCGTCGGGGTTTTAGAATTTGTGAGATCGCGAATCCTGATGTCCAATGTTTCGGGACTTTACTTTTCCTGAACCCTGATACAGTGTACTACCTGTCCACCACCAAATCCTGTGGCCCCACACTGTACTTGTAGCCGTCGGGATATTGCGTATCGCGATTTCGCGACTCCCGTTACCAAATCTTCGATTCCTTTCTTACGAAATCCCGATAGGTGATTTCGCGAATAATCCAATGCCCCTAGATGGCTTGGATCAATGGCTCTGCCCCTTCTGAGATTTAAACACTATGGGAATCTCTGCAGTATCCCCCTACACCCCTGCAAGATCCAACGGCTCACGGTGATTCTCTGATTTTCCCTGGAAGATATCGACCGTCCGTTCTTCCTTATGAAATCCACAAAATGACTAAGTGTTCTTCCAGAGAACTTATCCACCTTCATGCAAACTTGCGACGCTTCTTGCCAACCTTCAAGGTACAACTTTTCTACGTTGTCCTTCAACAAATTCGAAGGTCCTATCCCTCCTGAGCTTTTCCCCACGACCTCAAGTCCTTCAAGAAAACTCTTGCATGCACTCCTTGTGGAAAACCTTCAACAACGTCAAAGTGTTGAAGTCACTTGACTCTGCGCACACCTGCAACAACAGTCTGTCAAATGCTTCACTCAGGTTCGCAACCCTGAGACTTTTACCCAGCCTGTGCACTCCTTGCACGGCTCCTGTGCCCAACTGCACTTCTGGATGAATGAGAACAAAAACTATCTCTATCTGAACCCTCTGTCAACGCACTCCTTG
>ML783891.1:245820-286992 GCA_009831015.1 Picea engelmannii | reverse complement strand
ATATACAAGTGTGCCTCATCTTAATGGCTCATTTAAGATTTGTGCAACAATTCCAAAGTGTTTTCAAAATTTGTGTTGGCTTGTCCAGCTGTCCTCCGCTTCCGCGCTGGCTCGCTTGATGTGTTGGTGATGCTCCTGCATCAAAGAGCTGCAAATTAGACCATCAAAATCAAAATTTGATATTGAACAATAAAGCTTGCAATTAGTAAACAATTTTCCAGTTCTTAAACCAAGATTGTGATGTCAAAAGAGGGTTGTAAAAGAGTGTTATCAACAAAATATTATGAAATCCTTATGGATGTATAATTTTTCTTCTACAACAACAAATTATAACCACTAAAATTAGCAGGTAAACCACCCAAACAATAGCCCTTTATCGATGGATTAATTATCACATCTTACAAGTAATTTTTCAGCGATAGAAAAGTAGAGAAATTGGATGAGAAAGAGTGTTTTTCTGCAACCATAATGGTTTGAGCTTAATGTTTATTACATAAAAATAACCACTTGACCAACAAATATTCCCTTGAATCATAAGAGAGTCTACAATATGTTTAAATCCAACTTGAACAATTCCAAATCATCAATTTTTATGTTTACTAATGCAACAATTTATGATCTCCAATGCAAATATTAGTGCCTTGTTATTGGGTAAATGGAGTATATTACTTGGAGAGAGAGTTAAATGAATAGGATAAGTGGAGAGCGATTAGAGATAAACCCTTATAGCACCCAAAATTTCTCCTTCCTCTAAATCGTTGAACTCAGTTGTCAAAAATTAAAACTAGGGTTTATAGTTTCTAGGGGTGTAAACCCTCTTACTCCCTAGAAATCAAACCCTAGCCTGGATTTACTTTAAGGGTGTAGACACTCCTACTCCTTGAAGGAAATATTGAATTCTCTTAGCTAGATGAAGAAATATTGTGAGCTATGGAGGTTGTAAATGTTGATATTATGGTAGCTACGGGAGGTATTAACCTCCATGTGTAACCTCTTACTAGAATAGAATATTTCGGAAGCAAACGAAACCCTAAACAGATGTGTAGAAACCCTAAAAGACAAGTCGGCTTAGTAAAATAATTAATATTAAAGTATTATCCTCCAAAAGGATAAGTCATCCTAGACAGTTGACAAGGAGCATTATAAATAGAGGGCTCTTGAGCTCATTTGTACACACTCACCTCACTCACTCTCTCAAGTATAGTGCAAGTTTGGAGCTGAGGCTACAAGAATGGAAGGTGGATCTTCTAGGGTGATTCTTGGTATCTCTCTCTAGCGTTATCTAGCCTAATATATGCGCCCTACCTTCTAGCATTTCTTGGTGGTATTCTTGGTGACATTCTTGGTGGTATTCTTGGTGAAATTCTTGGTGGTATTTTGGTATTTTTGGTAAGTGCAACTACAAATGTTGTAGTTGAGTACTGTCCTTTTTATGTGGTTATGGGATTTTCTATCTAGTGCATCATCTTTGGAGAAAGACATGCTCTCTTGGTTATCTGTTGGTTCTAGTGCTTCTTCTGGAATCATTTTATCTAGCAAAGGTTATGGTGCTCGGGGGTGGTTGCATGCCTATGGTTGGGTGACAATATTATGATATTTTCTATGGTTAAAAGAGCACATCGAATTATTCTAACAGGTTATGGGCCCACACTACCTTCAAAAAATTCTAACCGTTGGAAGGTAGAATGTGATTTCTTTGTCAAGCTCGTTATAACACCAGTTGTAGCTGCAACTAGGGTTTCTGTTTTTGGAGCTGCATAAAACCCTAATATAATTATTTTGGAACCTTAAGTGAATTGTTGCACCTAATATCTGGATATTCTAGTGTGCCCTAGCCTAGCACACCCTCTGGTTCCCTCAACTAGCAAAAAAATCAAGTCTTAGTTCTTGGTCAAAGTCAAAGTCAAAGGTTGAATTTTGGTCAAAATTGATTTTGTGGTAAAAGTTGAAATTTCATATTTTCTAGCTTGTTCTAATCATTGAACCTTTTTTATTAATCTTCTAACCTCTTCTTATCAATTTGGTGTCTAGTTTCATATTATAAGACAAGCTGAACTATACAACAAATTTCAAAGGTATGTACTTGTATATGCTTTCTAAGTTATATCATCCAACAAAGCATGAGTGTGTTTGCAGGGGATGTATAAGAGACCTTTTCCAAATAGTAATATTGGATTTAGTACATTCAGAGGAACAAGTAGTTGAGGATTCAGGTTCCAGGTTTGATTGATCGAATCATTAAGTTTCAAATGGCACATATCAAGTTTGATAGTTGCTACAGTACAAGTAAATACTATAGTTGTGACAACAAACTTTGAAAGGTTCTATTACTACTAAGTATAATTGGTTGCATTTATATAAATTCTTATTACACTTGTTTGATGAACTAACATCTCCTCTAGGAGATATTTTTTGTTCTCGGTAGGGTCACCTTGGTAATTTTATGATCCTTGTTACCATAGATATGTTCTTATGAAAATGTTATTGGAAATACTTTTTCTATTGTTGTTCTTGTTCCGAGAAGGTCAAGGGAAATAACTCTGAGATGGAGCTATAATGATAGTTTCAAACATGGAGCAGATGACTCCATGAAGTGGTGAGGTAGGTGATCTCACTAAGTACCAATTCTAAAGGAATTGTGGAAAGAAAAAGGAGTTTTTGGACATCATTCACTCAGATACAAGAAAATAAAGATCTAATAATGGAGGAGAATACACCTCCAAGGAGGTCATTTCCTTTTGCAAAGAAGATGGGATTGGGAGGGAGCTAATTGTCCAACATAATCCTCATCAGAATGGTGTGGCAGAAAGGAAGAACCATTCCATTGAAGAATATGTCAAGGCAATGATGAATGACCAGAATCTATCCATGTTTCTATGGGGAGAAGTAGTTATGGAAGTCGTATATGTTCATAATAGAAGTCCTCATTGTATATTGAAGAACATGAATCCAAAAGAAGATTTCTCTGAAAAGAAGACAAGTGTTGAACACTTGAGGATATTTGGTTTCCCTATCTATATTCATGGTCCCAAGGACAAAAGGAAGAAGTTGGAACCTTCTAGGAAGAAGGGCATATTCGTTGGATATAGTGAGACATCAGAATGTTACAGAATCTATGTCCTAGGTCAACAGAAGGTTGAAATCAACAAAGATGTGACTTTTGATTAAAAGATTTTCTTCAGGAAATCTATAGAAGATTTCACAGATTCCAACGATGAAGAAGAACATGAAGGTAAAAAGGAAGAAACTACATTTTCTCCTGAACATATCAATACAGAACCTTCCACCTTTGAAGAAGCAGTCAAGAAGAAATAATGGAAGGAAGCTATGATGGAAGAATATCAATCCATCATGAAAAATGATGGATGGAAAAATTTTCCTAGACATGAAGGAAAGTCTATAGTGACTTCAAAATGGGTTTACAAGATAAATCATGTAGTATATGGGAGTATCAATAAATGCAAGGCAAGATTCATGGCTAGAGGGTTCTCCCAGCATGAGGGAGAAGACTATGATGAAACGTTTGTTATGGTTTCCATATATACCTCTATTACAACCATCATATCTCTTGGAGCATCCATGTGTTGGGGTTTACATCATATGGATGTAAAGAGCACTTTTCTCAATGAAGTAATTGAGGAAGAAGTATACATAGAGAAACCTCAAGGTTTTGAGCCGGTACACTCGAGAGAAACCCATGTATGCATATTAAAGAAGGCCTTGTATGGACTCAAGCAAGATCCAAGAGTTTGGTTTGCATGAATTGACAGTTACTTGATGAGACTTTGATTTTCCAAGAGCTATGCTAATCCAAACCTTTATTACAAGGTTGTGAATGATGCACGTGTGATCCTACTACTATATGTTGATGATTTGTTTTCAACAGGTGCATAGCCTCTCATTATTCAGTGTAAGAGGGATTTAGCCTGTGAATTCAATATGAAGAAGCTTGGTCTCATGAATTATTATTTGGGACTAGAAGTATGGAAAAAGCATGGTGAAATATTATTAGGGCAAGGGAAGTATGTTGTAAAGATCCTTCAGAATTTTGGTATGATGTATTTCAAGTCCATGACAACTCTGTAATACCCCTATTTCCCCCAGGTTGTAATTAATCATTAATTATGATCACCATAATATGGCATGGGAACAATGTAAATGTATTATTGTTTAGATTTCCAATAACTGATTGTGGGGGTGAAGCATCGAAGTAATGGCCATGATATCACTAGAGGAAAGAGTGAGGAAAATGTAGAGAGGGTTCATTAGTTCAAATGAACCAAATTCTCTTTGTTGAAATAATAAGCCTCATTCGGATTCTGAGGAATAAGTTAAGGAAAGAAGGACCATTGGTTGAACAATCAACTACCCCCATGAATGGAAGCATGCAGGTTCTGACTGAGGAGATAGAAAACTGTCAGCCCAAAGTACCACAGAGGGAAGTTTTTCCTGCAGGCCCAGACTGACCCGAGTTTCCTTCTGACAGAAGGAGCAATACAGGTCGAGAATCTTCCTAAAGGGGATAAAACGTGTGAAAAGAATACATGGGAAGATAGACAAGAAGGAGACACACCAGAATAGGGAATGTGTGACCTGGATATGCTAAGAAGAAGAAAGGAAAATAGGAGGTGGCTCTCCTTACTAGAGAGAACCCAGAAAACCTGACCCAAACAGGAGGTCATGAGCTTGATGCTGAGGGAGCATCTGATAAACCTCACAGAGGTCGTGACAGAGAAAGAATCTCTGATAAATTGAAAAATTTACCTAGTGATATCATGGTTTGGCATGGGGGTGGCCAGAGCGTTAAGAATGAATGCCTCTGAGCCTATGGTTGGGTGGAGAGGCTAACACCCACAATCAGTTAATCAACTATCATCTGTAATAGATAAGTGTTTCATTTACCCTGTGCACTTATATTTAAATGCATGTTTTGAATGTATCAGTTTACTTATCTCTGAATTAATTGGGTAATGTTATGTTATCTACTTTTAGATTTATATGCATGTGTGTGCATTTTATAGTTGAACAAATAAACCTTTGATATTCTATAAGTTTCAAATAGTTTATCTTCTATAATCCTAGTGCAAGGAATAGACATATACCCATTTGAGTATAAAATCTCGAAGGAGAGACCAGTGTACAGTGTGCAAGGCCAACACTTAGTGAAGCATTGAAAGCTTCTCAAGGTGAGTGAGCACAAGGAGTGCATGGGAGACTTTTATAAGTCTCAAGATCAGAAACTATAGCGAGATTTAGGTCTCGAAAGGGAGGATTCCTATATTTGCAGGGTGAGAAGACGTGATCCGTTTGGGGGAAGCCAAAGTCTTTCACGACCAATAGGTCTATATAAGAAGCGTGATTGTTAACCCCTTAAGTCTTTTGGATTTCGCGAGTTCGGCGGATGTTGTGTGTTCATTGTCAAGGAGGATAATTCTATGAAGTCCTAGAGCCCGAAGTTAGACTGGGTCATTGGTAGTAGAGGGAAACATGGTCCTCATATCAATAGTCGTTCGGATGTCCAGTTCTCCAGTGAACTTGAAATATAGTCACTAGAGCGTGCAAGTTTCATGAAGCTCTGAAGGCCGGAGAAAATCCTATATGTTGGCATCAGGTGCACGTGTCAACATATTGAGTGTGGTTTGGAGTTTGACATTCTGTAATATCTGAGGTGTGTTGCGCTTTGGTTCGATAACTCCCAAAGGCTGGAGTAGATATTGAATGCCCATTGTAGAGTGCACCTGGATCGTTGATCAAAGTTCTACGCATGTTTGGAGTTCAGAAATATGGGAGGAAGTGTGGTTCAAGGTGAGGAAACCTCTGAAAAATGAAGTTACAAAGTGACGTGAACCATCGATTTGAGAATGCATCAGGATCCCTCCTATCCATTAGATACAGACTGTAGTCATCACTTCAACAAAGTATTACTTCGAGAGGACGACAATGTCATGACATTAAACTCGTCGAATGTCGGAGCTGAGAATAAACGTGAACCGTAGATATAGAGATCCTTTGGGATCTCTCATGACCGTTAGATATAGACCATGGTCAGCTCGACATTGAGAATTCTGGGAGAAAGGAGGAAGTATCACCATGAACTCCCCGAACATCGAAGTTATGAAGTAACAGAGGCCATAGATCCAGGGATTACATGGACACACATTGACCATGAGATCGAAAGGATTGGAAGGTCATCAGTATGGGATGACATGGTAAGATGACATCACCCAGGGTGACATGAACCCATGAATGACGTGCCACATGTCACCTGGATTCATACATTTTAAAGACCCTATATGTCCATTAAATGTGACATGTGTCACCCACTGAAGTGGCCACGTGTCATCTCTGCCTTGCCATGTGTCACCATCCTGGAATGCATTTATTTTTCTTACTAGTGGGTGGAGTAGTCGGGACCCACCTATCCTTACCCCTGTGTTTAATACTTCACCTCGAACAAGGGGGAATCCTTCAAGAGTTCAGGAATTCGGGACTCCAGAGGATAGGCATGCAAAAAAGAGAAGAGACGTTCAACGTCTTAGCGCCAAACTCCGAACTTCCCTCTAACTTATGTGTTAAATGAAGACTGTGTCCTGCTGTTGGATTGTATGGCGGAAGAACCTCCCCATGGATGTAGGAACTTGGGGATGGTACGAATGAGGTGGAGCCAGGTGGGCACCACATGGCCCATGTATGATAAATGCCCGAATAACTTCAGGAGGCCATAACTTGCAACCTAGAGCTCGGATTTTATCCTGGTAGCAGTCGTTAGAATGCTATGGGTGAGTAGAAGAGGATGTAGACCTCAGATAGAGGAATTTGAGATGTTTAAGGAAAGAAAAATTTAGATGCCCCATTCCTTAAAAAGGTACTTAAGGGGTTGGGTGTGTTACAAATTGGTATCAGAGCATGGAAAATACACTTTGCCTGCTTGGGCTCATGAAAGAATCAAGTAATTTTTATTTCTTAGAAAAATTTAAGGGAGATGGCATACTACTCTACCCTATCTGGCAGAGCATGATTCAGACACATTTCTGGATGGGCCAGAGAATAGTCAAGAGACTAGTTTACCAAGGCTAAAATGAGCCTGCTAAGAGTATCACTGTCATATGGAAATTATCTGCATAAGTTCATTGAGGAGAGGGATGTAGATTAAAATTCAATTGGGATTTTACCCAACGAGATTGAATCATGCTAGTCCGTAGAAGAGTAATCCTATCATTTATTTTGGGAAATGATAGCCAATCCTACAAGAGTGGGATTATGATGATGGGAACTAATAGAAAGACTTGGATGTGAATGGATTGAAAGGATCTGTAGCAATAATAATTACTTATTTAATGAAGGATTAAACCTTGTATATGTGTATGATCCCTCATGATCAGAGGATTGATGGAAATGGTAAGGTCAATTTACTTGACCTATAATGAATGAAAATTGTTGTTGGAATAACCCAGTAAGCAAGTAAAAAGGAACCCTATAGATTGAGAACAACCTTCATGAAGGTAGAGGTGAAGTGACAAAGAGCAAGTTCAAAAGCTCGTGGTTGTGCTAGGGGAGTGTGTATCCCTATTAACGTAAGGGTGTGTCTATGAAATAGGAATGAATCTGGTGACTATTCTCTAAAAAGGGAAAGCATGCACAACTCTTGGGTTTCGAAGGGAACTGAGAAACAAATTTTTTTTTCTGGGTACCAGAATTGTTGGGTGACATTTTTCTAATCAAGTCGATAAATGAAGATGTAGAAATATAGAGTGACTGAGTGAGAAATCATAGTAGCCTCCCTTTCTTGGCGGATAGGAAACTAATATGCTAGAATTCCTATGGGAGGAGGAGAGTGACCTTCATCCCTGACTGTTGCTGAACAAAAGGAAGAATTCTAGGTGTAATGGTTAAGACTGATTATGATCTAAAGACACTTTGGAGTTATGAACTAGAATACTTAGTAAGTAACATACTTCAAAATTGTATTTGGGCTTTAAGGGAATAGTCCAAATGTTATTAGACATTAAAATTTATTATAAATAAGGTAAAATGGTTGATTAAAAGTTTATCCTAAATGTGGTAAAGGAAGTTTTGGGGTACTTCTAGATGCCTAATGGGTCATATTGACATCCAGTGGTGTATGGTAGCCATATAGATATAGTTGTACCCTAGTGAGGGGAATCTAGAAAAGGATTCCTTTGATCGGAAGGTTTGTTGATCAAGACTAGTTGGAAGCTAGATTGGTTGTTTTGTTACCTTGGGCATGGTTATAATTGCCCAGGCTGTATTTAGGAGTGGGAAATGTTTTCATGGAATTTTATGCAAGAGTGTTTTCTTTCTAGATGTTATCATGTAGAAAGGGAAACATAGTTATGACTATGTCTGTTAAACTGCCAGGTGGATTTCATGTGAATGACAGCAAGTTCCCAACCGAGAGGGAAGCTCAATGTTGAGTATCTTTATGGAACTTTTCATGAGAATGGCAGTAATATCCTTGGGAGAAGGATCTATAAGTTTGATATGTCCATGAAGGACATGGAAAGGGGTACAAGCAATGAGCTTGCATGATGAATGTTTAGTTATGTTTGTATATGCTTGAGTGCATGAATTTGATGCAATGCGAGGTTGCTTGATATGAAGACTGATATTAAGGCCAAATAGATATGAATGAATGATATTAAACATGGAAGTGATGCACATATATGATGAAAGAGTAAATGAGCAAGGATGATATGTTGTCATGATAAAAGGAAACATGATTATGCCTTTGAGGACCACATGAGAACAATTGTGAACAATCATGAGTTAAATTATTTTAATGATAAGATGTATGTGAGATACAAAATATATGTATGGTAGATACACGTAGGCTTATAATTATGCATGTGGTTAAGTGCATCATAGATGTAAGTTAACAAAATAAGGAACATGTGTGGATAAATAATTTGGAGGCATAACAAAGATGCATGTTTATATTCCTTATGGAATATTTGGTAAACAATTGAAGCTAAATCAAGGTTGAGGCCATAAGATAGTGAAGTATATGCAATAAGGAAGTTGAATGTTGAAGGAGATCCATGTGGAGGAACTGTGTGACGACTCTGTTGGGAGAATAGAGTCACAACCTTAATGACTGTTGAGAATTGAGCAGTGGGATATAAGAATATATATATATATATATATATATATAAGAATCCTAGATTACATTTTAAAACATCATGCATGAGTGGAAGACTAACAAATGAATGTTGACCATTCTGATAATTGAATGGTAATGTGTAGAATGCATAGGTTCATGATTCATTATGAACAAAAATTTTGCTATTGAAGCATGTTGATGTATCCAAAAGGTTAGGATGAGCCTAACCAAGGCTTCTGAAGGAAAAGAGTAGGAAGATCCCAACAGGGAGTAAATTGCAAAGGAAAAGAAGGGGAAAAGGGGGAATACTTTTCTCACTTTAAAAACTATGAATTTCTTACAAAGTTGTAGGTCTTAAAAGAACAATTGTGGAAACCTATACAAATGGTAAAAGGAAAATAAACCCATGAGTATGATTAAATGAATAGGCTTTCATGAGTCATGTTAAGTAAAGCTAGTAAGGCATTGGAATAACTCAGATGGAATTAAAGTCCCAGACTTTGTAGAAGGGGTTGGAAAGGGGGAAGAGCCCTTAACTCCTTTCTTGTTGTATATTATATTTTCTCTGGAATGAGAATCTAGTGTGCTGATAAAAGTAAATGTTTTAACATCATAGTGATGATGGTTGTATGACTGTAGAAACAATTGAGAATTGTTTGTGTTGCACTCATGAAAACATTAAGGATAATAGGATGAAGTGCCTATCCGAAAATGTTTTATTGACTAGAATGCTATGATACATGCATTTTTATTTTACATAACAACTAATATATTTATGATGTATGACATGTGTAAAAAGGAATTGGAGCTGTTGAGAAAGACAGTTGCCAATGATGGACAACCTCAAGTAAAGGATGACTATGAGAAGGTTGTTGTTAAAATATTTTTGAAGGGACTTTAAAAGTCCCCATAAATTACCATTGATGAGGTAATATTAGAGAGGGTGCTAGCAGTGGGAGCAGGTATAAAAATGTCCATACCTATGTGGAATAAGGCATGAAGGAATGTGGTAAGAATTACTTCTGAAAATATTTCATTGTCTTAAATATATGAAAATAATTGTGAATGGATTTTGTATGCTATTGCTAATCAAGAGGGGTAAGATTCGGGAAAGAAGAATTTGAGAAATAGAGAGAGGAAGTCTATGCCAGTCAAGGATGAATTATAATCCTTACAATAAAATGCATGAGTAAAGAGTACTATGGTTACAATGACCAATCTAGGTAGATTGGGAATAAAGGTGCTCATAGTTAGCACATTGCATGGAATTGCTTCGAGGAAATGCATGTTTTTCATAAAGGGAAGACAATGGATTTTCCATTGAGGAAGGAGGACCTTCCAATATTTTAATTAAATTGTATAGGTTTTAAACAAAAACAAATTTGGGTGGCCATGAGTGTTGGCACCCTGATTACTAATGGAGGAAGAGTGCTTGGGTGCATTCAAGAGAAACTTTTAGTTTTAGGTGTACTGATTTGGGATCATGATCGATCTGTAGTAGGAAACACAGTCCTGTTGCAATAATGAACAAGAATGAATAATCCCTATGGTGAAGAGGTTGGTTAAGCTCCAACACACCATGGAAAAGTTCTTGTCATAAAGTGTGGCAAACTTGAAATCAATGCAAGGGTGTGTTGGGTGTGAATGTGGCCATGAATATTGGCACATTGATTAAAGACATTTGATATTTGAATTGCATTTAGAAATTTTAGTATGTTGAAAGAATGCATACGTAAATAATTATATTTCATTTTACTTTGTATCCTTGAATAGATGAAAATAACTTGGACTATTGGTATGCATAGTTTTGAAAATATAAAGTGCAGGAAAACTAACAATTTGTTTGGCTGAGGAATGTTGAAGTTGCAGGAAGAAAATGGTTTGGATATGGCAGTGTTATAAGCCCATAAGGAAGAACAAAATTATGCTGAGCCAAACTGTGAGGAATGGTATTTCCTTCTTGAGAAAATGAATTTATTGTTAGCATGCACAGTTCTGAAATTGTTTGTGAGCCACTGCAAGTGTGCAATGAAAATATAGTGTGCATGAAAACTAACAATTTGTTTGGTTGATGAATATTGAAGTTGCAGGAAGAAAGGGTCTTGGATATGGTAGTGTTGTAAGCCATAAGGAAGACCAATTTCCTGCTGAGCCAGACTGCTATGGGAAGAAAAATCCCATACTTGTGAATTTGGTTCTAGTGTGGAACAGATCCAAAAAAAAAAATGTGGAATTTGGAAATTTGTGGGTTACTATTGGCACAAGGGAAAACCTGGGGTTCAACTCTTATAGCACACCAACAAGCCCTAAATACCGGAAATTTTTGCAACACCTGCAAAGCAAATGCAGTCTCACCCGAATTAGAAATAGGGGGTTGCAGGACACATGTGTCTACAACCAGAGAAAATGAAAAGTGATTCCAAAACAAAACACAAACAATCTAGATATTCTTTACCACTCTTATGCTAGCTTCGCAAAGTTATATATCTGATATAACACAACGTTGTAGTAACAATATAATCAGATAACATATAACACAACATCAACAACAAAGACAATAAGATATATGTGGTTCACCCTCTCTCTAGGGCTACATCCACAGAATTGTGTTTCTTGATTTATTATATGAAAACATATAGTTCTATAAGTGCACTTAGCTGCATATCTAACTCTCTTTCTCTCTTTCTCTTCCCTCCCTGCACACCCAGCTACAGGGTTGATCTTCTCAGCCAGCTGAAGATCCAGAATACAGACTCAATATTTCTCTCAACAACAATAATCAATCATGAAAAACACTAATAACATGAACCATAACCCATCCTAGTTCCTCTCGACATTTATTTATACATTACATGACTCTCAGACAACCGTAGATCGAAGTCTAGGTGTCAAAACCGTAGGTACCAAAACCCTAGGTTTACTTGACCCACGTTTTCGGGGCTTCGCCAACATGTCCTTCCTCCTTTCCTGCGAGGTGCTCCAAAGTATCCGTTGGTGTCTTTTTCCACTTGTTGATTTTTCCACGCTCCCTCTTATTTGTTGCTTTATATTCCTTGATCTTCTCTTCCAACGAATAGCTTTTCCTTTACTTCACTCCTTATTTTCCACTTCTTTACCCACTTCAACCCTTCATCAGTTTATGTGCCTCCCGTGTAGTTCATACTTTGCCTTTCTTCCTTAATATTCTCTTCCTTAAATAACCAAGGGCCAACAGGCCCCAAACACTCACATGTGACTCGTCTCAAGTCACTGCAAGATTAAACCTTCCATTTTACTTTGACTGCAGACTGCGTGGAGCAGCCTGTGCTTTCTACTCTATCCCTTCCTATCTTTTGAAGACTGTCTTTTCTATGTTTGGTACCCAGTTTCAACTGCACCTGGTACCTAGACCTTTCTTCCTTTTTCTTTTACTGAGAGTTGTGAGGAAGCTAGTTGTCATAATACAATTTCAATCGGCTCCCATTCACCAAACCATCCTTCCAGTCTCCATTAAGAGTCTTCAACTGAGAAGCTCCACCTTCTGTAACATAGGCAACTTCAAATGGACCAAGCCAATGTGTCCTAAACTTCCCTCGATGCTTCATGAACTTGTTGTCATATAACAGTACCAAATCTCCTTGCTTAAACACTTTTTTTTTATATGTTTGTCATGGTAAGCCTTTTCTCTTCCTTTTTGTACATGCTGATGAAATCATGCAATAAACATGTCTTCATCCAATTCGATCAACTACGCAAGTCTATCTTGAACAACATTGGTGTCATCCATACCTGTAAATGCTACAATTCTTAAACTAGGAACCAAGTATTCCATAGGTACTACTGCTTCCAAGCCATATACTAACTTAAAGGGAGTCTCCATTGTTAGCTTTTTGCAAGTAGTTCTATAAGACCATAATACTACTAGAATTATTAAATCCCAATCATCTTTGTTAACACTGATAATATTGGTCAGCGTGGTCTCCAATATATTATTGAAAGCTTCGACTGTACCATTCGCCTATGGGTGGTATGGTGTGCTCTTCTGATGGTGAACTTCAAATTCCTAAGTCAAGGCTTCAATAGTTTTGTTGATGAAGTGTGTGCCTTGATCACTCATGAGGATATTCGGGCATCCAAATCTGGTTATAATATCATCAAATATGAACTTCGCAGTTGTAGCTGCACTATAGTCCTTAACTGCTCATTCTTCTTCCCATCTGGTCAAATACTCTTTAGCAGTGATGATGTATCAAGCTCCTGTGTGTTTTTTTGGTGGGTTGATAGGTCCCACAAATTCAATAGCCCATTTATCAAATACTTGTAATGTTAATTATGGTGCTAAAGGCATCTCATCTCTTTTGGAAGGCTTTCCTACTCTTTGACATACATCACAGGTTATGTAGTATTCCTTAGCATCCTTATGTAAAGTAGGCCACCAGAGGCTAGATCTGAGAACCTTTTGTGTTGTTGCTTTCCCTTCATAGTGTCCTCCTATGATGCCTTCACGTGCTTCTACAAGAATCAATGGTCTTTCTGCCTCCATAACGCATCTCCTCGAGATCTCATATAGTCCCATCTTATATAATTGTCTAGCTATAAGTTGAAAGTCAGTAGTGCAGATGAACAAATGTTTCTTCTGCATGACTGTGTATTCACGAGGTCCCATTCCTGTGGATAGGAACTGGACTATCTCGGCGAAGTGATCATCGACTTTTCTGTTGGCCAACAATTGTGCATTTGGAAGTGTATCCTCCAAACTAGTAGGTTCCTCTCTATGTTCTAACCTGGATAAGTGGTCAGGTCCTTTATTCATTCTTCTTAGCTTAACCACAATTTCAAAGTCATATTCCTCGAATAATAGTATCCATCTGCATATTCTTCCCCCCAACACTGGCTTGTTGACTAAGTTCTTCAATTCAGAATGATCAATGAACATCTTAAAATTTCCTCCCAACAAATAGTGTCTAAATTTCTACAGCGCATATACCATAGCCAATCCTTCTCTTTCAATCGTAGTATAATTCCTTTCAGCTGTAGAAATCTTCGTGCTAGCAAAGGCTATAGCGTGGTCGATGTCTCCTTCACCCAAATGTGCCAATATTGCTCCTAATGTAATGGATGAAGCATCGACATGAACATTGAACTCCTTACTCCAATCTGGAAAAACCAAGATTGGCGAAGTGACCATTTTCTTCTTTAGTATGTCGAATCTCTGTTGGCATTCTTTTGTCCATTGGAATTTACTATATTTATTTAATAGATTATCCATAGGTGTTGTTACTTGTACATATCCCTTGATAAACTTTTTGTAGTATCCAGTGTGCCCCAATGCAGTGTACAACTGTCTAACTGAAGTGGGAGGAGGTATATCAACAATGATGTCAATATTGGAAGGATCCACCAACAACCCCTGCTTACACATAATGTTCCCTAGCAACACTCCAAAGGGTGAAAAGAAAATACATTCTTTTAAATTCAGGGCAATCTGACATTGTCTACACTTATCTAACATCAATCTCAAACATTCAATGTGGTATTTCAGTAGGCTAAAGATAGTTGTTGGCCCTTGGTTATGGAAGTATGCGAAGATCAAGGAAGAAAAGGGAGAATGTGAACTGCACGGAAGACACAGTGACTATTACTGGGTCGAAGTGAGAAAAGGAGCAGAAAAGATGGAGTGAAGCCTGAGAAAGAAAGTTGTTGGAAGAGGAGATCGAGAATGAAAGATAAGCAAGGAAGAAGGATTGTGAACAAATCATCAAGAGGAAAAATATATCGGTGGATGCTTTGGAGCACCGTGCGAGAAGAAAGGAAAGACAGGCTGGAAAATCCCTGAAAATATGGGTCAAGTTGACCTAGGGTTTTAGACACCTAGGGTTTTGGTGTCTAGGGTTTTGGACACGTAGGTTTTGGCCTAAGGCTGTCGGTGAGATATTGTAATGTATAAATAGAGGTCATGAGGGACTAGTTTAAGTTGGTACGATAATATTGTTATTATTGTTGTTGGTATTGAGTTGAGAGAAGAGTATTGTGTGAGAGAGAATTGTTGAGTACAAGAGCCTTCTGGATTGTAAGATCTTCAGCTGGGTGCAGAGATCAACCCTGTAGCTGGGTGCACCGAGAGGGGAGAGAAAGAGAGGAGAAGAGAGGAGATCTACTAGCTAAGAGTACAGATAATAATTGTATGCTTTACCTTAATATATTATAGCACAGTTCTGTGGACGTAGCCCTAGAGAGAGGGTGAACCACATATATTTTGTGTTATGTGTGATTGGTACTTTGTGTCTTTCATTGATATACTGTGATTGCATTAATGCTTCAGATCTGATAAGTAGATGTGCAGAATAGATCTAAGTTGATAAGTGATACATGAATGTTGTGTTGTTCTTGTGTTAGATCCACTTGATATCCCCTTTGGTTGTAGACATATCTATCCTACAACCCCCTCATAACTGCTTTAGGTGAGACTGCATCTTCTTCGTAGGTGTTTCCGAAAGGGCCAGTAGTTAGGGCTTGTTGGTGCGCTCTTGGAGCTGAACCCTGGGTCTGCCTCTGTGCCAACAAATGGTTCTATTGCCGGGATGAAAATATTTTTGAGGGAATTTCAAGGTGGTTTCCATCGAAGACAGAGATTCAAAAGTGGATAGAGGATCAAGAGAAGGACTTCGTTGAAGCCCAGAATAAGAACCCTAATATTAGCACTGAGGATTGGATAGAAAGATATATCTTCATCGATATACACGAGATATTCTTTGGAGGGATCCATCAGGATATATATGAGTGGCTAGCTAGATTAGCAGATACCCAGTTCGAGATCTGATCTAGACCTCCTGTGGTTTGGATGTCATATTTGATCAAGAAGGTCAAGAGAGTTGATAATGTCATATCACAAGAAGTAGATCATTGGTTTGATAGCACCATTTGAGGGTACATCATAGATTTTGTTGTTGATAGAGTAGAATCTTATAGCCAAGCCGAGAGATATTTCCTTAAGGGACCCAGAGGGAAATTTATGCATTTTCTGAAGCTGAGAATCAAGATGTTATTTCATGAGAAGAACATCTTGAAGACACAATAGATTGGTGAAATCAAGAAAGGCTAATGTTCAAAAATTCGGACAACGACAACAACACAGAAGTTGGACATACGCTCAGTGGGAGAGTATTCATAGAATCTCATCTTGTGAACCTATTTAAGAAGAACTATGGGGAGGAAGGTTTCTACAGTGGAGAATAAGTAGAACTGATAGATGAAGATCATTCAGAACCCACTAGGGGAGAGGAAGGAAAAGTTGCAAATCTTCGCCGAGGAGAACCTAAAACTATGCAGACCATCGAAGTAATTATTGTTATCCCTCCTGTTGATTAGTAGTATTAAGCAACCAGAGTAATCCCAGTCACCAGAGCGTCCAAAGCACTGTCAATAGTAGTCCACTACATATTCAGTTAGGAACCCTAGGAAGATCTATGGTAGATGAGATGAGACTCCCTATCTTTAGGGGAGACAGATATGAAGATCTTGATCAACACTGGTTTCTATGTGAAGCCATATGGAACATTAAGAATGTCACAGATGAAGCTGTCAAAAGAACTGAGTTCAGTACAAATCTTAGAGATCACGCACTGAGTTGGTACATGAAACTTGTCCAAGGACTTGCACAGCCTAAGCCATTGAATCAGATCAAGAACGTGTTGATTGCATAATTCAAGAAACCTAAGTCAGAATCCCAATGTATCACATAGCTGAAAGAGATCAAGAAGAAGGTGGTTGAACCTGTTTGGGATTTCGATAAGAGATTCAAGACCTTAACAGGTCGATTGACTTTTCAGATCCCAGATAAGAAAAACAAGGAATGGTTCATTACTTACCTTCTACCACACATCATAGTTCCCCTGATGCAACAAAATATTACTTCGCAGGCTGAGGCATTGGAGATCGCCATGAAGCTAGAATCAACCCCTATGAGAGAATCCAGCTCAGGTATGAGCGAAATCTTGAGTCAGCTAACTAGTTTGTCTCTGCAGGTCGAAGATATGAAGAAAGATAAGGGAAAATATAAAAGAGAAGACATATGGTGTGTCATATGCAAATCAGAAGGCAATGATAAGGAACACTGTCCTATATTCAATGAATACTTGGCTTCTGGAGCTCTGAGCTCCTTGAAGCAAGTCACCTTACCTTGGTGCGAGGTATGCAGAAATAGACATCGTACTGGTGAGTGCTACTACATGCAAAAGTATGTTCAGACACCTACAAATTTTTATTATACATTTTGTAAGTTCGTAGGACATGATGATAGGGATTGTAGGGCTTATGATCTCATGCATGAAAGGTCAAGAGACATATATAAGATTCAAGGCGAAGTACAACGAGAAGGAAACACTACGCAGTATAACTCTCCCGGGAGAGGAAACTTCAATCCTCGCAGTGGATTTAGAGGAAGAGGACGAGGAGGAGGAATGGATCGAGGTCAAGGATAGATCATCCGTTATAACTGTGTACAGCTAGGACACCTTGCAAGGGATTGTCATAACCCTTGTACCACTTGCAGCTATTGTAGCTCGTTTGACCATGTTATAGAAGATTGTCTTGTGCTACTAGCTAAGCTTCAAGAAAGACGAGGACCTCAGCAGAAGCCGCAAGTGCAATTGATCTATGTTGAGCCTCATGGAGAAGACCCTAGAGTCATTTTTATAACAAGAGGAGGCATTGTTACAGGAGAAGACAGAATAACCCAAGGGAATATTATAGAAGACTCAAGGATTAGGAAAGCTACAGAGAAGACACAAATATTTGATGCAAGGAAAGAAAGACAGATGTTTGAGGAAGCCAGGAAAGAATTCAGAGGAAGCCAAGACTCTGCATCAAAGACAAGACCAGAAGTGAGAGAATATGGAATGCCTCTAGCATTTGATCAGTCTTCTTTGCCAAAAGAAGGAAAAGAGGTAAGCAAGATCATGGAATTTTTATACACTTGTATTAAGTTGGTTCAGGATGAAAGCGTTATACAAGAATTACAAAATTTAATCAGAGAATATGAGCTAGGAAATATAGATCCTGTACTGAATAGGGAAGTACACCAAATTGGTAAGAAGAGAAGGACAAATAAGGAATTACATTTGAATGCACAAATAGGAGAGTATGAGATAGACTATGTAGTCCTCGACTTAGGGTCGGAGGTCAATGTCATGACAAAGAAAACCTGGCCACTGATGGGAAAATCGAAGTTGGTCTATTCCCCTATCAGGTTTAGGATGGCTAACCAGCAAGCTTTCATCCCATTTGGATGATTGGAGCATGTCCCTATGGACATTGACGGAGTAAGAACATTTGTAGATTTTGAGGTAATTGAAATAGTTGATGACAGTTTCCCTTACCCTGCACTGTTAGGAATTGATTGGGCCTTCAATAACTCTACTGTTGTTGACTTAAATAAAAGATGTATGACTTTTGAAGGATATTGACTTAGGGTCATTGCACCTTTAGATCTAGATGAAGGTCAGCGATACACATAACCTATCAGAGAATAAGACCACACATATGCACTAGAAAACACATGTAAACTAACAGCCAGACAACAAGATTACATTAATCCTACAACCAATGGGAATCTAAGCTGGAAAAGTGACAACATGTGCCCATCAGACTCAGAAGGAGCACTTGAGAACTGGCAGAACCAGATGTATGAAGTATCTACAAGGAGATGTGCTAGATTAACCAGAGAAGTTCATTGGATCGGCATGACAGTAAGTAACTTACCCACATTTGATGGTCTGAATCCATTAGAAGCCTTCCTATCAGACTTTGAAGCAAGTTTACCAACACAATATAGGTTGTTGGCAATGGATGAGGCCTTGAAATCCACACCAGCAATATGGTGGGGGACACACAAAAGTAATATTACAAATTGGCTACAATGGCATACTCTGGTGACAATGCGATTCTCAACACAAGTAGAAGGCTAAGAAGTTCGCTACACATGTCGAAGTTTCCCAAAGGACCATGTGCGAAGTTGTGAGGAAGCCTGGAGCAACATTACTCAAGAAAAATGGGTACACAGATTCAGTAACGCATTGGACACGACACCTATCAACTGGTACCTTCAAGAAGAACTGTGCCTCATCACTACAGATTGGAAAGGTATGACTCAAAATTTTGTACCCACCTTCTTATTTGAAAATCAATATCCTTCAGTAGATCAAGCACTACAGGTTGTGAGACAGAAATTATTCGAGGAGGTATCTAGCCTTTCCTTAGAACAGGAAGAGGATGAATGGATTGCGCCTCTCCAGAAACTGCAAGGTTGTTACAACATCAATGCCGATGATCCGAGGAAGGTGAAAATTGTAGAAATAGAAGGCCAGAGAGATGTGGAAGGACCAAGAGTTGAGATTTCATTCATTGGATAGCCAATCAAAATCAAGAAAGTAAATATTGGAACAGAGCAAACACCAAAGTTTGCAAACGTTGGAGATTATTGGGATGTTGCTACCATTGATAAAATTACAGAGTTGCTGCATGAGTATTAGGACTTGTTTCAAACCAAGTTCATTGATATGAAGGGAATTAAAGTGACTATGAGAGAGATGAGGATCCCTTTGAAGCTAGATGCTAAACCATTCAAACTGTTACCTTACAGACTGAACCCTAAATATAAGGAGAAATTGAAGATTGAGCTTGATAGAATGCTGGAAGAAGGAATTATAGAAACTGTCGAAGAGTCAAAGTGGATAAGCCCTATGGTGTTGCAAGATAAGAAAACATGAGAAATAAGGATATGCGTAGACCTCAGGAAGTTGACTGATTCTTGTTTTCATGACCCCTTCCCTACACCATTCATTGACGAAGTGTTAGATAATGTGGGAGGCCAAGAAGTATATTCTTTTACAGATGGATTTTCAGGATACCATCAGATCCGGATTGCCAAGGAAGACTGCCATAAGACCAAATTTGCAATAGAATGGGGATCCTACCAATATACAGTGATGTCATTTAGATTGAATAATGCCCCAACCATCTTCTCTAGGGTGGTGGTCGAAGTATTCAAGGAATTTCTACATAAATTTTTAGAAGCATACTTTGATGATTGGACTGTTTTTAGCTTATTGAAAAATCACATTGAATGTCAAAGGCTAATGTTGGATAAATGCAGGCAGTATCAAATTTCTTTGAACATGAAGAAATGTATTTTATTTTCACCATTTGGAATTTTTTTAAGTCATATTGTATGCAAGCAAGGATTGCTAGTAGATCCATCCAAAATTTCCATTATAGTTGATCTACCCCCTCCTACGTCAGTCAAACAGTTGCGCACTACGTTGGGACACACAGGCTACTACATAAAGTTCATTAAGGGATATGCTCAGATTACAGTGCCCATGGAGAAGATGCTGAAGAAGAATTTTGAGTTTAGTTGGACAGAAGAATGCCAACAGAGCTTCGACACACGAAAAGAAAAGATGGTTACTATGCCCATTCTGGTTTTCCCATATTGGACCAAGGAGTTTCATGTGCATGTCGATGCATCATCCATTGCATTGGGAGTTGTGTTAGCATGGCCGGGAGAAGGAGATATTGACCACCCTTTAGCCTTTTCTAGCATGAAGCTATCCACTACTGAAATTAACTACACCACTACTGAAAGAGAGGGATTAGCCATGGTGTATGCACTGCATAAATTTCACTACTATTTGTTGGGAGGACACTTTAAAATGTTTACTGATCACTCTATGTTGAAGTACCTAGTCAACAAGCCAGTGTTGGGGGGAAGGATATGCATATGGCTGTTGCTATTTCAAGAATATTATTTTGAGATCATAGTAAAGTTAGGGAGAATGAACAAAGCTCCTGACCACTTATCAAGGTTGGAACATGGAGAAGAGCCAACTAGTTTAGAGGATGCACTGTCAGATGCACAGCTACTAGTCAATAGAAATATCAATGACCACTTCGCAGAGATAGTCCAGTTCCTATCAACAGGAATGGAACCTAGTGAGTATACAATATCTCAAAAGAAACAGCTAGTGGTGCGCGCTGCAGATTTATCACTTATAGCTGGCCATCTATACAAGATGGGACCGGATGAGATATTGTGATGATGTGTTATAGACGCAGAGCGATCGTTGATCCTCATAGAATCTCATGAAGGCATCACAGGAGGACAATATGCAGGGAAAGCAACTGCGCAAAAGGTTCTTAGAGCTGGACTTTAGTGACCTACTTTACACAGAGATGCTAAAGACTATTCCAGAGCATGCGATGTATGCCAGAGGGTTGGGAAACCATCCATAAGAGATGAAATTCCATTAGCACCACAGCTGACCCTACAAGCATTTGATAAATGGGCCATTGACTTTATTGGACCTATAAATCCACCAGGAAAGCGTACAGGAGCAAGGTATATAATTACATCAACAAAATACTTGACTAGATGGGCCGAAGCAAGAGCAGTCAAGGACTGTAGTGCAACTACAACTATGCGCTTCATATTTGATGACATCATAACCAGGTTTGGATGCCCAAATATCCTTATGAGTGATCAAGGAACACATTTAATCAATAAGACAGTTGAAGCCTTGACTGAATAATTTACAGTCCACCATCAGAAGAGCACATTGTACCATCCTCAAGCAAATGGGACAGTTGAATCATTCAACAAGATCTTGGAGATAGCACTAACCAAGATTTGTTGTGTGAACAGAAATGATTGGGATTTAAGAGTACCAACAGTGTTATGGGCCTATAGAACCACTTGCAAGAAGTTAACAATGCAGACCCCCTTCAAGTTGGTATATGGTCTTGAAGTTGTTGTTCCAATGTAATATCTAGTACTAAGCCTGAGAATTGTTTCCTTTACAGATATGGATGACCCTGGCATTGTTCAAGAGAGGCTTGCACGGTTGGTTAAATTGGAAGAAGACAGATTCATTGTAGGATTCCATCAGCAGGTTCAGAAGGAAAGAGAGAAGGCCTATCATGATAGGCACATCAAGAAGAAGGCATTCAAACAAGGTGATCTAGTACTTGTATATGACAAAAAGTTCATAAAACATCCTGGGAAGTTCAAAACACACTGGCTAGGGCCATAAGAGATTACTTGTTTTATAGAGGGAGGAGCTACACAATTGAAGAATCTGAATGGAGAATGGAAGGATGATTTAGTGAATGGGAGTCAGATGAATTTGTACTATGACAACCAGCTGCCTCGCAGCTCTTAGTAGAAGCATGATTAAAAGGGTCTAGGTACCAGGTGCATTTGAAACTGGGTACCAGACACAGAAAAGACAGTCTGCATAAGGGATGGAGAGGAGGCAAAGATAAAAACACAAAGGCTGCACTACACAGCCTGGAGTCGAAGTAAAACAGGGAGCTCAAATCTGAATTGCCTTGGGATGAGTCACAGGTGAGTGTTGGGGGCCTGTTGGCCCTTGGTTATGGAAGTATGTGAAGATCAAGGAATAAAATGGAGAATGTGAACTACATGGAAGACACAGTGACTTTTATTGGGTCGAAGTGAAAAAAGGAGCCGAAAATATGGATCGAAGCCCGAGGAAGAAATTCGTTGGACAAGGAGATCGGGGATGACATATAAGAAAGGAAGAAGGATCATGAACAACTCAGCAAGAGGAAAAAGCTATCATTGGATGCTTTGGAGCACCATGCGATAAGAAAGGAAAGACAGGCTGGTGAAGCCCTGAAAATATGGGTGAAGTTGACCTAGGGTTTTAGACACCTAGGGTTTGGGTGTCTAAGGTTTTGGACACCTAGGTTTCGGCCTAAGGCTATCGGTGAGCTATTGTAATGTATAAATAGAGGTCATGAGGGCCTATTTTGGGTTGGTACGATAATATTATTATTATTATTGTTGGTATTGAGTTGGTTGAGAGAAGACTATTGTGTGAGAGAGAAGTGTTGAGTACAAGAGCCTTTTGGATTGTAAGATCTTCAGCTAGGTTCAAAGATCAACCCTGCAGCTAGGTGCGCTGGGAGGGGAGAGAAAGAGAGGAGAAGAGAGGATATTTTCTAGCTAAGAGTGCATATAATAACTATATGCTTTACCTTAATATATTATAGCACAATTCTGTGGACGTAGCCCTAGAGAGAGAGTGAACCATGTATATTTTGTGTTGTGTGTTATTGGTACTTTGTGTCTATCATTGATATATTGTGATTGAATTACTGCTTTAGATATGATAAGTAGATGTGCAGAACAGATCTAAGTTTATAAGTAATATATGAATGTTGTTTTGTTCTTGTGTTAGATCCACTTGATATCCCCTTTGGTTGTAGACATCTCTGTCCTACAACCCCCTCATAACTGCTTCGGGTGAGACTGCATCTTCTTCGAATGTGTTTCTGAAAGGGCCAGTAGTTAGGGCTTGTTGGTGCGCTCTTGGAGTTGAACCCTAGGTCTGCTCCTATTCCAACAACAGTCCAATCATCAAAATACACTTCCAGGAATTTGTGTAAAAAGTCCTTAAATTCCTTGACCACCACCCTGGAAAAGATGGCTTGTGCATTCTTCAAGCCAAAAGGCATCACAGTGTACTGAAAAGAACCCCATTCTGTTGCAAATGTGATCTTATGTCTATCCTCCTTAACAATTATGAAATGGTGATAGCATGAAAATCCATATGTGAATGAGTAAACCTCATGTCCTCCTACATTATCTAGAACTTCATCAGTAAAGGTTGTAGGAAAGCGGTCATGTAAGCATGCATCATTCAGTTTCCTTAAATCTACACAAATTCTGATTTCTCTTGACTTCTTATATTGGACCATCATAGGGATGATCCATTCAGATTCTTCAACGGGTTTTATGATTTCTGCTTCCAACATTCTATCCATTTCGATCTTAACTTTCTGCTTATATTTGGAATTTAGTCTGTAAGGTCTTTTCTTGATGGGTCTTGCATCTGGTCTCAGAGGGATCTTCATTTCACCCATGGGCCCTTTAATTCCCTTCATGTCTGTGAACTTGGTTGGAAACAAGTCCTGATATTCATGCAATAGTTATGTGATCTTGATAATAGTAGCATCATCCCAATAGTCTCCAACAGTTGCTAATTTAGGGGTTTCCTCTGTTCCGATATTAACCTTCTTAATTTTAATGGGTTGTCCAATAAAAGGTAATTCAATCCCTAGCCCTTCTATGTCCCTCTTTCCTTCAATTTCTGTGATGTTTACATTCCTAGGATCATCATCTTCATCAGCATTAATATTATAACAACCATGTAATCTCTGAAGAGGTGCAGTCCATTCATCCTCTTCTTGCTCAAAAGGCAGGTTAGGTGTCTCCTCAAAGACCTTTTGTCTTACAATTTGTAAAGCCTTATCTACTGTAGGGTACTGACTCTCAAATAAAAGTGTAGCTATAAAGTTCTGAGTCATATAGTACCAATATGAAGTGGTTAAGCACAGTTCTGCTTGAAGATACCAGTTGATAGGCATAGTATCCAAAGTGTTAATGAACTTATGCACCCATTGTTCTTTTGGAATATTGCTCTAGGCCTCCTCACAACTTTGCACATGGTCCTTAGGACAACTCTGACCTGTGTATCAAAATTTTCATCCCTCAGCTTGGTCTGAGAAGCGCACTGTCATCAAGGTGTGACATTGTACCCACCTTGCGATGTTCTTCTTATGTGTTCCCCACCATCTAGCCGGTGTTGCTTTCAATGTTTCATCTAGTGCCAACAACCTTTGTTTTACTGGTACAATTCCTTCAAATTCAGCTAGAAATGTCTCTAAATGATTCAAGCCATCAAATGTAGAGATATTACTTACTTTTGTGCCAATCCAACAAACTGCTTTGGTCAATCTGGCACATCATTTTGTGGAGACTTTGTACATTCTATTCTGCCAGTTTTCCAATGCTTCCTCTGAATGTGATCAACATTCAGTTTCACTTCGCCAACTTAGATTTCCATCTGCTATGGGATTAATATAATCTTGTTGTCTTGTTGTCAGTTTATAGATGTTTTCTAGCTCGTAGGCACGATCTTCTTCTCTTGTCGGTTATGTGTATATGTGACCTTCATCGGGGTCAAGAGGTGGAATGACCTTAAGGCCATTACCCTCAAATTTCATTCCTCTCTTCTTTAGGTCAACAACATTCGAATTGTTGAAATCCCAATCAATTCCTAACAACGTAGGGTGAGGACAACTATCATCAACAATCTCGATCACTTTGAAGTCTATAAATGTCCTTACCCCATCAACGTCTACAGGGACATGCTCTAGTATTCCAAAGGAGCTAACTTTCTCCCGATTAGCCATCCATATCTTGATAGTAGAGTAAATCAATCTGGGTTTTCCCATCAGTGCCCAAGTCTGCTTCATCATAACATTTACTTATGATCCCAAGTCGAGGACCACATAGTCCATGTCATAGTCTCCAATATAAGCACTAAGGTGTAATACCTTGTTTGTCCTTATTTTCATTGATACTTGATTCATATCTCTACTCAACATAGGGTCTATTTTACCAATTTCATACTGTCTTAACGTGTTGTATCTCCTGCAGAGCTTTCTCATATTTAATCAAATTGATACATGTATATAAAAAGTCCATGAGCTTGCTTACCTCTTTTCCTTGTCTAGATAGAGAAGAATGGTCAAATGATGGTGTAATTTCACATTCCCTTACTTCTAGTTGTGCCTTAGATGAAGAAGCATGTTCTCCTACAAATTATTTCCTTGCTTCTTCAAAAGTATGCCTCTCTCTCCTTGGATCAAACAATTGTGCCTTCTCTGCAACTCTTCTGATCCCTGGTCCTTCTGCAGTCTTTCCTAGAGTGACCCTATCTTCTTCTGTAACAGCGCCTCCTCTAGTAATAATAACGACTCTAGGGTCCTGACCATGAGGTTCTACTGATATCAGTTGGAATTGTTGGTTTCCTCCTCATCTCTCCTGAAGTTTGGCTAACAATATTGGACACTCTTCGATGACATGATCGAATGAGTTGTAGTAGTTGCAAGTAATACAAGGGTTCTGAAAATCCCTTTCCAAATGTCCTGGTTGTGTGCAGTTATAGAAAATGATCTGACTGCAACTTCAGCCCATACCTCCTCCTCATCCTCTTCCTATGAATCCACCATGAGGGTTGAAGTTTCCTCTTCCTGGGGAGTTGAACTATGCATTATTTCCTTCTTGTTGTGTTTCTCCTCAAATCCTATATGTATCCCTTGATCTTTCATGCATGAGATTATAATCCCTACAATCCTTCTCATCATGCCCCACATATTTACAGAATGTGCAATAAAGATTGGTAGGTGTTTGGACATATTTCTACATATAATAACACTCACCGGGGTGGTATCTATTTATACATACCTCACACCATGGTAGAGTGGCTTGCTTCAAAGGGATAGGCTCTCTCGAGGCCGGGTATTCATGAAATAGGGGATAGTGCTCTTTGTCATGGCCTTCTTATTTACATTTGATACACCATATATCTTCTATTTTCTCCTTTCCTTTATCCTTCTTCATATCTTTGACTTGTAAGGATAAACTAGTTAATTGGTTTAAGATCCGACTCATACCTGGACTAGATTCTCCTACAGGGGCTGCTTCTAGTTTCATAGCAATATCTAGAGCTTCATCCTGTGAAGCAACTTTATATTGCATCAGAAGAACTCTAATATGTGGTAGGAGGGCAATGATGAACCATTCTTTATTCTGTTCATCTGGGATCTAGAAACTTAAACGACCTGTCAGAGTCTTAAACCTTTGATCAAACTCCTAAAAAGGTTTAATGACCTTCTTCTTGATTTCCTTCAACTCTATAATGAACTGTGACTCTGACTTAGGTTTCTTGAATTCTTCGCTCAACGTAGTATTAATGTCATTCAACGGTTTAGGCTATCTAGGTCCTGAAGCAAACTTCATATATCAATTCAGCACGTGATCCCTCAAGGTAGTACTAAACTGAGTTCTCTTAACATCTTCGTCGGTGAATTTCTTAATGCTCTAGACAACTTCACATAAGAACCAATGATGGTCAGGATATTCAGATCCATCTCCTCTAAAGATAGGTGACCGCATTACATTTTCCATAGATCTTCCTGGGTTTCTAGACTAAGTATGTACTAAACTTCTTGTAACAGTACTCTGATTTCTCTGGCTACTTTGGTTACTCTGGTTACTTAATGCTGCTAAAATGACAGGAGGAGTAATAGTACTTACTTATCCAGTAGGTACAGTTTCTGAGGTTTCTGAATCTCCTCGATGAGGTTCTTCAATCCCTACTTCCTCTGCCCTTGCAGACTCTGAATACTCTTCATCTATTAGTTTTGTTTTTTCCCCACTGTAGAATCCCTCGTCTCCATAATTCTGCTTAAACAGGTTCGCAAGAGGAACTTCTCTAAATGATCTCCCACTGCATGTTTTCCCAGCCTCTGTGTCATTGTTGCTCTCTGAATTCTTGAACATTAGCTTCACTATATCTTCAAGATATTCTTCTCATGCAATAGCATCTTAATCCTTAGTTTTAAAAAGTGTAGGAACTTTCCTCTAGGTCCCTTAAAGAAATAGATCTCTGCTTGACTATACGATTCTACTCTATCGATAGAGAACTCAGTAATGTACCCTCCAATAGTGCTATCTAACCATAGATCTACTGCTCTAGACACAACGTTATCGACTCTCTTGAATTTCTTGATCAGCATTGTTGTCCAAATCATAGGTGGTCTAGATATGATCTCAAACTGGGTGTCTGCTAATCTGGCTAACCACTCGTACAATTCCTTATGATATTCTACAAATAAAATATCATGTATGTCGGTAAAGATGTACCTTCCCAACCGATATTCTGTACTAATGCTAGGATTCTTGTTCTGAGCTTCATCGAAGTCCTTTTTTTTTCTTATATCTACTTCTGAATCTCTGTCTTCGATGGAAACGACCTTGACATTCCCTCAAGAAGATCCCAGTCCCAGAAACGAAACCATTTGTTGGCACATGGGCAGACCTGGGGTTCAACTCTTACAATGCACCAACAAGCCCTAACTACCAGCCCTTTCGGCAACACCTGTGAAGCAGATGTAGTCTCACCCGAAGTAGCAATAGAGGGTTGTAGGACACAGGTGTCTACAACCAAAGGAAATGCAAAGTGATTCCAAAACACAACGCAAAAAATATAGATATTCTTTACCACTCTTATGCTAGCTTCAGGAAGTTATATCTCTGATCTAACACAACACAACAGTAACAGTATAATCAGATAACAAATAACATAACATTAACCACAAAGACAATAATATATACGTGGTTCACCCTCTCTCTAGGGATACATCCACAGAACTATGTTTCTTGATTTATTATATGAAAACATACAGTTTTATCTGTGCACTTAGTTGCAAATCTATCTCTCTTTATCTTCCCTCCCTGCGCACCCAGCTGCAGGGTTGATCTTTGCACCCAGCTGAAAATCCAGAATACAGACTCAATATTGCTCTAAACAATAATAATCAATCATGAACAACACTAATAACATGAACCATAACCCATCCCATGTCCTCTAGACATTTATTTATACATTACATGACTCTCAGACAACCGTAGATCGAAGTCTAGGTGTCAAAACCCTAGATCCAAAACCGTAGGTGCCAAAACACTAGGTCCACTTGACCCACGTTTTCAAGGCTTCGCCAGCATGTCCTTCCTCCTTTTCCATGAGGTGCTCCAAAGTATCCGTTGGTGTATTTTTCTACTTGTTGAGTTGTCCACGCTCCCTCTTCTTTGTTGCTTTATCTTCCTTGATCTTCTCTTCCAATGACTAGATTTTCCTTTACTTCACTCCTTCTTTTCTGCTTCTTTACCCACTTCGACCCTTCCTCAGTTTATGTGCCTTCTGCGCAGTTCGTACTTCACCTTTCTTCCTTAATATTCACTTCCTTACATAACCAAGGGCCAACAAGCCCCCAACACTCACATGTGACACATCCCGACTCACTACAAGATTGAACCTTCTATTTTACTTTGATTGTAGACTACACGGAGAAGCCTGTGCTTTCTACTATGTCCCTTCCTATCTTGTGTAGATTGTATTTTCTATGTCTGGTACCCAGTTTCAACTGTGCCCAGTACCTAGACCCTTCTTCCTTTTGATTTTACTAAGAGTTGTGAGGTAGTTGGCTGTCATAATACAATTTCAACCGGCTCCCATTCACTAAACCATCCTTCCAATATCCATTAAGAGTCTTCAACTATGCAACTCCACCTTCTGTAACATAGGAAACTTCAAATGGCCCAAGCCAATGTGTCCTAAACTTCCCTAGATGCTTCATGAACTTGTTTTCATATAAAAGTACCAAATCTCCTTACTTAAACACTTTCTTTTTTATATGTCTATAATGGTAAGCCTTTTCTCTTCCTTTTTGTACATGTTGATAAAATCCTGCAATAAACATGTCTTCCTATAGTTCGATCAACTGCACAATCTTGTCTTGAATAGCGCCAGTGTCATCCATACCTGTAAATGTCGCAATCGTAAACTAGGAACCAAGTATTCCATAGGTACTATTGCTTCCAAGCCATATACCAACTTAAAGGGAGTCTACATTTTCATCTTTTTGCAAGTAGTTCTATAAGCCCATAATATTGTTGGAATTCTTAAATCCCAATCGTTTTTTTTAACACTACAAATCTTGGTCAGCGTGGTCTCCAATATCTTATTGAAAGCTTCGATTGTACCATTCGCCCGTGGGTGGTATGGTGTGCTCTTCTGATGGTGAATTTCAAATTTTTGAGTCAAGGTCAATAGTTTTGTTGATGAAGTGTGTGCCTTGATCACTCACGAGGATCTTCGGGCATCCAAATATGGTTATAATATCCTTAAAGATGAACTGCGCAGTTGTAGTTGAACTACAGTCCTTAACTACTCTTTCTTCTGCCCATCTGGTCAAATACTCTTTAGCAATGATGACTCTCAGAAAACTGTAGATCGAAGTCTAGTTGTCAAAACCCTAGGTGCCAAAAACCTAGGTCCACTTGACCCATGCTTTCGGGGATCAACAACCTGTCCTTCCTCCTTTTCCATGAGGTGCTCCAAAGTATCTATTGGTGTCTTTTTCCGCTTGTTGAGTTGTCCACACTCCCTCTTCATTGTTGCTTTATCTTCCTTGATCTCCTCTTCCAACGACTAGATTTTCCTTTACTTCGCTCCTTCTTTTTCATTTCTTTACCCACTTCGACACTTCCTCGGTTTATGTGCCTTCCGCGTAGTTCATACTTCGCCTTTCTTCCTTGATATTCACTTTTGTACATAACCAAGGGCCAACAGTGACAGATTTGCAAGAAAATTATGAATTTGAAATTGATGATAATATCTCATTTTTGTATACATGTGATACAGGTGAGACAAAAAAGATATGTCTAGGGAGAACATATGAAGTCTTTCAAGATGGAAAGCATGAAAAGGCCATTGAGTGGGACATGAGAACCCTATGGTAATCCATGATCACCTAGAATATTTTGTGTTGTGGCAACACAAGCCAGAGGGACACCTCGGCAGAGCAAGTCTAAGGGACGTCGTGTTTGTAAGGCTCAATCAAGTCTCTAGAATTCTTCTTGTGTAAGAAATCCTTAAGAAGGAAAGATGGATCACCCAAGGAATTGTATAGCAAAGAAGGGGATGCATGAGCCTGGGCCTGGAAGCTGAGTGACCGCAAGGAAGAGGATACTTCGATAATTATTATAAACTGTTGATTGGGATCATGCACACAATGAGTATGTCCAGGAAAAACAGTGATCCAAGATAGCAAGACATCCATGTGGATGAAAATCCACAAACTGCACAGATAAGTATTGTGCTAGATTTCAAAATTTTTCTCTTGAATTTTGCACAACAATAAAATGTTTCCGCATGAAATTGTGATTAATATGCTTGTTGTCCAATATTATTGAAGGTAGGTGACGAAGATCAAGATTTTGGAAAGTGTTGGGACGAATTTGATCAGACCAGGTTCCTTCTCGGGTTACTAATAAAAGGTACCGTGTAGTCTAGAGCGTTGGCATTTTCATCTCCTCTGAAGAGAAGAAGTCTCACCCGAAGTGTTGCTGAGACAAATAGATAGGGAAGGGTAGGGAAAAGACTAAATAGGATCCATAGAGCAGTCAGAACTCATTCATGTTCTTGTGCAAGAGACATTAAAAGATATGGAACATATAAATGCATGAATCGAACCTACTTACATTGCGAGAAAGCATTTAAACGTTGAACCATCAAATAGAACTCATAAGCTATAAGGAAATATTGTAATGTATAAGTAAACATACAAAGACACAACATATTTTGAAATTTGGTCCTGCTTCCTATTATCTTTAGGATATTTCTCTCATTACAGACTCAAAATTACATAGCAAGGCTCAATACAGACTCTTGGCTCTGGACTCATGCCACATAGCTCTAATTCTCCAACTGATAGGTTCAATTCATTACAGACTCAGAATTGTCTTTTGTCAACTTACAACAATTATCAACAACTAATCCAAAAACCTGTCGACTCTGACCAACCTGACTCGAATCAACCCATCCAACCAACTTATGAACTATCGAACGAACAGACGAACCAACCAACCAAATTTTTTACAATAATGTTCAGCCCTATATACAGTAGGGTTGTGTCTTCCTTCTTAGCTTGCATGCTTTCTTGTTTTGTTGTAACCGTTTGTTGCTTCGTTGGCGTTGCGCTGACTTACACAATTGTTTTATGCTGCTCTTTCTCCTAGCCTCTGATGGATTTTGCGCAACTTGTGCTTAGTAAAAACTTGTGCGATTCCTTCTCAAAAATGAAGGGCCCAATAGGCTCCGACCACAATCCTTGATTCATCCTCGAGTCAAGATCTTGGTTCTTTCACATCCTCCAAGAGCATCTGTTGTTTTCCCTTGTCTGTCTTTTCTTCTTCTTTGGGTTCTTTTGTTTGCGCTTTTTCTTCCTTTACCTCCTCAAATGAAGGGCCCAATTCTGGTACCAGCTCTAATGCTCTGTGCTTTACTCCTTGAAATCTTCCAACTTTGTCCTGCCATTTCTGGGCGAGGAGTGATGCTTCTACAAGAAACTATTGGGACATCTCTTTGTTGTACTCGTTTGGCTTGGAAGCAACCAACGAGTTCCACTCAGAATATGTTGTTGTGTCAACTTGATGCATTTGCATGTAGGCGATTTGAATTACAGGTCGAAATTCATGCATCTCTTTCTTGGCTATGGACTGTGCCTCGTAGAGTGTATTTAGTTCATTATCGACCTGTTCAATTTGGTCGAACTTCTGTTGTTTCTCCATGGGGTCCATCTTGGCTGCAACTTCTTCGTTAAGAACCTGGATCTTTGTGCGTACCTCCTCCAAGACCTGATTCCGTCGAGTGATGATGCCCATCCAGTCACTGACTTCCTTGAATATTTTGGTGTATTCCATTGTGTGCTTATGCAATGATGCTCGGGCGTTGTTGCCTTGCAATATTATCTTCTGCATCTTTTCTTGCAGTTACTGAGGCTGTTGTTCAGCTTCCTCCTGGACCTGTTGTAGCTTCACTTGTAGCTGCTCAGTGCGAGTAGCGAGTTGTGCCCATGATTCTTGTAACAACTTGATCTGTTTCTCTGGCTCGCCTACATCGCTAGCTTTAGGTAGGTCGGGCGCAACCTTCTAAATTGTCGACCAGGCTTCAACAAGTTTTCCCTGCACTTTTTCCAGTTTGCATTGGACTTGGAGTTTGTGATGTGATTCCTGCATTCTACATGTTTGCACGATGAATTGTTCCTTCCTCACAATCTTGACAGATCTCTCAACTTCCTAGAGCCTTTTCTCTAACTGGTCCATTGATGCCCTGATTAGTCCAATTAATTGTGGCACTGGCCACTGTACCAGGTCAGTGGATGAAGGAGCTATGTCGATGGGTGCTCGCATCTATAGTGGAAGTCCACTGGCTATTGAATGGTCTGAGCAGGTTTTGACCTCCTCCTCCATTGGTGGCACTGGTGTTACCCTCAACCTTAGCTATGCTGGAAAAAGAGTCAGAACCTTTGTTCTGGATATGCAGAGTTGCATCAATTCTACACATTGTTGAGGGTTTTGGAGAACCTTCTCTATTTGTGCTCGCCTGACTGTCGTATCCTACTCAGTTGTCAATTATGGTTCATTGTGCGTATCTGGTATCTCCATCTCTTCTGGTGCTTATTCTTCGTGCATCGCGATTTCTTGGGCACCCTTACCCTTGGTTGGTGAGTTGATTTGTTGGTAGTTGTCGGGTTCCATCTCATCTCTACTTCGGGTGTCTTATTCTTGTGTTGAAGACTCAAGTTGCTATTCCTGGGTGTCTGGATTTGGAACATCCAACATCGTGCTTGGCTTTGAGGCTTTGGAGTCGGGACCAGAAACTTATAATCTTGGCTTGGGTAATTCTCTGGTTATTTGTGGGAGTTGTTCCACTATCTTTGGCTGATCAAGATGCATCGGTTCTGAGGTAGTGGTCTGATGTGGACTGGAAATGATGAGGTTTGGTAATTGGAGTGGTGTTGGAGGGTGCTCAATGAAGAATGTGGATGAAAATGTTTCAGGCTCCGATTCATCCTAAATATCAATGATAGTGGTGCCTTTGGTTGTGGTGCGGGTGTGGGGAGCGGCAGATGCAAGGATTTGTGGGTTCGGGGGTTTGTTCGGCAAGACCTTAGTTCTGGCCCTCTTCACCAATGGTTTGGTACCAAGCACAATGCCCAAGATCTGGTTAACCTATGCACCTGACACCACGACATTGTCTGGTAGTTGTCGGTAGGCCGATATTTTTCTTCGCTCTAACTGTTGTATCTCTTCTTCCTCCTCAGTGTCTGTCTGTACTGGAGTGTCTGGATTCTTCTGCTCGGGGCCTGAACTTGGTCCTTATCCTTGTTTTTTGTCTTTTTTCTTCAACACATCCATAGGAAAAATGTAATGCATTCCTAATTTACGCGGGCAACGTTTGACTCCTGGCCATGACATGACTTCCTTATCGAAGGCTTCCTCATCCAAATAGAATGGTAGCATCCTTGTGTGGAAATGTTCCTTGTTGACATGTCTCGACCAAATGAATGTGTTGTGTCGATTCATGTTGAAGATGATATTCCTCATGTTACAGTTGAGGAGCTCCTGTGGGATGCGCATCCTCTTCATTGCGTCTATCATACCATTATACCATTTGGCAAATGCTACATTGTTGAGTGTTGTATTCTCCAAGTCTTGTTTGGACTGCCATGGCTCGAACATCTTCGCCATGCGCCCCTTATCTGGTATTTTCGATTGTATTCCCACAGGTGGCTTCCATTTGAACATTTTGAATGCCACAAGTAGTTATCCATAGGTGAAGGTTCCTACCTTCTCCTGTGATTCCTCACAAGCTACTAGTTATTCCTCCAACAGGAAACTACACCAGTTGAACACTGCTCCATTTGCACAAAATCCGACAACTGATAACACATCTAGAGTGCATTATCCCTTATAGTAAGACCTCATAACCTTGTTGGCTATGATGTAGCAGCCAATCTGGACTGTATCGGGCAGTATTGGTTCAATTACTATTGTGCGTCCTCCTCTCTTTGTGTTAAATTTCTCGTATAGGCTAAGCTCACCTTTCTTTTTCCCATGATTACCAAGACCCTAGAATCCCTTCGACACATCCTCTCCTTGGGAGGATAGTCCAGTAAGTTGTTGGATGTCTTTAGCATGGATTGGATACTGCTCATCCAACCATAGACTTCTGTCATGCACCCTGCTTATCATAAATTTTGTGCAGTGTGCAATCTCTCCTATGGTACCAAAGACTAGTAAGTCTCTCAGGTTCATGATGGTCAAGTTAAATAAGTTGATGAACTCTTCTTTTGGTACAATTTGAATTCCTCCTATTCCATACAGAACTATATCCAAAAAGACATCTGTGTGCATCTGTGGGAACAAGGTTGAATCTGTGAGGTCAAGGTCGAGGAGCTTAACATGCTCTACTTCCCTTTGAGATCACCTACAATCTCAATCAGGGGGTCACAGGGCTCATATGGTACTTCTTCTTTAGTCATGGCACTTCGGCTTGATGTGGCTCTCGAAATTCGCACTTCTGTGGCAGGTAAGAACTAGGGTTACATCTGCAGCTTTTATAATGGTCCCAATTGGTTCGCACTGCTAAGTTCAGAAATGGACATGCTCTTTTTAGAAACAGTACGTTCTCAGTTGAGTTCTGAGAGCCTTATACTTGTCTTAATGGGTAAGTTTTTAGCAGTAATTGCTACTCATCATGACCATATGGACGCAACCAGGTGTGAGTTGTCCGATAGGACGGTTTAATCAAGGTAAATCCTATTGGCGATCTTGGTATTTACTTATTTGAGTGGAATAGGGACATGGTTGATTTGAGACCTTTTTGTTTGACGGGTGGGTGTCCCAACGCGAAATTTGATGGCATCTTGGCATAATGCAGATTTATGGCTTAACAGGAATTAGACGGGGTACCGAAATTGCAATAAAAGTTGTGACTAGACTGGGTTTGCATGGCCTCTAACTCGTATTGAAGTTGGATTCATAGCCCCTCTGACCACAAAGGTTGTCCCCGTCGTCCTTAATGACTGTCATGAATGGACTCTCTTATGGTTTAGGTCCTATATTGTTGAGTCATCAGTTTTGTATCAACCAACACTTAGAAAAAACAAATGAAATATGTGTTATGGCACAATACTGTGCATATGGAATTTATTAACAGAATTTACAAAATTTCAGAAAGAAAACAAAAATCTCCTTCGAATAGGAGCGACTATCCTTCTCTCTCAGGTTTGAGACAGGTAGATATTCAGGCGAGATACATTCACCCATCACGGTCGTAGCACACCATCCAGTTGTGCAAGTCTAACTGCTCTTGAGGGTTGGATCTCCGCAACTATGAAGGGTCCCAACCAGTGCATACGCAGCTTGCCAGGGTTCTTCTAGTATCGGTTTTCATAGAGTAACACCTTGTCCCCTTGTGTGAATACCTTGGTCTTAATGTGTCGATCATGCCAATATTTTTGTCTTGCCTTTTCAACCGACTGATGGAAGTCTGCTAGAAATCTGGTTTCCTCGAGTTCTTGTAGCTTCGCAAGTCTTTGCGCCAATGATTCTTCTTCTGTCATACGTGTGACTTGTGCAATATACAGGCTTGGAGTGATGAAATCTGTAAGCACCACTACCTCTCTCCCATAAACTAATTGGAATAGTGTGTATCTGTGGAGTTTCTTTGTGGTTGTCCTATAGGACCATAGTACAGCTGGAACTCTATCATCCCATTCCTCTCGTTTTGCACAACAGGCCTTTGTTAGTCCTTTTTCTAGAATCTTGTTGAAGGCTTCAACTAATCCATTAGCCTGTGGGTGGTATGGATTGCTCTTGTGATGTTGAATCAGAAATTATGTTGTAAGTGTTTCTATAGTTCTTCTAATGAAATGAGCTCCCTAATCGTTGGTTAGGCTCCTGGGACATCCAAACCGGGTAATGATATTCTCGAGAATGAACCTGGCAGCAATGTCTATCGAACAGTCTTGCATCACTACTGCTTCTACCCAACAGGTAAGGTAGTCAGTTGCGGTAATGATGCACCTGGCCTTTGAATGTTTGGTTGTGGGTCTGGTTGGTCCAATGAAGTCAAATGCCCATTTATCAAATGCCTATAGAACTCTAACTGGTTGTAGTGGTAGTTCATCTCAGTGAGATGGCTTGCCCACCCGTTAACAAACATCACATGATCTAGCATATACTTTTGCATCCTTGAATAGTGTGTCCCACCAAAGTCCTTCTTGTAGAAATTTTTGTGCCATGGCCTTTCCTCCTACGTGGCCTCCTGCGATTCCACTATGGAATTCCCAGAGTATATCCCACCTTTCATGATCTAGGATGCATCGTCTGAGGATGTTGTCTAGTCCTAGTTTATACAATTGTCTGGAGATGAGCGGGTATTCTACTGATCTAAAGACCATATGGAATTTCTAGGTTGCAGAATATGTTTCAGGGCAAGCCCCTATACTAAGAAAGATTGCTATGTCCTCCAGATATTTTGGTATGGCCTCAATCCTGAACAAGTATGCATCTGGGAGCTAGTCATCCACTACTCCGACACTTTCTCCTGACTCTAGCCTGGATAGATGGTTGGGTCTGATGTTGCATCGTCCCAGCTTGATGATGACTTCAAAGGAAAATTCTTGAAATAATAGAAGCCATCTACAAATTCTCCCTTCCAACACAGGTTTGTTAACTAGGTATTTCAGTGCAGAATGATCAGTAAAGAATTTGAAATGAGATCCTAACAGATAATATCTAAATTTTTGTAAAGCATAAATCATTGCTAAGCCTTCCCTTTTTGTTGTTGTGTAGTTGCGTTTTTCTTGTGACATCTTTCGACTCGCAAAATGGATAGGGTGATCCATAGCTCCATATCCAGGTTGCGTTAAGATAGCTCCTAAGGCAATTCTAGAAGCATCTACATGGACGTGAAATTCCTTCTCCCAGTTTGGGAATATCAGAATCGGTGTTGTAATGAGTTTCTACTTAAGTGTCTCAAATGATTTATCGCATTCGAGAGTCCATTGGAACGTTTCAACCTTTTTCAGGAGGTTTTCCATAGGTGCAGTAATGTTGGCATATCTTCAAATGAACCTGCGGTAGTAACCTGTGTGTCCTAGTGTGGAGCGCAACTGTTTAGCACTTGTAGGTGGTGTCATATTCACAATGACCACAACTTTTGCTGGGTCTACCAATACTCCTTCCCAATAGACTATGTGGCCCAACATATTTCCATGTGGCACACAGAAGATACACTTTTGTCTTTCTTTTGTCTTCTTCAACAATCCTGACTTGATGGTATCCTAAAAATCCATCCGTGAATGAGTATGCTTCCTTCCCCGTAACCTTTTCTAGAACCTCATCGGTAAAGGGTGTTGGTAAATGGTCGTGCACACAGGTAGAGTTGAGGCTTCTGTAGTCCACATAGACTCTAATATCCTCAATGTCTTTCTTGCTTTGAATGACTATCGGGTTGACCCACTCTGCTTCTTCTATCACAAAAATGAGACCTGCTTCTAACATCTTATCAATATCCTTCTTAACTTTCTCTTTTACTCTTGGGTTAAGATGGTATGGTCTATGTCTGATAGCCTTGGATCCTAGTTTTAACTCAATCTTCATTTCTCCCATGACTCCTTTGATTCCCTTTAATTCTGAAAAAGTCTTTGGGAACAAATCCACATATTCCCTCAGTAAACTCTGTATTTCCTGACTGGTTTTCTCATCCCAGTAATCTCCCACCATAGCTATCTTGGGTTTCTCTACAGTCCCTATGTTGAGTCTACGCAATTTTAATGGGTTATTGTAGGACCTATCGGTCTGGCTGGGTATGGTGCTTTGGATTTCTCTTCTTCCCTCTATCTCTTTGATGGCTAGGTTTCTCAGTTCTTCTAATTCATCTAGGCTTTTTGAATCTTCGATAATCTGATAGCATTCTATAGGCTTCTCAGTCAAGGGTAAGTGGAGTTTAGGCTGAATTTCTTGGGTATGCTTGGGACACACTACAAAGTTTGATCTCTTATTACTATTGGCTATAAAAATAAGTTCCTTAATCTTTTGCAGGGATAGCTCAAGCTCAGGGTACTTACTTGTGAGTGAGAATTCCTTGCAAAATTGAGCTGCCAATGTCTACCAGTCTGATCCAGGGGATCAAATTTTGCTCAAAATTCAAAGTGCTTGGATTCACTTCAAATCAAACGAGTGCATAGGCCTCGTCGTCATGAACCCAACGCAACTCATTTGGGTTCAAACAAAAGTTGGATGAGTGAGATATCGCGTTCTTTTCAAATCGTCAAATAGGCAAAAAAAAAAATTGTTGACTGTACAGTCCGTACGGATGATGATGTGGCAGGGTCGTACGATGACATGGCAGAGTCGTATGCTAACGTGGTAGGGCCATATGTTGATGTGGCAGAGCTGAGTTGGAAAACAATTGGCAGTTGGATGATCGAATCATTTCTTGACACGTGACATTTGTGGTGAATGGATTGGTGACACGTGGCCTAAGCAAGCGCCGCCACGTGTCACCTAGGCTATGGTTAAAACTTATGTAGTTGGCAGGACTCAACCTCGCGACCTTTGGGCAGGGGAAGAGCCTTGGGAAGGGCCGCCCAACTAGCGCGCCCACCATTGGTTCTTAACATATCAATGGTTTAAAATTTATTTGAGTTTGAAATATGTAACGGTTGGGCACGGTCCGGGCCGGGGCTAAGCCCCAGCCCCTGGTCACGTATTGTTTACCATATAACCACCACTCGCATGCATTTTTTCAAATGAATTTGGAGCCCGCGCGCTTGACACTTGGCATGTTACCATACTTTTAAACCTTGGCCCTTTCTATTGTGCGAGTGTGGTCATATGGTAAGCCACATGCCTAATGGTTTGGCGGTTAGGGGCTAGGCCCCCTAACCATCCTACAGTTCACACGGTTTTTGGTTATGCAACTGGTGCTAGGTTTTAGCACATATTTGAGCGCATGAGCTAGGTTGGACACACAGAGGTGCAAATTGTCGATCTAGAGACAACAAGTTTGAAGGGGAACTTCAAAGAAGCCTATCTTCTTCAATTTTTGGCCAAATCAGGTGCCGAAAAAGCCCAGCTAGGGGTTTTTGGATGTGCTGAAGCCATTGGAGCCATTTATTTGGAATTTTGAGCACTGTAAAGCACATATTTTATCACTTTGAGAAAATAATATAAAATATCCATTGGAAGCTGGACCAGGAGATGTATCCCAAGAGAGGGGTGAACTCCTTTATCATTTGTTGTGTTATGTGTTTACTGTTCACTATTATTTCTGGCTTATTATCTGCATATTGAATGTGTAATTTCTATAAAAAATTGAGTTTGCAAAATTGATCCATTTGCATAAGAACACTTGAATTGAAACTTGCAAATATTTTCAAGAATACAAGCCTTTATCATTTTCAGATCAAGTTGGTATCAGAACTTAGGTTTTTTAAGGCTTGATTATTTGCAAGTGTTTTGTTTTCTGATGCTCACAAGGTTGAAACTCACAAGAGGAGAAGGTCAACTTGTAGAGCCAAGTTCTCATCCTTCAAGAATAAAAATTATATCATCTCCTCAAGCTTCAAGGAGGCATTCACCAAGTATGGCTCATGAAGGGAGTCATGAAAATATTCCTACAGAAGATGAAGATCTCAGAAAGTATTTCATGGAAATGAGAGAAATGATGAAAGTCTTGATGGAAGAAAGGAATACAAGGTTGAAAGGTGAAGGCTCCAACCCTTCAAAGAACAAGGGAGACAGTGGTGATAAAACTCCAAATGGAAATGGAGGGAATGGTGCTTCTCCACCTCCCTCACCTCCATCTTCCTCTTCTTCTACCAGTTCACAACCTCTTCCAAATTCTCCAAAGGGACATGGTAAAACTCCTCCACAAATTCCTTTGTTAAAGCTTGATATTAAATTTGAATTGCCAATGTACAATGGAGAGGTAAATGCTGAGAAATTAGATAACTGGATTCGTCAGATTGAGGTGTATTGTAGGATACAAAAAAATTCAAGGTGATGAAACTAAGATTCGGCTTGCTTCTTTAAGATTGGATAATGCAGCACTCATTTGGTGGCAAGCCAAGACTCAAGAGGACATGAAGAAACATGGTAAAATTTTAACCTCTTGGAATGATTTTATTGTTGCAACTAAAAAACAATTTTACCCATTAGAATATATGCAAAAAGCTACTATGGATTGGCAAAATTTTAGACAAGCTAAAGGACAAAATGTGCAAAGCTTTACTCAAGAATTTAGGAGAAGAGATTTGGATTTGGGAGTAGATTTGTCTTCTCAAGAAACTTTAATCAAATAATATTGGAGCTTTATATAGTTACTTGAGACATACAATACTCATGTTTAACCCTTCAAGTCTAGATGAAGTTTGTGTTCAGGCAACTCATTTGGAAGCAAGAGGAAGGAATGAAACTCATGAGGGTAACAAGAAGCCTTTCAGTCATGGAGACAAAGGAAAGAGGAAGTTCAAGGGAAATGGAAAAAAGAATGTTGTTGTTA
>ML783891.1:176538-221862 GCA_009831015.1 Picea engelmannii | reverse complement strand
CAACAGTCTGTATTCAAAACATAGATCCACGGTATTACATAATCCAGTAACGATAACAATAGCAATAGCAACTGTAACAGTAGTAATAGTAACCCGTTCTCAGGAGTGATCCCGGGTTTTAATAGAAGTCTTATTGTTCATAATAGTCGAAAATGAAGATGCATAGAAACAAACGGATCCCTGATCCGAGAATAGTCGTGGAATCAAATTAAAACGTATTTCACATCTTCGTGACACGTAGTGTCACGAAGTGTGAATGATGAAGAGTAATCGATCCAGGGTTATCATTATGCTCTTGAGCACTCTATGGCAATGACTCCAGCTGGCCTGTGAATCTTTCTATTTCTCATTCAAACCATAACGTACACCATAATGCACAGATCTCGAACGGCTCCACTGGTACCTCCACGGTGCGAGTTGGTACCTGGTACCGGCATCCTGTTCCAAGAATAGCAGTGGTACCTAACCCAAGCGATATTAGTCCCATTATCAATTTAAAGCATTAAAGTGCATAAAAATAGTTTGAAATGCAAAGATACCTTAGGTGACCCCTTTGAATGATAGGGAGATGTTAAGTATGTCAAAATGAGGTCAAAAAGGTGGTACTGGCATATAAATGGAGGTCTGTGGTATATAATATAGGCAAAGGGCATGGTCAAAACCAGGGACCAACAGAGACACACCTGGAGAGGGAATGTGAGACCCAGATATGCTCAGAGGAGGTGGCTCTCGTTACTAGAGAGAACCCAGAAAACCTGACCTGAACAGGAGGTCGCGAGCTTGATGCTGAGGGAGCCTCTGAAAAACCTTGCAGAGGCCTTGATAGAGAAATAATCTTTGAGAAACTGCAAAAGTTCCCTAGTGATATCATGGTTTTGCATAGGGGTGGACAAAACACTAAGAATGAATGCCTCTGAGCCTATGGTTGGGTGGAGAGGCTAACACCCACAATCAGTTGGTCGGATATCAATTGTATAAGTGTTTCTTTTACCCTGTGCACTTATATTTAAATGCATGTTTTGAATGTCTGAGTTTACTTATCTCTGAGTTGATTGGGTAATGTTATGTTATCTACTTTCGGAGTTATATGCATGTGCATGCATTTTATAGTTGAACAAATGAACCTTTGATATTCTATAAGTTTCAAATTGTTTCTCTTCTGTAATTCTGGTGCAAGGAATACACATATACCCATATGAGTATAAAATATCAAAGGAGAGACCTGAGCATAGTGTGTGGGGCCAACACTTAGTGAAGCATTGAAAGGTTCTCAAGGTGAGCGAGTGCAAGGGAGACTTTTCTAAGTCTCAAGCTCAGGAAAGCTAGCTAGATTTAGGTCTCGAAAGGGAGGATTCATGTATTTGGAGAGCGAGCGGACGAGATCCATTCGGGAGGAACCAAAGTCTTTCACGACCGTTGGGTTTGGATAAGAAGCATGAGTGTTAACCTCTCAAGTCTTTTAGACTTCGCGAGTTCAGCAGATGTTGTGTGTTCGTCATAAAGGAGGATAATTCTCAGAAGTCTCGGAGCCCAAAGTTAATCCGGGTCATTAGTAGTAGAGGGACATGTGGTCCTCAAATAAATTGTTGTTCGGAAGTCCAGTTCTCTAAATAAATTGAAATACAATCACAAGAGTGTGCAAGTTTCGCGAAGCTACAAAGGTCAGAGAAAATCCTGGCCATTATCATCAAGTGCAGGTGGCGACAGATCGAGTGTGGTTTGTAGTTCGGCACTGCAAAATATCTAAGGTGTGTTACGCTTTGGGTTGATAACTCTCGAAGGCTAGAGTAGATCTCGACCACCCACTATAGAGTCCACATGGACCATTGATCAGAGTTCCCTGCGTGTTTGGAGTTCGAAACTCCAAAAGGAAGTGTGATTCAAGGCAAGGAAACTTATGAACACCAAAGTTACGAAGTGACGTGAATCGTCGATTTGAGAATTAATTAGGATCCCATCTATCCATTGGATCCAAACTATATTCAACACTTCGGCAAAGTATTACTCCGAGAGGATGACGATGTCATGACATTAAAATACATGAATTCTGGAGTTGCAAATAAATGTGAACCGTAGATATAGAGACCCTTCGGGATCTCTCCAAACTGTTAGATATAGAACATGGTCAACCTGACGTTGACCACTATGGGAGAAAGGAGGAATTCACACCACGAACTCCCTAAACGTCGAAGTTAGGAAGTAATAGAGGGCATAGATCCATGGATTACCTGGACACTCCTTGATTGTGAGATCAAAAGTATTGGAAGGTCATCAGTACGGGATGACATGGCAATATGACATCACCTAGGGTGAAGTGGACCCACGAATGACATGCCATGTGTCACCTAGATTCATGCGTTTTGCAGACCCTACATTTCCATTAAAATGTGACACATGTCACCCACTAAAGTGGCGACGTGTCATTTTTTCCTTGTCGCATGTCACCTTCCTGGAACGCATTTATTTTTCTTACTAGCGGGTGGAGTACTCAGGACCCACATGTCCTTACTCTAGTGTTTAATACGTCACCTCGAAAAAAGGGTGAATCCTTCAGGAATTCGGGACTCTAGGAATCTGGAGGATAGGCGTGCAGAAAGGAGAAGAGATGTTCAACATCGAAGCCTCAAACGTCGAACTTCCCTCTAACTCATGTGTTAAATGAAGACCGTCTCCCGTTGTTGGATTGAACAGTGGACAAACCTCCCCGTGGATGTAGGAACTTGGGGACAGTACAAATGAGGTGGAGCCACATGGCCCATGTCTGATAAATGTACGAAGAACTTCGGGAGGCCATAACTTGCAACCCATAGCTCGGATTTGAGCATGGTAGCAGTCATTATAACGCTACAGATGAGTAGAAGAGGATGCAAACCTCGGACATAGGAATTTGAGATGTTTAAGGAAAGAGAAATTTAGATGCCCCATTCCTTAAAAAGGTACTTAAGGGGTTGGGTGTGTTACAAACTCCCATGGTGACATATCTAAGGAATTTGAGAGACTCTGATTATGATCCACTAGACTCATCCCTGTACCGACAGTTGATTGGCTCATTGATGTATTTGGTTAGTACCCAATCAGAAATTTTCTTGACTCTGAACACATTGATCTAGTTCCATGTGGAACGTAGACATGAGCATTGGATAGTTTTAAAGCACATTTTGAGATATCTTCGTGGGACGCTAAATTATGGTTTGAGATATACCTCAAATAGTGGCGTACAACTGCATGGAATTATTGATTCATATTGGGAAGGGAGTGAAAATGACAGAAAGAGTACTTATGGTATATGTTTCAGTTTGGACTCTACTATGATATCATGGGCTAGCAGGAAACAAAATTTTGTTTCACTCAGCACTGCAGAAGCAAAGTATATTGCGACTTGTGATGCTTGTACGGAAGCAGTATGGCTCCATAAGTTGATTTATGGACTATTTGATTAGGTGTTGTATATGACTATGATATATTGTGATAATCAAAGTTGTGTGAAGATTTCAAAAAACCTTGTGTTCCATGACATATCGAAGCACATTGAGATCAAGTACTATTTTATCCATGATAAAGTCCAGAAAGGAGAAGTAGTTCTCCAGTACATCTCCATCAATGAGAAGAAAACTGATATTTTGATAGAGCTTCTGTCCAAGATAAAGTTTGCATACTTGAGGGACAAGTTGGGACCCATGGAGATTTCTCCCTTGGTTGAGAGGGAAGAGATGACTTCCTCGATTGGGAGGGAGTGTTGATATATGGAATCATGGATAGTCAATGTGCTGGTGGACAGACATTATCCAGGTGGATAATGGTCCAGGATGACATATTGTTGGTGGACAGACATTCTCCCTATGGAGGATGGTCCAGGTTGACAGATTGATGGTGGACAGACAATATCCCAGTGGAGAATGGTCCAGGTTGACATATTTTTGATGTACCATGGACAACTATTCTCCTGGGGCATTTCCCAGACAAGTAGAATGGTCTAGGACATCTATTCTTCTTAGACGTATGTTCGGATAAGAAGAATGGTTTGTCTCCCTGAGTTCACAATAGTGACTAGAGTGGGAAGATTGGTGTAGGAATTTTTTTTTCCTTGAGTTCAAATTAGTGGCCAGAGGGGGGGAAATGGTCCAGGACAGTCATTCTTCTAGGACGTATGTCTGGATTAGAAGAATGGTCCTTATAACCCATGGCATGGATTTTAGCATCTGGAAGGACATTCATTCTTCTATGATGTATGTCTGAATTAGAATAATGGTCCTTGTAGTCCATTGTGTGGATTTCAACATTTGAAGGATATCCATTCTTCAAGGACATATGTCTGGATTAGAAGAATGGTCCTTGTAGCCCATTGTGGGGATTTTAACATCTATTGGGACAATCATTCTTCTAGGATGTATGTGCGGATTAGAGGAATGGTCCTTGTATTACTCTGTTGAGTGAGTGACTTATGCAAGATACTTTGTTGAGTGCGCTAAGTCTAGCACGTGACTTATTCAACATCATGCCTGATTACTTAGATGGAGTATGGCCTCAAGAGATGATTTAGAGGATGATATGATTTGATTCCAGGAGACTATTGTACTGCATGGTGATAGCCTGCGTAGCTATTAGTTGATTGTAGTGGAGACCGTGTGTCTCTGGACAATAGCTATGTGCTACTGTAGTGGATGTGTTCCACTAGTAGTGATTGTGTGTCACTAGATAGTAGTTGTACACTACTAGGAGTGGTTGTGTACCACTAGATAACAGTTGTGTGTTTCTATGGATTGACATTGTTGTGATCTATTGGATGGAATTGTAGTAACTGTGTACTACTACATGTTTTCCATTGAGACTACCAGTAGTGTTGAAGGTGTTTCCTAGGTTGATGTGCCAACTAGTAGTGTTGGAGGTGATTTCTAGCTAGATAGTTAGTGATGATGATGATGTTTGTTACTTGATTTTCGTGATCAATAGATAGCTTGTGTGGCTATGATGATGCTACCTGTAGAATGGTCTGGAAGACTATGTAAGCCTTACCCATACCATGTGAAATGGATGGATGTGTATGAGACCATTACAGTGAATACCTCCCTAGCTAGGAGGGAGTGTTGATATTATGGTAGATGTGGGAGGTGTTAACCTCCATGTGTAACCTATGACTAGAATAGAATATTCCTGAAGTAAGAGAAACCCTAAACAAATGTGTATAAACACTAGAAGACAAGTCGGTTCAGTAAAAGAATTAATATTAAATTATTATCCTGCAAAAGGAGAAGTCGACCTAGACAGTTGACAAGGAACATTATAAATAGAGGGAAATTGAGATCATTTGTACACACTCACCTCACTCACTCTCTCAATTATAGCACAAGTTTGGAGTTTTAGTTGCAAGAATGGAAGGTGGATCTTCTGGGGTGATTCTTGGTCTCTCTCTCTAGCATTATCTAGCCTAAGATATGTGCCCTACCTTCTAGCATCTCTTGGTGGTATTCTGATATTCTTGGTGGTATTCTTGGTAATTTCAACTACAACTATTGCAGTTGAGCACTCTCCTTGTTTTTTTGGTTTTGGGACTTTTTTTTTGGTGCACCATCTTTGGAGAAATATGCACTCTTAATGGAATTATGGGATGACCCGGGTTCTACCATAGTTCTCCAAACAAACCCTTATCACCATCGGCCCTTCTAGTAAACTAGAAGGCTACACCACGCACGGAGTACATAACGTAGTCTCACTCGAGATGGTTTATGGGGGACTATAGGACACAGATGTCTGCAATCATGGGGGGGATTGGGGGATGTTCTTTCTTACTTCTTCTTATTTATACTTAACCATGCATTCTATTATACTATTCATCAGATCCATTCATTCATTTATTCATTTGCATAATAATCTAGTGTGCCCTATAAATAAATCATCTATCTAACCATTCAATGATAATTGCATAAACAGTAACACATTGGAACACATTGCACACATGGTTTTACCATGGTTCCCCCCCCTGGGGCTATGTCGACAAAGATCTTCTGCTTCTTTTCTTATTCGTCAAAAGTTGTTGCACACATTACATCATTGTAAAGAGTAGTGAGGCGGATCAGGATTGCACCAAGCTCCAGATATTGCAACTTGACCCTCAGCTAATTCGACCTCATCCAAGATCTACATCTCTCAAAAAAAACTCCAACTCACAAATACTCCAAAAAAGGTTCTCCAAAACAGACAAGATACTACTACAGATCAATAGATGCCTATGATAATGATTGATGACTGATGATATTCTAATATCCCTCATACCCCTTATTTATATTACAAAAATGGGTTAGAAAACCTTAAAATACACCCCAAAACCCTAACCCTAACTAGGCTAGGTGTGTCCACATTTGTGTCGGATTTTCGCAAATCCTACCACACACACTGCTTTTCCTCAAAATGTGGCACATTGTTTTGCCTCACTTGTTGGAATGTTCTCCAAACATGCCTGCTCCAATAGGCCGCTAACACTAACATGTGGCTTGTCCCAAGCCACTTAGCCTCAGTGCACTCTCTGCAGCGCTACCTCCAATGCATGAAACTTCTTTCCTAATGTTGTCACTTTCTCTTTTGCCTCTTTGCTCTTCCCTGCTAATGTCTCCAAACTCTACGTTCTTATGTGCTCTATCATCACTTCTCTACTTTTTGCGAGTGCCTGCTCCCATCTTCCTTTTTCTGTTTGGAGCTCGTCTATCATCCCTTATGTTTGTTGTTGAAATGGCTCCAACTGATCCTACCTTGCTTGTTTCTTCTTCTGCACAGTCTTTACTTCTTCCTACAAGTTTTTTAGTTCCTGGGCAACCTTCATTCTAAGGGATATATCCATGGTTTTATGTCTCTTCTTCAAATCATCAACCGCCGCATTTAGGTTTTCCTCCCTCTACTCCAGTTTTTGGATCGTTTCATCCTCTTCTAGGCTTGTCCAAACATGTGCAGTCTTGTTATATAGTTCTGTCACTTATTTAACCTCCTGCGCTATAGTATCTACATGCACAATAACCTCTTTCTCTCTCTACTCCCGCACTTTTGGAGGTGTGCTCAGAGTTAACTTCTTTGTTAACTTTGTTATTTCTTTCTTGTATCTCTCCATGGTCTATGCAATTTGTTGTATCTTGAATTCTGTTGTAACCTCTTGTGTATGTGCACAGTCGGGTATACTCTTGTATATTTCTATGAGCTTCTTCTCTAAATTGTCTACGCATTACTTCTCTTCCTCCTTTTCCAACGTGATTTTCTCACATGTCACTTGTAGAATCTCCTTTAAATCATGGTTGATCACTAGGTTGGTGGTATGCACCCTAGCTCTGGACTATACTTTCTTCATTACACTCTCTTGTAGTCCATATAACACCTTTGTGGGTATTTTCGCCAGGACCAACTCCATATGCTCCACGTCCTTTACCGGTCTCTGCACTGTATTTTCATCCAAATCCAACATTTCTTGTGTGACTGTGAATCTGTCACTGCTCACTACTATTGTCTTCATGATATTTTGCTACTCTTTCTACGTCGATGATTCCTGTTCTTTTTATGTCTGCTGCACTATTGGATGATGTGTTATATTTAGTTGTAGTCTTTGCAATATGTCGTGTACCTCTACTAATTTTTCCATGATTTATTCCCTTTGTACCTCTATTGCGCGTACTACATCCTCTCCTCTATCTTAGACTTTGCTTGCTACCAACTCAGAATCATCCTTTGTAATAGTGATAGTTGGAGGATTTTTATGATACTTCATCTTTTTCCTGATTTTTGCCTCCTTTGTTCCCATTCTCTTCTTAGTTTGGGTTGAGGTTTGCGCCTCATTTTTCATCTTTGTTGTTTCCCGATATTTTTATTCCTACGGATGAGAACTATCCTTCTTTCCATCTCCTTTGACTTATGTCCTTAATACTATCTCTTTCTTTCTGGGATTTTTGTTGGCTACGATGCTTCCTGAAGCTTGGTCGTGCTCTATAGCCTTCCTAGCATTTTTTCCTGGACTACTTTTATTTTTGGATGTTATTGCTTCTACTGGATCCTTAGGTTTGGTTCCTTTCTTTTGTGTTGTTAGAACCTTCCATTGTGCAGGCCATTCTTTCACAATTTTGTCTACCTCTTCCCTTGATGTGAGGTATCTCATTTCCATCCACTTCTTCTTTGGGTCCCTTATGGCCTGGATCCATAAATGATGTCTTGAAGATTTGAAATTTGCAATTCCTTCATTTCCTTGCACCACTTCAACTAGGATCCTCTAGACATTGGTTGTATTTTGTTGCATATCCTCCAAGAACATGGAGAATACTGCGTTTTTATCCTACTGGTTCTTGGGATCCCTTTCCTCCCACAAAGTTTCGTAGCACATTGCATAATATTTCCCCTTCCTGTCTAGAAAAGTTGAAAACTTGGGCTCCTGCCAGCCCACCAATGCTATCAGAATTATCAATAAGGAGTAATGGAATTCCATTCCATTATCCTGTGCATCTCTACAATATACTATAAATTGATTCAATAAGTATGGTGCCTAGTTGAATACTACGCCCTTTGTGCACTACACAACTATTGTTATTACTCTTGTTGGGGCTTCTTCCTTTCTACATTTTCTCAATAGTTTGCAGGCCATTGGTTTTGTAGAAACAAATGTTGCTTGGTCATTAATATCCTTGATGATTAGTCCTCAGGTTCCCCTCTTTGTCCCGAACCGTGTTTTCACTTCCTTTGCAATCTCTTTATCGTTGGCTTTATTGTCTAGGTAGTCCTCTGGCTTTACCCTGCTGGTAGGTAATCCTATGATCTTCGATATGAGATCCACATCTATGGGGACTGACATGTCCATCCACATGATACCTCCATGTACCCTGGCCAATAACTATTTCACACATAGTCCCACATTTTTACTGCGCCTAAAATGTAGTATGTCCAACATATTCATAACTCCTAAGTTGTAGAGACCTGTAACCCACTATGCAGGCTCCAAAATAGGTTTTCCTATGGGTCCTACCTCACCCATGTTCTCCAAGTACACTTCCTGTGTGAATTATGGGAACTTCATTGTGTTAGTTATGTCATGGTACACATACTTTAGCTTTGTCACCTTCCCTAACATGTCGTCCACTGTGATTACAGCGTCAAGAAGATGGGGTAATGTAATTTCCACCGCACTTAGTGCTTTCCTCTTTTGACCCGCGTCTAGGTTTTCTTCTATGGTTTCGTCCTCGATTTCTTCGTCTTTTTCTCCCTCCATTTCCTGCTGACCTTTGACTTCCTCTAAGACTTGTTTTTTTATGTTTGTCCTTTTCTGTAGGGTTTTCAGAACTAGGGTTCGTACTGCCATTAGGGTTTTTTGCACTTCGACCCACTTGTACTTGTTCCACAATTTATAGTTCTTCCTTTACTCTAGTGGGACTTATTGATTCAGTCTCAGATGCTGTCACATCCTCCAGCTCCACAAAATGCTCTGGTTCTTCCATTCGTTCCTTCTTCCTACCGGACTATCAGGTTACTTGCACAAATCGACTAGGAGCGCCAAATTTTGAGGGTGCCATCTAACTAGTTTTGCACACAATCGACTCACTTTTTCTTGATCACCCTTTGCTCGCACTCTAAAGTTTTTGGTTACTTAAAAATCGCTAAGTGTCGAACTTTCCCATGCATTTCCCTTTTTATAAACTCGATCATTAATATATCTAGTTTTTCACTTTTTTCGGTCATTTGCACGGTGCCTAATTTTCCTATGCCCATTTTTCAAAATTATGTCGCACCAATTGTTGCGTGATGTCATACCTGAATTACTTATTCCTCCTAATTACTTCTTTTTGTCTTTTTCTTCATTTTTTTGGTTTTATCTTCCCTTTTCTTCTTTTAAATCCTATTATTTACAATATGTACAAGTCTACTTGTGTTGCAACTATTGAGAGTTAGTAGGTCGATTGTCCCTATATAGTTTCAGTTGACTACCATTAAAAATTCCTTGCACTTCCTTTCCCATTAAGTCTTGCAGTTGTACAACACCTCCATCTGTAACAGACTTTATCTGATATGGCCCTAACCAATACATTCTGAGCTTCCCTAGGTGCTACAAGTACTTACTTTCATAGAGGAAAACCAAATCTCCTTCCTTAAACTTCTTCTTCTTGATATGTTTTTCATGCCATGCTTTATCATTTTCCTTCTGTACCTCTTGATGGAAACTTGCCATGATTTTTTCTTCTTCTAATTCCATCAGTGATCTGAACCTGGGGGGCGATTAGTTTCCAATGATTGGTTGATTTTGTCACTCCTTCAAAGGGTCAATTATAGATCGTTTTACTTGAGCGATTTGCAATTAAAGGTAAATTTGAAGTCTTATAATCTTGAATCCAATGCGAATAAAACCTCCTTATGTGTTATATATCATGCTTGCATTTAATATCCTATGTGCGGAAATTCATAGAAAAGAAACGTAAGAACATAAGACACATAATGGATATGACACTTCCCTTGATAACGAAGTTCACCCGATGTGGGCTACGTCTTCGGGTCATGCTCCAAAGCCTGACCGCTTTATTCTTCTCGTTGTAATGATGTCTCTCATTTACAATTTGTAAGGCCAAAGTCCCTCTTTGGTGATGGAAAAAAGAGATCGGAATGTGATCACGAATGTATACAAGCTTCACAAGTTCTCATGATCATGAGGCATCCATGATACTGACATGGAAATCATTCCCACATACTCAATACATAAAAAGAGGAAGAATAAAAGATGACCCCCATCAACATGGAGCCATCAAATGCCTTAGATATGATGCTCAGATCAAAGCATAGATATGTAGCCCATACAAATATCCTGAAACCACGATATTTAGAACTGCTTCGTTGGCCACATATCATGCAAGTGCCACAATTTTTTTGTCACATATAACTGATTGGTTTGATGGGGAAGAAGAGAAGAAAAGAATAGATAGAAGGAATAAGTTGGTCATGATGCCTTGCTACAGTCTCTCCATGCTCCTTCAGACATGTAACACGCATGCTATGTTGCAACATTCAATGAAAAAACAACATAATGAAAAGCATGCTTACATTGGTTCTACAGAACTTATCTTGTTGATCTGAATCTCTGCTACAAAAACAGACCTCGCCATTGGATTCACATTGCCGAATTACCTAAAAACGATTGTAAAATGATCTCCATCGAACACATTCACCTTCAGGCCCTTTCTAAACCTCCTGCCTCGATCGACATGTAATTATGGGCAATTAATGCATTGAACCCTACATAGAAATCTGTGCATGTACGAACCTGGGCGAACTAGTGCGCTCCTCCCCCGTGCATTGGTGAAAATGGGTTCTTAAGTAAAAAACCCAATGGATATTCCAACTAAGGTCGTTGGCCCAAGTGGTTGGTGCACATTTGTTAAGAAATGTGTGTAGGGGGAGGTCTGAGGTCAAGCTTGTGGGCCTCCCCATTTTGGAATGTTGTTATAATTGTGGATAATATTGGCGGTGGTTTTATCTTGGCGGAACTGTCAGATATAGAGGGACCTCCTCTAGATTTGGCGTGGTCCACTATTATATATTTTTTTTTGAAAATTCGGAAACATGCCCTCATTGGGAATTTTGGGGGTGCCACATGGTGCCCTCTGATTGGGCCAGTTGGCACCCAACTATTGGCCCTCGGTTGTCCAGTCATCTTCCACACAACTGTTGATTGTACCCTCAACGTCAGCTACCACATCATCTTGTACACACTACCATGTCATATGTATGGAATGTCACGTCAACCTATACAAATGACCACCTTAGCTGCCACATCATTCGCCACATCATTGTACGAACTTCCACATGGCACGATCCGATTGGTCCACGAATCGACCCGAAAATGCCAAATATGAGTGACACATGGAAGCTTCTGGTATTGCCATGACATCATGTTGATGTCAGCATGACACATGTCGCCTTTCTTCTCCTACCATGTGTGATGTACGGATGCTAACGTCAACAGTACGGATGTTGACTCATCCCCTGCTGACTGGGTTGGGTTGACCAAACTTTGACCGCAAATATCTTTCAATCCATAACTCTGTTTTACAAGTTGTTTGCATCATTGGAAATATTGCGACGCACTCTTCGCGATCATGTCATTTCCACTAAGTTTTGGGAACTTTTAATTTTTCCCTTTCTCTATCTGTTGAGGCCATTCTGGGCCTCCTTGAACACTTCTGAAACTTACGTGATGTTCCCTAGATCCATCCGGATCAATCAGTTGAGCCAATATATCCTGTGTTGCACCATTTTTTGTCATGTATTTGATTGTTTCAATGCACATAATTGGTATCAAATAATCTAAGGGAACTACTGCCTCCTATCCATACACCAATCTAAAGGGTGTTTGTCCTGTTAATTTCTTACAGGTAGTTGTATAAGCCCAAAGTACTGCTAGTACCTTCAAATCCAAATCATCTATGTTTACATTACAAATCTTTGTCAAGGAATTCTCCAAAATCTTATTGAAGGCTTCCACTGTGCCATTTACTTGAGGGTGGTAAGTAGTACTCTTCTAGTGGTATATCTTAAAATCTCCAAGCATTGTCTCAATTGTATTGTTGATGAAGTGGGTCCCCTGATCACTCATCAATATCCTTGGACATACAAATCTTGTCACTGCATTCTCAAATAAAGAGTGTGTTGCAGTCTTTATGAGGAAATCCTTTATCGGTGCTACCTCTGCCCATCTAGTCAGGTATTTTTTTGTTGTAATAATATATTTGGCTCCTGATCTTCTGGCTGGTGGATTAATTGGACCTACAAAATCTATCTCCCATTTATCGAACACTTGTAAAGTAACCTGTGGTCTCAGTGGCATCTCATCCCTCGTGGATGGCTTCCCAACTCTTTGTAAAACATCTCACTTTTGATAGTATTCTTTTGAATCCTTATGAACTATTAGCCACCATAATCCCTCACGCAATACCTTCTGCGCGATAGCTTTTCCTGCACAGTGCCCTCCTGCAATTCCTTCATGCACTTCTGCCAAAATAATTGGTCTTTCATGCTCCATCACACATCTCCTCAAGATGCTATCTGCTCCAAGTTTGTATAAATGACCTGTAATCAACTGATAATTTGCAACTCTAACCACTAAATTTTCTTCTGCGCAGTAGTAAATTCTCTTTGTGTGAAGCATGTACTCAAAAACTCAATAATGTCATCAAAATATTCATCTGCAATTTTTACTGAAAACAATTGTGCATATGGAAATTTGTCTTCCATGTTATTGGGCTCTTCTCCATTTGTTATCTTGGACAAGTGATATGAACCTGCATTCAATATTTCAGGCTTCACCACAACTTCAAAGTCAAATTCCTGAAATAATAATATCCATCTACATATCCTTACCCCCAAAACTATCTTATTAACTAAGTATCTCAGAGATGAATGATTTGTAAACATCTTAAAGTGTTGTCCCAATAAGTAATGTCTATATTTCTCCAAAGCACACACCATTTTTAATCCTTCTCTTTCTGCAGTGTTGTAGTCATGCTTTGAATCTGGCAACTTTCTGCTTGCAAATGCAATAGGGCGATCTATATCACCTTCTCTTGGCTGGATTAATATTGCTCCTGATGCAATTGCAGATGAATCTACATGCACATGAAATTCTTTAGCCCAATATGGAAATACTAAAATTGGCGCAGTAACCATTTTCTCCTTCAAAATATCCAGGCTCCTCTGGCATTTATCATTCCATTGGTACTTAGTATCCTTCTTCAACAACTTCTCCATTGGCGCAGTAATTTGTTCATATCCCCTGATGATTTTTTTGTAATACCGTGTATGGCCCAATGTACTCTTCAACTGACGCACTGACTTTGGTGGTGGTAAGTTAGCTATTAAATCAATTTTAGCAAGATCAACTAGCAGACCCTGTTTACACACCACATGTCCTAATAAAATTCTAAAAGGTGTGTTAAAAATACATTTTGTATTGTTTAATGATATATGAAAATGTTTGCATTTGTCCAACATCATCCTTAATACTTCAACATGATCTTTCAACAAACTGAACACTATCTACTAATCCAAGTCAACCTCCAAAAATTTGTGAATAAAGTCCTTAAAAGTTTCTACTACTACCCTTGAAAAAATGGTTGGTGCATTCTTCAATCCAAATGACATAACTATATACTAAAATGAGCCCCACTCTGTAGAAAATCTTGTCTTGTGTCTATCTTTTGGCGCTATCATGATATGGTGATAACCTGAAAATCCATCTATAAAAGAATAAGCTTCTTGACCCCCTACGTTCTCCAAAACTTCGTCTGTAAAAGGGGTAGGAAAGGGATCATGTAGGAAAACATCATTCAATTTTCTCAAATCTACACAAATCTTGATCTCTCCTTTTTTTTTTCTTGCACCACCATGGGATTGATCCATTATGACTCTTCTATAGGTTCTATAACACCATCTTCTAACATTTTTTCAATTTCTATCTTTACCTTCTCTTTGTATATTGGATTCAATCTATACGGCCTCTATCTAATAGGTTTTGCTTCTAGTTTCAATGGGATTTTCATCTCTCCTAGCTCTCCTACTAGCCCCTTCATCTCTGAAAATATTGCTCGAAATAAGTCTTTGTTCTCGCACGGTAACTCTGTGATCCTTTTTACTTTCTGATGATACCAATAATCTCCAATACTATCCATCTTTGGGTTATTTGCAGTTCCAATGTTGACCTTCTTAATCTTTAAAGGTGTAGCATAATATTTTGATTCCATCTTGGGACCTTCTACTTCTCTTTCACCTTCTACTTCTGGGATCTGGATATTGCACGGATTATCTTCTTCAAGTTCTTCTGCTTCTACTACATGATAACATTGTAGCAATTGTTTTCCTGTCTGACTAGCCTACCTCTGAGATGTTGGAATTATTTCAAACTCTGGTTCTTCAAATATCTTGTCTCATACCACTTTCAGCACTGTATCAATCTATGGATTGTCATGCTCAAAGGAAAATGTAACTACAAAGCTCTATTCTATTTCTTCCCACTTGGCAGTTTCTATGTGTTGTTCATGTTTTGTGTACCAGTTCTTCATAATTCCTTATTCTATGTGAATAAATTGGTGAGGCCATTCTTTTGGTGGTACCAATATCCATTGAACTATGCACTTCTCTACATGCTCTTGGGGTTGTCCAAATCCTTCATATTTTTCCGCATATTTTTACTCATGTCCTGCATTGAATCTGATGCACAGTAACATTTTTCACTGGAACCAATTGTTGATCTTTGCCTTGTGTGTATCCCACCATATTGCAAGTGTAGATTTTAAAGAAATATATAGTGCTGGTAATCTATGGTTTTCCATAACTTCTACCTCATATTTCATCAAAAATTCTTCTAACTCATTTAATCCATAAAAAGTGTGAGTTTCTCTTACCTCTGTACCAACTTGATGCAGGATCATCGCTCCACCTCAGCAGCGTGCCAACTAGACAACACATTCAAGCGCATTCAAGGAGGAGAGAGGCGTCAGTCCTCTCATTTCGCGCTCATTTTCAAATTTTGAAATGTATTTAATGAAATTAAATGTTTGTAATACATGGTAGAGCCGATTCATTCCTTTGAGAAGATAGAAGACAAGGTCACTTTTAATGGCTAACAGGATAATGAAGATCTAGATCTAATTCAGACTAGATGACCATTGAATAAAAATTCAATGTAATTAATGAGAGTTAGGTAGCTTGGAGGGAGAGCTCGAGAAGCCCCTCTTTTGTAAAAATATCTTTGTATATGATTTCATTAGAACATATAGGACTAGAGGAGAAGGAGGAGAGGGTCGAGATTGTTACAGTCTAAGCTCACACCCATTGTAAACATACATTCATGTTAATGAAAAAGAGCAGTTTTTCCTGCATATGATTGTGTGTGTGTATTCATTTGTTTTATGAATGTTATATGTATGTGGTTATGGAGGTATGTTGTAGATGTATGAATAGTTTCCATCTGCAAGGATAGACAAAAATTCTCTATCTGTGAGTTTTGTTAAACCGTTCTAGGTTCTTTAGGCTAAGTGCAAGGAGTGCACGACAAATTTTTCATATTCGAAAGATCAGGAGGGATAGCGTGAGTTCATTCACGGGAGACAAGTTGTTGGAGAACAGTCGTGAGAAGCACAAAGTCATCCATAGAGAAGTTGAGTCATGGGTGAAAGTTTGTTGCAAGGTGTGCACAGATCGAGATTTCAACTAAGTGTCGAAGGAGGTGTTTAGAGGAAGCCGAGGAAGTAAATTTTAGGAGAGAGAGAAGTGGAAAGTCCTCAAGGAGAGAAGTCCCTGAAGTCTTCACTGAAAGACAGTGGACAAGATTCGTTCCAGAGGGAGATGAATGATTCCAGACCATAAGATCTGGTAAATATACGAGGAGGGTAGTTGTAAGGTGTTCCGATACTTTGGAGTCCGGGAAGTTAAGGACTTGTCGAAAGAAGAGTCGCAAAGTCTGGAGTCACGATTCAATCTTGACCATTGATCGTAGAAGAGTATGTGGCAATGGATTGCAAAGTTCGGGAATCGAAAGATCGGAGGTTTGTGGGTGGAAGTCCTAGAGTTTCATGAAGTCGCAAAGTCTGAACCATAGTGGGATCGGTGAGCCCAAGGAGACGTGTGGCGAGAGTTCAGAATCTTGGAGACAAGTGCTTCGAGAAAACCTGAGGGAAGGATTCGGGATATCCCCGAAATCCCAACTGTGAAGAGGTAAACCCATGGTCATATCCATGGTCACTTGCGGAAGAAACATGTGTGTGTGGGTAAAGTAATTTCGGGTGCTCGTAGTGACCCAAGGAGTCACTCTGACTCAGTATTTCAAACGATCGAAGACTAGGATTTCGACCATCCCTTTGGAGGGAAGGGGGTCTACGTCACAACCCATCTCGGCACGAGCATCATTCTAGCACATATCCTAGTAGATAATTCATGTAATCGTTGTTTCCAGTTTTCCAGTCCCGTGTCAGAGTTTGAAGCACAAGAACTAATACTCCTCCAATTGAGCTTGCCATCTTCATTTGGGTTGATATAATCATCTTTGCGCGTGATAGTCCTATAGAGTTTATTCACATATTCTGTAAGAATAGTATCCATCGCAGGTTCCACATACCCGCCTCTTTCTGAGGGATCCAATGGTGCAATAACTCGATATTCTCCAGAATCAAATATCATTTTCCTTGTTTTCAAATTAATAATAGCCTAGTTATCAAAGGCCCAATCTAGAACCAACTGTGTTAGATATGGTGAAGTATTATCCACTATGTCAATGACTTCAAAGTCAGTGATGGTGTGAACACCATCTATATCTACTATAATTCCATTCAACCTTCCTATTGGCACCACTTGGGGTTGATTTTTCAGCTTCAACTGAATAGGTGAATACCCTAATTATGGTTCTCCCATAGCTTCCCAAGTTTTCTTTGGTAGAACATTGACTTCAGATCTAAGTCTAGTATAATATCACCCATATTGAAATCTCCTATGTTAGAATTCAATATGAATTCCCTACTAGTTCTTCTCTTCTTTCGGACCTGATTTACCCTTTTTACCCCATCTTCCTCAGGTTTACACTTTCCCAGTAAATTTTGTAGTACTTGTAAGGAATTTTTATCACTCAACAATTTGACACAAGATCCCAAGAAGTTTCTTAAGTTACTTACTTGTTCTGAAGACTTCTCTTGATTGGTTTGATCAAATAATGAGGGCATGTCATATAATAGTATCTCATCTAATGGATTTGTTCCTGAAGTGGATGTAATATTTTCTTTCAACATCTCTTGTCTGTCTAGCTTATTTGAATATCTCTTTTTCTTTGCGCACATCAAAATTTTACTCTGGCATTGTATTCTTCCTAACCCATTGGTATTGGTCCTGATCCTTCTTGGCTACATCTTCTTCTGTCTTGGCTCGACCTCTAGTCACTATGTTAATCTTCTTCCAATCTTCTTCTCTTTTTTCCACCCCGATCCATTGTACGTTTTGATTAGTCTGGTTCCTTTTGTCCTGTATTTTTATCAATAATGTTGGACAATCTTTGGTTTATGATCTATTGTGCGACAATACATACATGCCACATGTGGATATAAGAAGTCTCTGGCATAATGCCTTGGTTTCTGATAGTTATGACACATTATTGGTACTCATCCTCCTCCAAATCCTCTTCCTCCACGACCTCCTCCTCTGAATCATCCTTTGTTTCCCTGATTATCTTTGCATGGTGTGTTATACCGAGGTCCTTGATTATACTGCAGCTACAGGTTATTGTATTTTTGTGGTGTTGCGCAATTTTGTGCAGGGTTATATGGTTGTTTCCTTTGAAACTATTGTGAATTATATTGTGGTTGTTTTATAAATTGTTGCACGGGATTTTACGGTGGTTGTTTCACAGTGTTATACTACGGATGATGCATAGATTTTCATGTTACATGTTCATCCTACACCCTGTATGTATCTTGAATCCTTTCTTTCATCATCTCTAAGGTTCTACAATCCTTGTCTTCATGTCCAACTGACTTACAAAAGTTACAACATGTACTCTTCGAAACTATATGATATTTTTTCATCAGGGGGCAATGATAGGGGTCATGCCCATGTGTTTTGAAAATCTCACACCATGGTCCTCCTGAAGCCAAAGGGTTTGGCATACCCACTCCAATATATTGTGAAAATAATGGACACTCATTCTTGTGGTGACCTCCTGTCCTGCACATTGTACACTATACATCTTCTCTTTTCTCCTTTCCTTTGTTTTGGTTTAGCTAGAATGTTAGGTTCTTCATATCTTGCTTCATCTCTTCCACAACTGGATCTGTATGCTTGTATTGGTTTTTCTCTAACTGTAAGGATTCCTGTAGGGCCTCACCCCGACTTTCAAATTTTTGTTGTCTCAAAGGATACTTCAAGTGTGGAAACAAAGAATTAACAAAAAAATGCCTATGTTGTGTATCAATAATAGTATATTTTAACTTACCTTTTACCCTATTGAATTTCTAGTCCACTTCCCACACTGATTCTCCTGGTTTCTTCTTGATCTCTATCATTTCATTCATAAGTTGGTCTTCTGAAATTGGCTTCTGAAATTAATTTATTAACTACCTCTTCACATCTTCTACAGTTGTAGGTTTTCCTGTTGGGTTATTTTTTGAGAGACCAATGTACCAATATAATATGTGGTCTCAAAAAGTGATTACTAATTGTGCAACCTTTGTATCCTCATCTGTAATCTTCTTTGTTTCCCATATCTTCTCTCAAATAGACAAATGTTTTTCTGGGTCATCTCACACGTCCCTTTAGAACACTGGTAACCTAATGGTTGGATCTTCTCCTGCCATTGTGAAATTTGTCGAACTAACACCTCTGCGTGATGTAGAAACTTGAATACTACTTGGTGAACTTTCACTTCCACTACTGGACCCACATTCTGAAAAAAATATTCTACTACTAATCACTTGTTAGTTAACTACTTTTTCTTCTTTAGTTGTGTTAGTCACACATGGGGTTGTGGGTTCCACACTAATTCAGATATGGAATGGAGATCCTTCTTCTGTGCCAAACCCATGACTTCTAGTTTTCTTCTCATATGTGGCATGCAAAATATCCCCAATCTACCCTGTGGAATGGAGATCATCTACCTCTTCATCATCGTTGTCCAAGCCCTCTCGCTCCACTACAACCCTCTTCTTATTATTCATCCTATACTGGTAGGGTCATTTGTTGCACATCACACTTGCACTTCTTATGATTTACCCAGTCTGTTCATCATCCATAATGATGGGGTCCATTTCCTCCTTCTTTTGGCTACTCTCCAGAGCCTTCTCCATTTTACAGATCTTCCTTAGTGCTTCCCGCAACTCCCCAATGTGCACAAAGTGATCTAGTTTTCTGATTCCATGGTCATCACGCCATTATCATGTAGTAATATCTTGATTGACGTGTAGAGTGACATGATGTTCCTCCATTTGGTTCCCCTCAGGAAATCCTTCTCTGCAATAGTGTATGACTTTGTTGTATCTACTACAAAACCAGTGATAAACCCCGCAGTAATGTTGTCTAAACAAAAATCTACTGTGCATGTGAATTTATTACTAACTCTTTCCAACCGCACAATGTTTTTAGCAGTCCACACTACTGGCCTAATCTGGTTAGTCAGATGGGTATCCTTCAACCTTAGCAACCACTCCTATAATAACTATGGAAAGAAACAAAAATATGCTTCATGCATATCAGTAAACACATACCTCTACAAGTATTGGCGCGATGTATACCTGGAACCCTTATTTTCTTTTAGCGTGAACTCCAACCGCTTTATCTCTAACCATATTTCAATCTCTTGCTTCATAAGATTCCATGGCCTGAACATCCCTTTCTACCACTGCATCTTCTTTACCAAACCCCTTCCTGGTTCTCCTTCTGAGTTCTAGCTGGAAATGGAACCATTTGTTGGACTTATGGGTTGACCCGAGTTCTACCTTAGTTCTCCAACAAAACCCTTATCACCATCAGCCCTTTTGGAAAACCATAAGGATACATCGTGCACAGAGTGTACAATGCAGTCTCACCCGAGATGGTTTATGGGCGACTACAGAACGCATATGTCTATAGTGATGGAAGGGATTAGGGGTTGTTCTTTCTTACTTCTTCTTATTTCTTCTTAACCATACATTCTATTATACTATTCATCATATCCATTCATTCATTTATTCATTTGCATAATTAATTTAGTGCGCAATGTAAATAAATAATCTATCTAACCATTATATGATAACTGTATAAATAATAACACATTGGAACACATTGCACACATGGTTTTATCATGGTTCACCCCCTTGGGGATACATCCACAAAGATCTTATGCTTCTTTTCTTATTCATCAAAAAGCTCTATGTGCATTACATCATAGTAAAGAGTAGTGAGGTGGACCAGGATTGCACCAAGCTCCATATCTTGCAGCTTGAACCTTAGCTAATTCGACCTCATCTGAGCTCTACAACTCAAAACAGACTCCAACTCAAAAAGACTCAAAAAAAGGTTCTCCAAAACAGACAAGATACTACTGTAGATCAATAGATGCCTATGATAATGATAGATGATTGATGATTGATGATATTCTAATATCCCTCATTACCTTTATTTATATTACAAAAATGGTTTAGAAACCCATACAATACATCCCAAAACCCTAACTAGGCTAGGTTTGTCCACATTTGCGCCATGTTTCCGCAAATCCTGTCGCACACGCTCCTTTTCATCAAAATGTGGTGCATTGTTTTTCCTTGTCTACTACGTTGTTCTCCAAACATGCCTACTCCAATAGCTCTTTTGGTTAGCTATTGGTTCTAGTGCTACTTCCAGAATCATTTTATCTAGCAAAGGTTATGGTGCTCGAGTGTGGTTGTGTGTCTATGGTTGGGTGACAATATTGTGATATTGTCTATGGTTAAAATAACACATCAAATTATTCTAACATGTTATGGGCACACACTAACTTTAGAACAGTCTAACCACTGGAAGGTAGAACGAGATTTCTTTTTCAAGCTCATTATAGCACCAATTATAGTTGCAACTAGGGTTTTTGATTTTGTAGCTACAACAAACACTAATCTAATTCTTTGGGCACCTTAAGTGAAGTGTTGGACCTAATATATAGTTATTCTAGTGCACCTTAGCCTAGCGCACCATGTGGTGCCCTTAGACAACAAAAAAATGAAGTTTTATTTATTGGTCAAAGTCAAAGTCAAAGGTTGACTGGTCAAAGTCACAAGGGTTGACTTTTGGTCAAAATTGATTTTGTGGTCAAAGTTGAAATTTCGGAGTTTCTAGCTTGTTCTAATCATTGAAACTTTTTTATTAAGCTTCTAACCTCTTCTTGTCAAGATGGTTTCAAGAGGGGATGTACAAGAGACCTTGTCCAAATAGTAATCTTGGATTCAGTACATTCATAGGAACAAGCAGTTGAGGTTCCAAGTTCTAGGTTTGATTGATCAAATTGTTAAGTTTCAAATTGCACATATCAAGTTTGATAGTTTCTATAATACAAGTAAATACTATAGTTGTGACAACAATCTTTGAAAGGTTCTATTACTAGTAGGTATAATTGGTTCCATTGATATAAATTCTTATTGCACTTGTTTGATGAACTAACATATCCTCTAGGAGATATTTCTTTTTCCCGGGCAGGTCACCTTGATAATTTTATGATCCTTGTTATCGTAGATATGTTCTTATGAAAATGTTATTGGAAATGATTTTTCTCTTATTTTTGTTGTTCTGGGAAGGTCACAGGAAATAACTCTGAGAAGGAGATATAATGACAGTTGAAAACATGGAGCAGATGACTCCATCAAGTGGTGAGGCATGTGATCTCACCAAGTACCAATTCTAAAGGAAGTGTGGAAAGAAAAAGCGGTTTTTGGACATTGTTCACTCAGATACAAGAAAATCAATATCTAATAATGGAGGAGAATACACCTCCAAGGAGCTTGTTGCCTTTTGTAAAATAGTCAGGATTAGGAGGGAGATAATTGTCCCACATAATCCTCAACAGAATGGTGTGGAAGAAAGGAAGAATCATTCCATTGAAGAATTTGTTAGGGCAATGATGAATGACCAGAATCTATCCATGTTTCTATGGGGAGAAGTAGCTATGGAAGTCGTATGTTCAGAATATAAGTCCTCGTCATATATTGAAGAAAAAGACTCGAGAAGAATCTTTCTCCATAAAGAAGACAAGTGTTGAACACTTGAGGATATTTGGTTGTCCTGTCTATATTCATGTTCCCAAGAACAAAAGGAAGAAGTTGGAACCTTCCAGAAAGAAAGGCATATCGTTGGATATAGTGAGACATCAAAAGCTTACAAAATCTATGTCCCAGGTCAACAGATATGTGAATTTTGATGAAAACATTATATTTAGGAAATCTATAGAATATTTCATGAATTCCAACGATGAAGAAGAACATGAAGGTCCCAAGGAAGAAACTACATGTTCTCCAGAACATCTCAATACATAACCTTCCACCTTTGAAGAAGAAGTGAAGAAGAAATAATGGAAGGAAGCTATGATGGAAGAACATCAATCCATCATGAAAAATTATGTATGGGAAATTGTGCCTAGACCTGAAGGAAAGTCTCTAGTCACTTCAAAATGGGTTTACAAGATAAATCATGAAATAAATGGGAGTATCTATAAATACAACACAAGATTCATGGCTAGAGGGTTATCCCAACAAGAGGGAGAAGACTATGATTAGACGTTTGCTCCAATTTCCAGATATACCTCTATTAGATCCATCATATCTCTTGCATCATCCATGTGTTGGAGTTTACATCAGATGGATGTAAATACCACTTTTCTCAATGGAGTAATTCAGGAAGAAGTATACATAGAGCAACCTCAAGGTTTTGAGGTACACCCGAGAGAAACCCATGTATGCAGATTAAAGAATGCCTTGTATGGACTCAAGCAAGCTCCAAGACCTTGGTATGCATGAATTAACAGTTACTTGAAAAGACTTGGATTTTCCAATATCTATGTTGATCCAAACCTTTATTACAAGGATGTGAATGATGCATCTGTGATCCTACTTGTAATACCCCAAGGCCGAGCCCCTTTTGAATTGTAATTTTTCTTATAGGTTCGTGAGCCAAGTGGTTATAAGTTGAAATACTTGTGTGTTTATTAGGCTGGTGAGCTAGATGCCAAGGCCAATGAGCCTGATTTTTGTATATGTAATTATGTAGAACATTAATCAAAATATAAACATTGTTGTGTGTAGAACGACCATGAAGAAGATTTATGGGGCACTAAGCTCCACTAGATAGGGTAAGGAAGGGGGGATAAGTATTTGGGCCTAGGGGCTAAGCTAGGGGGCTTACCTCTAGAGGAATAATATTTTAATATTATTTCCTGAAGACTAAGGTGAACATGATATGCTTTTGTTATCCTAAGTTCCTGGAAAGTGGGACATAGGCTAAATGGAGCGCATGCAACTCCAGGAAGACAAGGGTCGACCTTGGATCATGCAGTTAAGAGTTGAAGCGTCAGCTGAGTTGGGGGTTCGCGGGTCATTCTTCCATCTTCCTCCTAAGTTTGTCTACCATTCTTCCATCCTACACCTAAGTTTGTCTACCATTCTTCCATCCTCTGCCTGAACTCGTGGGCCTCGGACGTCAACCTCTGGTTACCTACACACAGTTGAGAAAACCGCTCAAGGAAAGGGGGTTTGCTTGCGATTTCTCATCCCTCATCTAACCCGTTGGGGCCTCTGCATCTGCCCTCTACATAACCTCTCACATCTAAGAAACTAGTCGGGGAGGGAAAATCCGACCTATGTGTCTTGTGAACCCGGGTTTATCCACACTACAAATTCGATTTCGTGCCTTAATAGTTTGGGGTTGATGCCTTGTGTTCGCCTAAGACATGTTATGTCTTAGCATTACATTGTTGCCATTTTCGGTGTCCATAACTATTTCCTGTTGTTATTGTCACCCATATGCTAGCCGAATGTTGTTGCAGTATTGCTTAGGAGCTGAATTGAAGAAGCCAGTTGTCAAGCCTATGAGCAGCTCTCCTAGGTGAGAGAGTCTGTTGGGAAGTGAGTTCTCCTAGAAGGGAGTCTCGTAGCAGTTATAGTACTCTGAGACTTCTGATCCAGCCTATTGTTGAATCCCAAGCTAAGGAAGGTGTACTGGTCGATGGGCTTGTAGTAGTGAAGGTGTACTCTCCTAGGGTGGAGCAGGCATGTGGGGAATGAGGGTTTGTGAGTTGTGGGCATAAGTGGCTCCTGGGATAAAATATCCTTCCTGTTGTTTTGTGCAACTTCCTTGTTGTCCTTGCCAAGCCTATAATTCCCTTTCCCAGTGGAGTTTAGTCCCAGCTCGAGGGTGACCTACTACTGAGAGTGATGAGCAGCGCAGTCTAAGGCTGGGAGGTTTGTGGAAGGTCTACATGCAGTTGGTGGATTTACTCCAACTAAAAGATAAGTATCATTTATGTGATTAATTATGTCTTTTATGCATGTTTGTCATACTTGAATGTTATCATGTGTTCTGTTGCATGTGGACTTACTGTTAATCTCAATTGAATCTATATGGTAGCAGTAATTTTATGTTAAATGTGTTAAATTCATTATTACGCATATATATTATATAAGCTGTAAATTCCGCGTGGTAGCATTACCCAGTCTCTGGAGGGACGGGGATGTTACAAATTGGTATCAGAGCCAAGGTTACAACACTGAGCCTTGATGGGCCATGTTACTGGTTAACGAGACAAATATTTCAGAGTGAATTATTGTCAAAAGGGACAAAATTCGAGGTTCAAAGTGTCCTTGGGTGCAAGGAGTACGTCAACAAGATCTTTGACTCAAAAATATTGGGAGAAATAGATTGAGTTTTCTCGTGAAGGGAAGCGAAGATCTGTTGCAAGGAGTGCACATATCTGAAAGTCGACTAAGTGTCGCAGCAACCCTCTAAGGAGAAAGGGGCTTGAGAAACAAAGCTCAGGAGGAGGAGCGACAGCAGTCATCGGATCTGTTGTTGGAAGGACTCTGGACCGTTAGATATGTGTACAGGGAAGCAAATCAAATTCGCTTCGGAGGATTTCAAATGTGGAGTGTGACAAACTCCCGAAGTCTCGAAGGCTGAAGTAGATCACAACTGTATGATGCAAAGGAAACACATCAAGATATTGTGTACTTTGGGTGGAAGTACTTCAGAGGATTTCAAGTGTTGTGAGTTTGAAACTCCCGAAGCCCGAAGTGTCGAAGTCACTCATAGTCGTTGACTATAAAGGAGGACACGTGTCGGTGGATCGTGAACTTTGGGGGAAATTGCTTTGAGCAAAAGAGAGTGTAGAGGAGTTGAAACACCTGAAGTTCGAAGCTCCAAAGACCGAAGAGATGAAGTGGTGAGTCATGAAGACTTCACATGGAGGTGACGTGGACACATAGGATGTGTGCCACGTGTCAGTGGGTTTCAAAGCCATGGAAGATTGAAATGGCATTTGGAACATGGCGCGTGTCACCCATCTGAATGGGCCATGTATCACCTGCTATTATTCCACCATGTGGCATCCTGTATGAGAAGGGTTAGTGGGGTCGAGGTTAGGTAATGTAGTTAAAGGTCGAATGACCCACAATGGCGTTGATCACGATACATCAAGATCAATAGCTAGAAGGCATTGCAGGGACCCAAGTTGCACGGAAGTTAATTCTCCAAGGCGGTTTCGTAATCCAAACCGAGGTTTCATCGAGGGGTTATGTGTCAGCGTCAAAAGAATTACAGGATGAAAGGTGGGTTACTCCAAACAACCATTGCATGCCCCCGCAATTGGGAAAATGTTAAGTGATGTGACGTAATGACATCACTAAAGGTGATTGGGAATGTTAGGATATTAACAGTTCGGATGTGTGGATGAGAGATCCTTCGAGAAGTCTCAAAGACCCGAAGTCCTAGAACTCAGATACCTAAGGTTCCATAGTGAGTGTCAGTTGTTGGATGATGGGTAGACATGCACTGTTGATCCACTCTACTTCGCGAGTTCGGTAACTTAGAACTATGAGGGGTTGTTGTGTTGTACTTTGAAAACTTATGAAGTCGAAGGCCTGAGTAAGCACATTTTTGAATTAGTGCTCGGTCATGACTTGTGATCACATGGGTTGGGGAATGAGAGGAAGGGGCTAGTGCCCAAAAATAATTACAGATCAGAGAAAATCTTAGAAAAAAAATGAAATCTAAACTTATTTGTTAAATCATATTGGTTTATGAATGCTGTGGGAATTGTTAAGGACTGATGGCCTGACAAATTCCAGTTGACTGCACGTTGTGTTTGCAGAGTTCAACAAGTGTCAGGACCTCACCGGATTGCCACCGAGTGTAGAGAAATGGAGGAGGCACAAAATGCTTCCAATTCAGATAATGAAGTAAACGAAATGGATTTCCATTTAGGAGTGGAAGAATCGAACTCCAATGGGCACGGAGGAGAGATGGACAAGGAAGAGCATATGATGAAAATCATTGAATGATTGAAGAAAGATGCCCAGGATCACCGAGTTTATAACAAAAATCTCATGAAAGACAGGGATCAATAAGGAAAATTCAACTTAAAGTTGATGCAAAGTATGGAAAGAATTGAAAAGAATTTGGATAAGGAGAGTGACTCAAGCAAAACATGTAGTCACAAGAAGCCTGAGAGGAAAAGAAGATCAAGAAGCATTAGCAGGCATCATCATCACTCCCCAAAACATTCCAATAAGGAGGCACACAATAGTTCAAGCCCATCTCCTACCAGAAAACATAAGAGATATGGAGTTGATGAGCTGAAGGGTGAAATGAACAAGATTAAATCTCCTAATTTTGATGGAGAACATGAGAAAGATGAAGATGTTGAGACTTGGATACTAGGCATTAGGAAATATTTCCAACTACAGAACTATTATTCTCATGCAAAGGGAATAATTTCCATTTACCAACTTAAAGGAAAGGCATCCATATGGTGGGAGCATCTTGTGCAAGTACAACACGTCAGAGAGAATAATGTTACTTGGAGGGAGTTCAAGAAACATTTTGAAAAGATGTACTTAACTAAGAGATACTACAACAGAAAAATGAAAGAGTTCTTTGAACTCAAGCTGGACAGCATGAACATTGATGAATATGAATTAAGGTTTTTGGAATTGTTGAAGTATGTTCCTTTCATCAAGGACGAGACTGTCAAAATTCAAAGGTATCTGAATGGACTACCACCTTCCATCATGATGAACCAAAGACTATGGAAGAAACTATAAGGAGAGAAAAATTCTTATATGATCAGCAAAAAGAAAAGCCTACTTTCCAAAAATCTTGGGAAGATAAGAAGAAGTTTAAGAGGGAGCAGAGGAAAAAGGGAATCAAACCACCATTTTTCAGGAATAGCCCTCAAGGACAGCTGGGTTTTAGAGAGCCCAAGAAGGTTGAACTAGGTGGGAAAATGCCAAGACAGCCACCTATGGAATGTTGGGGCTGTAAAGGAAATCATAGGTACAGAGATTGCCCCCACATGAATGACAAAGTGAGAACTATCCACAATGTTCAATAAGAAAAAACAATGGAGGACATGGGCAGTAGAGTGCCAAGGATTTACGCATACATGGACAACAAGCAAGTAGAATATCAGTCGCACATGATTGAAGTGGAAGGTATTATCAACAACCATGCCTTTACTATTTTAATTGATTTAGGGGCTAGTCATAGTTATGTAGATCCTAGAGTGAAGGAAAGTTTGCAATTGTCGAGAAGAAAACATGGAAAATCTTTGTTAGTGCAGTTGGATATAGGAACCAAGAGAAAGGTTATGGAGTTGGTTAAGTCTTGTCAAATGGACATGAACGGACTAAGCACGAGAGATGAATTGAACATTTTACCTTTAGGTTCCTATGACTGTCTAATTGGGATGGATTGGTTGGACCAACACCATGCCATCTTGGACTATCATAACAAGGCATTCACTTTCCTGGATGAGGAGGGGAATTAGAAAATTGTCCAAGGAATTCCCAGAGATGTTGCTATCATGGAAATCTCAGCAATAGAACTGAAGAAGTGCTGCAGGAAAGGTTGTCAATTATTTGCAGCCCACATGGAGGAAACACCTAAGGATAAAGTATCAAAGATAGAAGATCATGCGGTACTAAAAGAGTTTGAAGATGTATTCCAGGAGGTACCCGGATTACCCCCGAAAAGAGATATTGACTTCTCTGTAAACTTGATGCCTGGAGCAACTCTAGTGTCAACAACTCCTTACAAGATGAGTACGCCAGAGCTAAAAGAACTGCAATTGCAGCTTGAAGAGATTCTGAATAAGGGGTATATACACCCAAGTGTGTCAACTTGGGGAGCCTCGGTCCTGTTCGTGAAGAAGAAGGATGGAACATTGATATTGTGCATTGATTTCAGATAGTTGAACAAAGTGACTATAAAGGACAAGTATCCTCTGTCGAGGATCGATGATCTTTTTTATCAGTTGAAGGATGCCAAGATATTCTCAAAAATAGATCTCGGGTCAGGATATCACCAATTAAGAATAAAGGATGAAGACATCAGCAAGACCGCCTTCAGAACAAGGCATGGTCATTATGAATTCAAAGTGGTGCCATTTGGGTTGTCGAATGCACCCGTTGTTTTTATGTGCCTAATGAATGGTGTATTCAGGGAATATCTGGACAAGTTTGTCATAGTATTTTTGGATGACATTCTACTGTATTCCAAGTAGGAGGAAGAGAATGAACAACATCTGTGGATGGTGTTGCAAGTGATAAGGGGGCACCAGTTGTATGCCAAGTTGAGAAAATGCTCATTTTATCAAAAGAAGAACCATTACTTGGGGCACATCATTTCAAAGGATGGGATATTCGTAGATCTTGAGAAGATTGAAGCCATCGGAGAATGGTCAGCACCAAAGAATGTGAAAGAATTCAGATCCTTTATGGGTCTAGCTGGCTATTACAGAAGGTTCATTGTGGGGTTGATAGCTCACCCCATCACTTTCTTGCAAAGGAAGGAGAAGAAGTTTCAATGGCCAGAAGAATGTGAGAGAAGCTTCCAGCGATTGAAGTAGCTGTTAACCAATGCTACAATCCTAAGGATTGCAGATCTGAATGAATATTTTGTAGTGTGCACAGATGCACGCAAAGAAAAACTGAGAGGAGTCCTCAGCTAGAATGGATTTGTAATATGTTATGAGTCCAGGAAATTGAAAGAGCATGAAAAGAACTATGAAACTCATGATTTGGAGTTGGCAGCCATAGTACACGCTCTAAAGAAATGGAGGCATTACCTCATGGGAAGGAGGTTCGAATTGAGGACAAACCATAACAGTCTGAAGTATTTGTTTGATCAGCCAACTTTGACTACTAGGCAAAGTAGCTGGTTAGAATTCCTTTGTGAGTATGACTTTGATATCAAGCATATCAAAGGAAAGGAGAACAAAGTGGTTGATGCACTCAGCAGGAGAGTGCATGAATTACATGCTACAACCATTAGCATGTACCAAACTGACATTAAGGGCATAATTTTGGAAGCTGCAAATGCAGATTTGCAGTACATGGAGTTGGTAGAAAAGCTACAGCATGGTAAGATGCTACAAAAAGTGGAAAATTATAAATTAGAGGTTGATGGAATACTTTTGTACAAGAACAAAATTTATGTACCTAATGTCCAGGACTTGAAACTTATGATTTTGAATGAAATGCATAATGTGCCTTATGCTGGGCACCCTGGATATCAGAGAATTGTGGCAGCAGTCAAGAGCCATTACTTTTGGCTAGGTATGAAGAAATAATTGCATAATACATCGCCAAATGTATGGAATGCCATAAGGACAAAGATGAGCATAGGCACCCAGTCGGGTTGCTACAGCCTTCACCCATTCCTAAGTGGAAGTGGGAGGTAGTGACAATGGATTTCATCACAGGATTTCCCAGGAAAGGAAAGCAGCATGATTCAATCATGGTGGTGGTAGAAAATCTTACGAAATATGCCCATTTTGTTCCATTGAAGACTATTCACAAGGAAGCTAACGTTGTCGATATTTTTATGAGGGAAATAGCACGATTGCACTGTATTCCCAAGACAATTGTGTTCGACAGGGACCCAAAATTCACCTTAAAGTTCTGGAAAGGGTTATTCAAGGGGTTCAGAATGAATCTGAACTTCAACACAACCTATCATCATGAGTCTGATGGGCAGACAGAGAGGGTGAACCAAGTGATAGAAGATATGTTAAGGATGTATGTAATGGACAAACCATCTAAATGGGAACACTACCTACACTTGATAGAATTCGCCTACAACAATGGGTATCAAGAATCACTGAAGATGAGAATGTTTGAAGCACTTTACGACATAAAGTACAACACCCCAGTAAGCTAGGATAACCCAGCTGATAGAGCAGTAGTTGGGCCAGAGTTGCTCAAGGAAATGGAAGAACAAATGTTGAGGATTAAGCAGAATTTGAAAACTGCCCAAGACAAGTAGAAAAGTTATGTTGATAAGAACAGGACCCACAAAGAGTTTAAAGTGGGAGAGCATGTTTTCTTGAAAGTGAAAGATAACAGAAGTTCCCTAAAGCTGGGAAACTGTTCCAAGTTGGCAGCCAGATTTTGTGGACCATTTGAAATCCTAGAAAGGATTGGACCAGTTGCATATATGCTTGCATTTCCTGAATCCATGACTGTACATAATCTGTTTCATATTTCATTGCTTAAGAAATATATCCCTGATGTTAATCATGCAATCGATTGGAATGTGATTCAGGTGGAGTAAGAAGGCGTCTTGCAGGTGCATCCGGTGCGTATACTGGACTGGAAAAGCAAGAATCTCCATAATCGAGCCATAGGGCTTGTAAAAGTCCAGTGGACCTAGTACGGTCCTAAGGACGCAACATGGGAGCATGAAGATGCTATGCAGGCACAATACCCACATATTTTTGAAGATTTTGGAAATCTTGTTGTTGTTTTGTAAATAAGTTGCACTGAGGATAGTGAAAAAATAAGGGGAGGGTATTGTAATACCCCAAGGCCGAGCCCCTTATGAATTGTAATTTTTCTTATAGGCTGGTGAGCCAAGTGGTTATAAGCTGAAAGACTTATGTGTTTATTAGGTTGGTGAGCCAGATGCCAAGACCAATGAGCCTGATTTTTGTATATGTAATTATGCAGAACATTAATAAAAATATAAACACTGTTGCATGTATACCAACCACGAAGAAGAGTTATGGGGGACTAGAGGTAGGGTAAGGAAAGGGGGATAAGTATTTGGGACTAGGGGATAAGCTAGGGGGCTTACCTCTAGAGGAATAATATTTTAATATTATTTCTTGAAGACTAAGGTGAACATGATATGTTTTTGTTATCATAAGTTATTGGAAAGTGGGATGTAGGCTAAATGGAGCGCATGCAGCTCCAGGAAGACAAGTGTCAACCTAGACTCATGCAGTTAAGAGCTGAAGCATCAACTAAGTTGTGGGTTCATGAGTCATTTTTCCATCCTCCACCTGAATTCATCTGTCATTCTTCCATCCTCCGTCTGAACTTGTGGGCCTCGGACGTCGACCTCTGGTTACCTACGCACAGCTGAGAAAACCACTCACGGGAAGGGGGTTCGCTTGCCATTTCCCATTCGTCGTCTTACATGTTGGGGACTCTGCGTCTTCCCTCTGCATAACCTGGCACATATGAGAAACCAGATGGGGAGGAAAAATACAACCTATGTGTCCTATGAACCCAGATTTATCCACACTACAAATCCAAGTTCGTGCCTTAACCATTTGGGGTTGCTGCCTTGTGTTCGCCTAAGTCGTGTTGTGTCTTAGTGTTAGGTTGTTGCCATTTTTTGTGTCCATAATTGTTTCCTGTTGTTGTTGTCACCCGTATGCTAGCTGAATGTTGTTGCAATATTTCTTAGGAGCTGAATTGAAGAAGAAGTTTTCCAAGCCTATGAGCAGCTCTCCCAGGTGAGAGAGTCTGCTGGGAAGTGATTTCTCCTAGAAGGGAGTCCCGTAGTAGCTACAGTACTCTGAGACTTCTGGTCCAGCCTGTTGTTGAAGTCCAAGGTAAGGGAGGTGTACTGGTAGATGGAATTTTAGTAGTGAAGGTGTACTCTCCTGGGGTGGAGCAGGCGTGTGGGGAATGAGGGTCTGTGAGTTGTGGGCGTAAGTGGCTCCTGGGATAAAATATCCTTCCTGATGTTTTTTGCAACTTCCTTATTGTCCTTGCCAAGCCTAGAATTCCCTTGCCCGATGGAGTTTAGTCCCAACTCGGGGGTGACCTACTGCTAAGAGTGATGAGCAGTGCGGTATAAGGTTGGGAGGTTCGTGGAAGGTTTGCACGCAGTTGGTGGATTTACTCCAGCTAAAAGATAAGTATCATTTATGTGCTTAATTATGTATTTTATGCATGTTTGTAATCTTGAATGTTATCATGTGTTTCGTTGCATGTGGACTTACTATTAATCTCAATTGCATCTGTATGGTAGTAGTAATTCTATGTTAAATGTGTTAAATTCATTATTATGCATATATATTATATAACCTGTAAATTCAATGTTGTAGCATTACCCAGTCTCTGAAGGGTCGGGGATGTTACACTACTACTATATGTTGATGATTTTTTTTTTCCGATAGGTGCATAACCTCTCATTATTCAATGTAAGAGGGAGTTATCATATGGATTTAGTATGAAATATCTTGGTCTCATGCATTATTATTTGGGACTAGAATTATGGAAAAAGAGTGGTGAAATCTTCCTAGGGAAAGGGAAGTATGTTGTAAATATCCTTCATAAGTTTGGGATGACAGATTGCAGATCCGTGGAAACTCCCATGGTGATAGATCCGAGGAAGTTGAGAGACTATGATTCTAATCTAGTAGACTCATCCCTGTACCGACAGTTGACTGGATCATTGATGTATTTGGTTAATACCCAGTCAAACATTTGCTTTGCTGTGAACACATTGAGCCAGTTCTAGGAGGAACCTAGACATGAGCATTGGATAGTTGCAAAGCACATTTTGAGATATCTTCATGGGATGCTAAATTATGGTTTGAAATATGCCTCAAACAATGATGTACAACAACATGGATTTATTGATTCATATTAGGTAGGGAGTGCAGATGACATAAAGAGTACTTCCGGTATATGTTTCAGTTTGGACTCTACTATGATATCATGGGCTAGCAGGAAATAGAATTATGTTGCACTCAACACTGTAGAAGCAGAGTATATTGCAGCTTGTGATGCTTGTACAGAAGCAATATGGCTCCGTAAGCTGATTTTTGGTCTATTTGATCAAGTGTTGGATACGCCTATGATATATTGTGATAACCAGAGATGTGTGAAGCTTTCATAAAACCCTGTGTTCCATGATAGGTCAAAGCACATTGAGATCAAGTACTATTTTATCTGTGATAAAGTCCAGAAGGGATAAGTAGTTCTCTAGTGCATCTCCACCGATGGGCGGACAATTCATATTTTGATGAAGCCTTTGTCCAAGATAAAATTTGCATACTTGAGGGACAAGTTAGGACTCGTGGAGATTTATCCCTTGGTTGAGAGGGAAGAGATGACTTCCTCAGTTGGGAGGGAGTGTTGATATATGGCATCATGGATAGTCGGTGTACTAGTATACATACATTCTCCCTATGGAGGATGGTCCAGGTTGACATATTGTTGGTGGACATACATTCTCCCTATGGAGAATGGTCCAGGTTGACATATTGTTGATGTACCATGGACAACTATTATCCTAGGGCATTTCCCAGACAAGTAGAATGGTCCAGGACAACTATTATTCTAAGATGTATGTCCAGACTAGAAGAATGGTCTGTCTCCTTGATTTCACAATAGTGACTAGAGTGGGGAGATTGGTACAAGACAAACATTTTCCTTGAGTTCACATTGTTATCTCCTCAAATGACATAGTCAAATTTGTTAATTTTAGGTGATAGGAGGTCATTAAAAAATACTTTTTCTAAATTTTTTAAGATTTATTTTTGAGAGTCTTATGTCTGTAATAAAGTTTGAAAAACATTGGATTTGATTTTTATTTCAAAAAATCCAAAAATCAGGCTTCGGTGGCTAAGCGCCTTCCCAAAAGGGCTTATAAGCCACTGAAATCCCTAGCTTTCGATAGCTTAAACCTGAAATTTGGGGCCATTTTAGCCACCGAAAGTGCAGAAAAGTTTGTTTTTACTACGTTGAGTCATCATTTTCAAATGATGATTCTGAGAAATTGGAGAATAATTTTGAGAAACGGTCGGATGTTTTTATTTCTAACATGTCAAAGAACAATAACCTCTCTCATTTTTCCAATAGGTGTCATATATTGGTAGAATCAAATTCATCTTTGAGCCCTAATTTTCGGATCTCAGAATTTTCCTGTTTGACACATGTTTTTGAAATGCAGATCCCGAGAAAATGAAAATGAATCTCAAATAACTGAGAGATGTTTTTTCTCAGAAAAAACCAATCTAAAAAATCCTTTTCCAATTTGTACACATTGGTTTTTGTTGGAGAGATATGGGTCAATATTTGAGCAGCATATTTCCAGAAATTTTTGTCTTTTCCAACCACCTCACAAATTTGAATTTGAGATAGGAGAAGAGGTTATCAGATCCATCTTTTGAGGATCTGAAACTACTTGTAAAGGCTATAAAGCCTATCAGATTTATAGACTAAGGGGTTTGACTTTGGAGACTCTTTCAGACTCTGCACTCAAGCTTCTCATTTTCATATTAAGTAATACAAGCTTCTTTTGCCATTACTTGTTCAGATTCTCGTCTTCTTATCTAGTCTATACTTGCACTTGAATGTTATATTCATGTTATTCACGTTTGTCTAATGCCTGATAGCTATCATCATGTCTTTGCATTGATGAGTTAGAATTGCAAGTATTATTTACTTATTATAATCGGCCATTCATATATGTTTATTGTATGATTATGCTAGTATAGTAAGGATTCTCCACACATACACTTATTTACAAACTCTCTAAACAGTAGTAGTTGAAATCCTTGTCAATCTAAGTGTGTTTATGCATGTCTTGAGTGAGTGAGGTTTGATTTAGTCATCTGACTTGATCCATTTGAGTGAATCATTGTGATATTAGTTAAGTTACCAGGCATCTCTGAGATACAACCTAAGAGAGTTTCCTGGAGTGATAACAAATTGGCGTTGTTTCCGGGGAGAGGAGATTGAAGCTCAACTTCCTTGGGAGACGAAAAGATACAACTTTGATGATAGAGAAAGTCTGGACATATTTCGGTTGTAATCATCTATCTGGAAACTCCATGAAGGTCATATTCAATGGCGACTCAATTGTTCTGAAATTTGTTGGCGACTCCACTGGTATGAAATGAACAAGATCTTGTTTCAGAGGTATGATTTCTATGATTTTTCAAATATTGTTGGTTTCCCTAATCCAGTGCCTAATAGAGATGAATGGGAACATAGTATTCCCATATTTCGAAGAGAAGAGTGGGAAGTGCCAGATGAACATTTGTTAGATTTTCCTGATTTCATTCATCGATTGCAAATTGTGCATGAGGATGTTCAGATCAAGCTCTTCGGGTTTTCATTAGAGGGGATTGCTTGTGATTGGTACCGGTCACTCCTTGTTGCCAGTATTATCTCTTTGGCAGATTTTCATGCTACCTTTCATTTGTTTTGCAAAGAAATATTTTCAGTTGATCTTCTATATCCCGAATGTTGTCATGAATTTCATTTATTGACTAAAGATTCAGATAGCCATGAAGAGTATGTTGTTATATGGGATACCTCTCATTGTGACTGAGACATCGATGATCTTCACAATGGTATCCATAGTATAGATTCTTTTGACATTGTACCAAATGCATCTACTGTCTTAAATTGTCATGAAGATCAGATTGTCCCATTTGAAAACTTGAAAAATGATAAACAAATTTCTATATTAGTATGTGACAGATTTGAATCTGCAGCAGATACTAAGGGCAACCCTCAGTCTTCTGATTTGCAGACAAAGGAAGATTGTAGCAGATATGAGCAGGAAGATGATGAGTTGAAAATTCCAGATGAGCAGTTCATCATGCATTCTTCTCCAACAAAGATCAAGCAGTTTGTATTCAACAGTGAGATCGATGAAGGAAAATTACGGCAGCATAGAGAGGTATTCTTTAATGGTTTTAATGACCCTATTGCAAACTATTTGGATTCCATGGGAATCACAGATGTTAAAATATTTATGTTAGATGAAATATGGCTTTACCATCTGTTCAAACTATTTTTCTGTTGGCTATACATTCCATTATTTTTCGGGTCAAGATCAAGAACAGGTTCAGTAAATCAATTTCTGATATGGCTTCATTGGAAGCATGAGTTTACTTGATTAAGCATCAGTACAGTGGTTAGATTAGAATTAGATAAATAAGCTCTTCATCTGAGCAAGTAGACTCTTTCAATTATTTATTGTTGAATAAGCAGAGCAGGCTACCAAACCAAATTCCGAACGTTGAGCCAACACCAATATTTTTACATATCTCATCGATTCTACATATCAAGCCTAATGCACTAAACTACGAGTTAAGTCGCATATTGATACACCAGCCAGTGTAAGTGCCAGGTTACATGAGATTTTTCCAGAGATAGAAGAACATATCAGTTCTGCACATTTTTTGAGTGTCGAGCCAGCAAGAAGGAAAGTATTGTATTATAATGTCAGGCAAAACAATTTTGATTTTCCTTATCTGCTTGTTATAAACCTTTTTTGAAAGAAATGGATATCAAGGTCATTGTCAATACCTGCAAATGGATTCAGGTGCCAGGATTGATAGTCTCATGCAAAGAAACCAAATGTCAGTCTAATGATGCTAATGTTTTTATGCCGAAACTCTAGTGCCTCCTTCTGTAAAAGATTATATAGTAAGTCTTGGGCGTCCTAGCTTACCACCAATTGTTGTACGATCCTAACAGATGCCTTGTGGAGATGTGGCATCGAAGTGTTATAAAACTGGAATTGCTCATCTTGAAAAAAACCAACTTTCAGATGCCATGTCCTATCTGGATAAGGTTTTCTTAGCATTGGCAAAAGATCAATCCTTAGGAGTTGACATTAAAGCTCAAGCCTCAATTTGTGCGTAGTACAAGATTGTTGTTTTGCTACTTCAGGAAATTACTCGACTACATTAGATGTAAAGGTCTAGAGTTGTCGGTACAAAGGAAGAAATGGCCAGATTTTCTTTCCATCTTGGCTCTTTGCCTCTTTTTGCAATTGAAAATACTATAGTTAGTCGAACAGATGAATGTGCCAGCAAGTCCTCAGTTGTGATGATAGTTCTATATCCAATGTGGAATTCTTGGCTCCTAATCCAGCTGCCAATTGCATCATAGGACAGGTCTTCAATGTTGATTAAGATTTGGTAAGTTTCATATAAAGGCATTGAAGGAAACAAAATTGGGAGCATAGTTGCATAATCAAGATGTACAATAAAAGGGGAATTGTATTCTTCAAATGGAAAGAATGAAGAAAGTTCAAGTGCTCAGTATGAGGTGTTATATGTTATAAACATAATGGCTATGTTGTCTTTGTCACAAGCAAATTCTTTGTTGATCCCAAAAGTTTTGTTGATGAATACCTTGCTATTATGCAGAAAGAGTTGGAAATAACATAAGTTAAAGACATGATTGTGTAAAGATGGTTGTTTCAGAGGTGTTACATCGGTTGAAACAAGAATTGGTCAGTGTTCAACTCAGCCCAAAATAATTTTGATGAATTCATGTAAAATTTCCTTCTATAGGAAGTTGGTCGCACACAACAAACTTTTACAGTGTGTTGCGCTGCCAACAGAGCAATTTCATGTTTTTAAGCAGAAAAGTCAAACAAAACTCTTATTCAGTTGAAGAAGGAACAAAACAACATCCATATGTCAATTTGGGTTCTAGAAGTGTTCATTATCATCCAAGAAGGTTGTTGAAGGTGTCGAAGACCTAGATAGAGACAGATATTCATTCCCTAATAAATAGGATATAGATCTTAGGTTTTTGAGATGATGATGAACAGTAAGAAGCTGGGAGAGAATGCATTTTTGCAATTTTGAAGACTGTTTCAAAACAGAGCTTTTGGTGGCTTAGATAGGCTTTCATAGCTGACCTTAGCCACCGAAAGAAAATCTTTCAGTGGCTTACAGTCATGGAGTTTGGCTCTCCTAGCCATCGAAAGCACAAAACAAGGCAGAAAGCTACCTTTTTTGCACAGATCTGAGATTTTCTTATCCATATGCCTTGAAGATGTTTTATAATGATAGATAATAATTAAAGGCATCATTTTTGGGTTTTTGTTCCAGTTTAAAAGGTGCCAGTAAGAGGAGAATATTAAATTTGCTACCTTATTTCGGCAAAAAACTGTCTTTTGGGCGAAGGTGGCAATTTCAAATTCTCTTTCAGTCTCTAAGGATCTATTGCAGCTGTCAAATATTTTGAAGGACATGAAGATAATTAAGATAAGGATTTGACCTAGTAAATAGGATCTTTTCCTATTCTCTTGGAACTATTTTTTACTTTCCATTTTAAGTAAATTTGATCCAGTTTTCCAGGATCTAGATATATTTTGTAAAGGCTATAGGCAAGTTACAGGTTTGCAGGGGAACAGTTCTAAAGGAAAAAGAACTCCATAGCCCAATGCTAAAGGCACAAGGTCTGCTAGGTTCTTGGAAACCTCATAGGGAGATCTCCAACCGTAAATGCTAGATGACTCCATGCCCAATGCTAAAGGCGACTGGAACTACTAGGTTCTTGGAAACCTCACAGGGAGCTCTCCATCCCAGTTGGAGCCAGATGTTATCTCCTCAAATGACATAGTCAAATTTGTTAATTTTAGGTGATAGGAGGTCATTGAAAAATACTTTTCTAAATTTTTTAAGGTTCATTTTTTAGAGCCTTATGTCTGTAATAAAGCTTGAAAAACATTGGATTTGATTTTTATTTCAAAAAAGCCAAAACTCAGGTTTCGGTGGCTAAGCGCCTTCCCAAAAGGGCTTATAAGCCACCGAAAACCCTAGCTTTTGGCAGCTTAAACCCGAAATTCGGGGCCATTTTAGCCATCGAAAGTGCAGAAAAGTCTGTTTTTACTGCGTTGAGTCGTCATTTTCAAATGATTCTGAGAGAATGGAGAATCATTTTGAGAAATGGTCAGAGGTTTTTGTTTCTAACATGTCAAATAACAATAACCTCTCTCATTTTTCCAATATGTGTCATAGATTGGGAGAATAGAATTCATCTCTGAGCCCTAATTTTTGGATCTCAAAATTTCCTTGTTTGACACATGTTTTTGAAATGCAGATCCCCTGAAAATGAAAATGAATCTCAAAGAACTGAGAGAATTTTTTTCTCAGAACAAACCTATATACAAAATCCTCTTCTAGTTTGTACACAACGGTTTTGGTTTGAGAGATATGGTTCAATCTTTGAGCAGCATATTTCCATAAATTTCTGTCTTTTCCAGCCACCTCACAAATTCGATTTGAGATAGGAGAAGAGGTTATCAGATCCATCTTTTGAGGATCTGAAACTGCTTGTAAAGGCTATAAATCCTATCATTTTTATAGACTAAGGGGTTTGACTTTGGAGACTCTTTCAGACTTTGTACTCAAGCTTCTCATTTTCATATTAAGTAATACAAGCTTATTTTGCCATTACTTGTTCAGATTCCCATCTTATTATCTAGTATGTACTTGCACTTGAATTTTATATTCATGTTATTCAAATTTTTCTAATGCCTAATAGTTGTCATCCTATATTTTCATTGATGAGTTAGAATTGCAAGTATTATTTACTTATTGTAATCGGTCATTCATATATGTTTATTGTATGATTATGCTGGTATGGTAAGGATTCTCCACACATCCACTTATTTACAAACTCTCTGAACAGTAGTAGTTGAAATCCTTGTCAATCTAAGTGTGTTTATGCATGTCTTGAGTGAGTGAGGTTTGATTTAGTCATCTGACTTGATCCATTTGAGTGAATCATTGTGATCTTAGTTAAGTTACCAGGCATCTCTGAGATACAACCTAAGAGAGTTTCCTGGAGTGATAAGACACATTAGTGTCCAGAGGGGGGAAAATGGTCCTGCACAATCATTCTTCTAGGACGTATGTCTGGATTAGAAGAATTGTCCTTATAGTCCATGGCATGTCTTTCAGCATCTAGGAGGACAATCATTCTTCTAAGACATATGTATGGATTAGAAGAATGGTACTTGTAATCGATTGTGTGGCTTTCAACATATGGAGGACAATCATTCTTCTAGGACGTATGTCCATAGTAGAAAAATGGTCCTTGTAGCCCATTGTAGGGCTTTCAGCATCTGTTGGGACAATCATTATTCTAGGATGTATGTCTGGATTAGAAGAATGGTCCATGTATCACTTTGTTGAGTGAGTGACTTATGCGAGACACTTTGTTGATTGCACTAAGTCTAGCACATGACTTATTCAACATCATGCATGATTACTCAGATGGAGTATGGCCTAGAGAGATAATGCAAAGAATGATATGATTTGATTTCAAGAGACTGTTGTACTGGATGGTGATAACCTGTGTAACTATTAGTTGATTGTAGTGGAGACTATGTGTCTCTGGACAATAGTTATGTGCTATTGTGGTGGATGTGTCCCATTGGTAGTGACTGTGTGTCACTAGATAGTAGCTATAGGCTACTAGGAGTGGTTGTGTACCACTAGATAATAGTTTTTTGTTGTTATGGATCGGCACTGTTGTGATCTATTGGATGGCATTGTAGTAATTGTGTACTACTACTTGTTTTCCATGGAGACTACCAATAGTGTTGAAGGTGTTTCCTAGGTTGGTGTGCCAACCAATAGTGTTGGAGGTGATTTCCAGCTAGATGGATAGTGATGATGATTCTCGTGACTTTATCTACGTGATCATGAGATATCCTGTGTGGCTATGATGATGCTACCTGTAGAATGGTCTGCAATACTATGTGAGCCTTTTCCATACCATGTGAAGTGGATGGATGTGTTTGAGACCATTACAGTTAATACCTCCATAACTATGAGGGAGTGTTGATATTATGGTAGTTGTGGGAGGTATTAACCTCCATGTGTAGCCTCTGACTAGAATAGAATATTCTGGAAGCAAGAGAAACCCTAAACATATGTGTAGAAACCATAGAAGACAAGTCGGTTCAGTAAGAGAATTAATATTAAAGTATTATCCTCCAAAAGGAGAAGTCGACCTATATAGTTGACAAGGAGAACTATAAATAGAGGGCACTTGATCTCATTTGTACACACTCACCTCACTCGGTCTCTCAAGTATAGCGCAATTTTGGAGCTTCAACTGCAAGAATGGAAGGTGTATCTTCTAGGGTGATTCTTGGTCTCTATCTTGAGCGTTATCTAGCCTAAGGTATACGCCCTACCTTCGAGCATCTCTTGGTGGTATTCTTGGTGACATTCTTGGTGGTATTATTATATTCTTGGTGGTATTCTTGGTAAGTGAAACTACCACTACTATAGTTGAGTATTATCCTTGTTATATGGTTTTGGGAATTTTTGTCTGGTGCACCATCTTTGGAGAAATATGCTCTCTCTTGGTTATTTGTTGGTTCTAGAGTTGCTTTTGGAATCATTCTATCTAGCAAATGTTATGGTGCTCAGGGGTGGCTGCATGCCTATGGTTTGGTGACAATATTGTGATATTTTCTATGCTTAAACGAGCACATCGAATTGTTCTAAAAGTAAACACTCTTACTCCTCCTAGGGTTTTTCCAACAAATCTCGAGTTTACCAAGAAAATTACCATACAATTGCAGAAAATTCACTTAATAGACAACAAATAGATGAATAAAACACCTTACTCAACCAATAAATATCTCACAATACTTCACCACAATCCTCCAAGAATATAGTGCACTAGTAAAAATGATAACCAAGTAAGTAGCACCGCATTTGCACATGAAAATATACATAGTGAATTCTCCATGAGGGTCGAAATTGCAATCCAAGAAGTATTATTATCAAGTGATGAGTCATGTTCAAGTGACAAATGACTTGCCTCTATTTATAGAGGAAAACCAAAGTCATAGTTTATCCACATTACAATTAAATCCTTAATTTAGGCTAAAACCAAAGTTACAATGCTTAATTAGCAAATTGTTTTTCTCTTTTTTCCCACATAGGCTACAAAATGACCAAAAATAAGAAAATGATGGCATGTAAGCCTATAAATCTTCTCTCCAAGGTGGAACATGTGCAAGTAGGCCTCCAAAGGATAGGACTTCAAGCTAAGAAGGTGCCATGTCATCCCCAAATCAAGGTATAATGTGGGGCTTCAAGCCCACAACACCACCAAGTGTGCCAAATCTACCAAACATCCCCTCAAAAGTGTGGCATCATGCTACCCAAGAGGAATGTTTGGGAATAAGAGGGTGACATCCTCTTCTCTTCCTGTTCCCGAGCCTCATTCATGTGCTAGGGACATCATCCAAGGTGCAATGTTCATCATCCTAGGCCTCCAATGTGTGGGGCGCACCATCCATTCAGTGGGCTTTCATGCCCCTATGAAGGTCAAAGTGGCTTAGTCCCTTCATGAATGAATTTCACTGTGAAAGGTCCTACAAATATAAGCAAATAATCCCTCCAAGGGTCCACAAGTCATATGAATCATTCCAAGTAAGCCACATTTAGTAAAAGAACCACCCAAACAAGTGCATTAAGTCCCCCCTTTTCAAATTAAACGAATGCTCAAAGACCTTATAAACTTTGCCAAATTTAGGTATGGGAGGGGTGTCATGGTGCCATATTGGGTAGGCCAATCCCCAAGTCAAGGAATGTTTCCCAAGAAGACCCTCTAGACCATGTAGTGAGTATGAGGTGGTTTGGGGGGAAGTATTCTTGGGCATGGGGTTCTTGACATATCAAGGGCTCATATTGTGTCATTTATGGGTGCCTTTGTGGAGGGTGCACTACAACCCTTTGTTTGCAATGCAACATTTTTCCAATCCCTTTATTTTCCTTTCATTTTTTTATGGTCTGAACATTGAGTGCTATGTAAAATGTAAATAAAAATATAACTGCAATGCAACTTGAATTTATAATACTTTGAGTGCCATATGCACTGGAAATTAAAGGACACTACAATGTAGTCCCCCATCAAGTGGGACATTTTTATTTATTTTCTTTTTAAAGGTCCTTCATTTTTATGGAGAAGCGTTTCATGGCTCTCAAGACCTTAGGGAGAGCATTCAAAGGATAAATTATCGTTTTTTACTTTTACAATGCTAGCTAGAACACCTCTGGGCCTTCAACCCCTTCTTCTCATGAAATGAAGTACATGCCCTTCTTGGGGTTAATGGACCCAAAAACCAAAAAGATGAGGAAACATAGGGGAAGAAGTGTGGAAAGTGGTAAGTATGAGTGGGAATGGTACAATGACCCTTCAAGAAGACCCCCTAGTAGCAACCCTTTTCTTGAGGGTGACCAACTTACTAGGATACCATGTCAACCACAAAGGTGAAATAAGGAAAAAGGTATAATTTCCAAGAAATGTTCCATTATCAAGAGAGAACCCTTTGCAACATGCTCAAATGCTTCAAATATTAAAGTGACACTTACCATGATACTAGACTTGTTACCTCATGAAGCGAGACTTGAGGTGCTCTCTAGACCAAGTCGGTGTGGTGGATGTTTCTATGTTGTTGACAATGAGTGGTGATGCATGGTGGAGAAGAAGGGATCTATCTGCTCAATGTAGGTTTTGTCGTTCATATGGGTCTTGACACTCCATGTATGCTACCTACAATCCTAGAGACATCAAATCCTTAGTTACCCCTAGGCTAGGGGGTAACAAGAGGGAAAAATTGAATTATCAATTGTTGGGAGAGTTCAAATTGCCAATCGGTTGGGAAATTGGGAAAGCTTGAATTACAATTCTATTGGGGAAATTTGGGAGAGTCCTCTCCTATCATAAATGACAATAGAAATATTGTAGAAATTACAGTCGAGTTACAACTCAGAATTATGAAGGAAATAAAGACTATATGTAATGGTAATTGATGTAATTGAGGAATTGAACTACAAATGAGATTCCTTGGAATCCCAACAACAATATTTCCTAGCCAGCCTGTGTTGGAGTCTTGAAGGGAAATGGATAGCCTTAGGTACTACTTAGCATAGAAGGGGATTTCATTCCTTGGGTTGTGTAGGATGATGGGGAAACATGGTTTTGGATTGGGACTACTATAGGTGGAAATATTGACTTTGAACTTGGGAATTGGGTTGTGTGAAGAGAGGTAGATCCAACCATAGGTAATTTTCCCTTGTGGACTCAGCCTCAGTTCGGGGGTGGCCTCTATTGCAGAGAGATTTGGTGTTTCGGGGAACCTATGTTTGGGTGAAACATCCTTTACAACCAATTGGTGGATAATTCCTAGAAAGATAAGTTTTCATGAGTTGTGATTATGTTGAATTAATGTTGCTTATGTCATGGATTATACTAGTTTCTAGTTTGTTCAATTCTTTTTGCAAGTTTAAGTCTACATTTTAAATTTATGGTGCCATGGTGACTGAATGGTTTGATTGTATTGTATAAGCCTTCATTTTTTTTTTTTGTAAATTAGGTGGTACCTTGCTATTTTCTATTTATTTATGCAGAACAGGCTACATTTAGATATTTAATTTGGCCTCAACCTGCCCGTAGGAAACCAGGTCTGTTAGCTGTCTAAGTGCTTTGAAGGCTTGCCAAAATTGAAATTGTCTTTTTATCCTATATAACGCATTAACTAGCTGTCCTA
>ML783891.1:99164-166509 GCA_009831015.1 Picea engelmannii | reverse complement strand
AATTTAGTAGGAACTTTAATTATGGAACTTTATCCTCAAGAATTTTGGCCCATTTTAAGATAACCCAAATTGTTGAAATTTTGAAAAAGAAAAAAATGGTATTTCATGTGTGAAATAAGAATATACATGTCTACCTTAATATGCTAAAAATGAAAATAGTGTGCATTGTCTAGAAACAATCTCTTTATCTATCTTATGACTACTTATTATAGTCTTCCAAGGCTCCAAAAGCACGACCTTTACCTTTTTTTCACAAAAAAAATCCTTACAACCCTATGGCTACACCATTATAAGAAGACATAAACCACAAAGACTTTATACTGTCTAAAAAAAATATCATTTTCTATCTTATGACTACATATTATAGTCTTTCAAGATCCCAAAAGGGAAACATTTACCTTTCTTTCACAAAAAGTTCCTTACAATCCTATGGCTGCACCATTATAACAAGACCTAAACCACATTAAGCACATCCTAAAAACTCATTTTGGCTTTAGAATCAATAAAGTGATCTTTATGAGACTGAAATTTGGGTCCCTCCTTTACGCTCTTGGTCAGATAAGGTCCTCTCGTATACAACTTCCTTGAATAGCCAACCAGATTTTGTGTTGAATTCTCTCTATATATGAGTAAAATAAATTTCACTGAAACTGCTTTTTACCTCTAAAACTTGATTCATAATTGGGGATAAACACATATTTTCAATTCTTCATTTATTGTTTTCTCATTGAAATCAATATCTTGGAATCTTCAAATACCTACAAACATTTTAAACCTGGTCTCACATTATTTTCATACGAAGCCACAAATCATAAAACTCAACTCGATTGTGTGTTCCTTACCCAATAACATATTTCAAAGTCATATTGTGTGTAGACTCAAAGAAAAGAATAGCTCATGCACACACATGCATGAAGTTCCTTGGCATGCTCCATCAAAGAATCCCCAAGCCTTTCCATAATCAATGATTGGTTCCTTTAAGATTCTATGATGATTTTCTTTCAAAGGCTTCTAACTCCCCTCAAAGAATACTCTAATTTTGTGAGCAATTTGTGCAAGTGTCATATCAATACCTTGAAAAAACATGTTGTCTCTCAAACATCAAATCTTCCTATATTACAAAATATGGCAATGCCTTAAAGGATTTTTGAGATTTATATGTTATCTATGAATAAAGGTATTCTACCAAAGTCAAGTGATCTCATTTCTTCCTCCTATTTGAAATTTGTAAAAGTTCATTATGAATTAATCTAGAAAAAGAGTAAAAGAGTAGGTAACAAAAAGAGACGATCCATAAATTCCTCACTACATTTGCATAGGATGCATCATCTTACCCCATGTTTGCTCCTCTTTTGGCCATTATTCCATGTTAATTATTTTGTTAGCCAAACACAACAAGAGAAAAAAATAATTCCTTTAAAGGGATTTTTTATTTCCAGACTACCTTCCACCTCTAGGCTCTTTCTCCTTCTTAGGATTCTTCCATCTTTGATGAGTAACCAAGTTTACTTGTATACTCCCTTGATCCTTTTTTTTTACCATATGGATCTAATAAATTTATGGCGTCATGATTTGACAATTTTATGTATCAAGTCCATTCCTATGCTTTCTCTTCCTATAAATTCAAGACTTGTATTAATTTGAAACCCTAAGACCAAACATTTATTCCATTAGGATTTACTACCTCTTCAAGTACAAATAATTTATTAGAAATTTTAACAGCCCATAAATATCTTTACAACCAATCCAAGAATCTTCCCCAATCCTCACTTTCTTTCCTCTTCCTACTTTCCAAGCTACCCAATTTCCAATTAAGGGAAAGTCCCTAACCAAGACTTTACAAACAATTAAAGCTCTTTGAGTACTTTCCTTTTTTACTCTAAACCAATATTCCATGGAATTTCCTTTTAAAATGCTTTAATTTCATCACTTCTTCCCATAGCTCTCAATTGTAGATTATTCTCTATGCCCTTTTGCAATGAAAACCATACTAAACACATATATATTCTTTAGACCCCATCCATCTACTTCTTAATTGAGATTATTCTCTATGCCCTTTTACAACGAAGGCCATACTAAACACATATATATTCTTTAGACCACATCCATCTACTTCTTGTAGTGTTACAACTCTTGTACATTTAACTAAAGGAATTCCATCATTTCCCCTTTTCCATGTCTATAAAAAAAATAAAACACTTTTCTCTAATTTTATTTCGAATACCTTTGGGTGTATGTGTAATGGACATCCAATATACATGTATACTTTCTAAAACAATCTTTATGAATACTTTTTTGCCACCACCTTTATCAAGACTACTTTTCCACCACATGACAACCATTTGTTGCACCAAATTGATATTATACTTACAATTTTGTTATATATCCACATCCAATCAACATACTCATAATCACTAGGTTTTAATTTAAAACCTAGATACCTTACACCTAAATCAAGATCAAAATGATCCATAGGAAACAAGTTAAATACTTGCATATTTGGATTTTCACCTCCTCTTCATACCATTGAACAATGTTGAGGACTTCATCATGTTGACATCCATACTTGTGTCTTTGTAATATATCTCTAAAACCTCCTTTATGCTTCCCAATGCTTTGATGGAACCTTGACCAAAAATCATAACATCATCCATGAAAAGGAAATGTGAAATAAACACTAAATATTATATCTTTATCCTCTCATTTCCCCTCTCCTCCTTGCATCTTTAATTAACATGCTTAACCCTTCAATAAGTAATAGACATAGAAATGGGGATAAGGGACATCCTTATATGAGAATTTTCAAGGGCTAAAAGATCTTAATGAATATCCATTTATTAGAATAATGAAAGAGGTTGATGTCAAACATCCCATGATCCAACAAACAATCTACAAATTCATACTCATTTGTAGTAACAACAATCTAAGATATAGCCAATGACCTTACCATAAGCTTTTGCAAGGTCAATTTTCATCACCAATATTGGATTTTTTTTTGTGTCTTAATTGAGTGCATTCCTTCCTGTGCTATTCCCATAACATAGTGAATTTGATTATTGAAAAGGAATCCAAATTGTTCATTTGAAATAACATAATACAAAATAACTTTGAGCTTGTTAGCAATAATTTTAGAAATGAGTTTATGAATAAGATTGCACAAAGAAATAGGCTTGAATTCTTCAAAGGATGAAGGGTCTTTCCCTTTGTGGATAWGAGCTATAATGGTGACATTTAATTCTACCATACCTTCYTCAATTGTYTAGATTCCTTAGCCAATCCTGAGATATCACCTTCTGGCACGTCATAAAAACCAAGATAAAATTCAGTCATCCATCCATGAAGGTTGAGAATCTTTTCCTTTTTGACAAAGTATATGATTGCTTTGATCTCTTCCTTYAYGACTTCAACTTCTAATTCCATGTTCATGTTTTCATCAATGAGTCTAGGRAAGAGCCTTAGYATTTTCATTATTTAAACAATATTAGCACTCTAAATATCATTGAAGAAGTTTTTAAAGTATTGTTTATCATCTTCAACMATTTTCCCAAAGGATTTGGTCCTTGAGCCATTARTYTTGCATATTTCTCATATTGTATYGACATTCCTTCKWTAATTTACACACTTGTGAAAAAACTTAGKGATAGTGTCCCCTTCAACCAACCATATGGMTCTACTCTCGAGCCTCCACTTTGCCTCCTCCTTATCAAGTAATGTATTMTTTATACCTTTGAGTTCCTTCGGAGTTTGAAATTCCCCCTTAGATTAAAAAAAAWTATTTTGTATACCTTTTTCTACCTCCCTTASGTACTTTTGATTTTTCAAAGCATGATTTCATGCTCACTCACCTTTTTTAGATTATAAKTAAATTGCTTCATRGTTGAATCATTAGAATTTATATCAAAATGCTTCTATGCCCTTATTACARCGTCTCTAAACTCTTTCTCATTCAACCAAGAATGGTTAAATTTAAAGGGATCATGGGTTTATAGTCTTCAGGTTCTATTTGCCAAAAAAAAAAAAAAAAAAGGSAAATGATATAAGGAGAGCCTACATTTCCAATCCAATATTTCATCTTATCATTTTCTCCATCAAATTTTCTTCCACCAAAAATATATCTAGCCTATAARRTATACCATTCCCATTCCTACCTCTTTTGGCATTCCTCTAGGTTAGAAAAWWWTTTATTGGTTCCAAACCAATAAGMTTTTGGTCTTTATAAAAGTGTAAGGAAAAATCTGCAAGGGGGTCACACCTTRCTATTTCTCCCCATATCTTCCTCTGATTGAGAGTTAGGTTGAGGTCCCCTCCAATAATTACATTATCACCTCTCAATATACTTGATTCTACTATCCCATCCCATAAAGGGATTTYTGTCCTCRTGGGGCRCACACAAGTTTATTAYTCTRRGCACTTTCCCAAACTCCTTGGATCTGACTTATAACACTATTCTTGCTTGCAAAAAATTGGTAGAGATAGGGTAAAATTTTTCCTTTCATTTGGTAACTARCCCTCCTGACAAACCCTCAACATCCACCGAGAAAAAAATTCATTCTTTTAGAAAAGAAGGAAAAAAATCCACATTGTTCRTCTCAACACACATAGATTCTTAAAGAAAAAAAAAATAGGTTAATAAACTACACAATGTGTTTTTAGAGTTTGTTACGTAAGKGCMCCCTTGACCCCTCTAGAATTAAAGGATAAGATTATCATTTGGACACAATTTTTTAGATCTTTCCTATTCTAAGGATCCCATAGATTGTAAGCTTATTTCCCTCTTTGATTTCCTTTTTTATTTGAATGTTGTCGTGGATATATGTGTTTTCTCCTAATTAAATTTGGGATATCCTTGTCAAAAGCTAGTCTCGCTTCCAAAACCCTTGATTCCTCCACAACATATTTTTCGACCTTAATTGATATGAAGACTTGATGATGATATTTTGGATTTTGTTCGAGCTACCTTGGTATGGGAATTTGATCCTAAAACAATCTCGATTGGTTGACCCTCACAGGAGAAAGGAACCCCACTTTTTTACCACAAGGGATAGTTTGGTTTCACCCTATGAGAAAAAAACCTAACTCCTTGGCCTAATAACTTCAAAGAGGGTTTTCCACCTCTGGGATTTGCATTTAGAATTGGAATGATATTTAACCCCAGGCTTCCTAGTAGGGGAGTCTAGACCCTTAGAGAAACTACCCCTTAAACCCTCCTTGTTCATAGTAATAGAGACCTTGCACCAAAAGGATTTAAGGGGAGCCATTATGGACATCTTAAAAGAATAAGGGAGGGTCTAAGATAGACATACCTTGATAATTGAAATAATTCCTTGCTTGCAATGATCTACATTAGCTCCTTGGGAGTACTTCATTTACACAATAGGGGTTCAGTCGATTTCTATTGCAGGATGTAGCAAAGGCTCTAAAGCTTGGGCATCTGCATGCCTCTCTCCCATTGATTTTTCTAAACAACCCTTCAAAAGACCATAAGAATTTGACCTTTTAACCCATATCTTCTTTTTTTGAAAAAAGACTCCCTTCAGGCTTTTGCAATCCTCCCACAATGGCCAATTTTGTGAAAAGCACCACATCTAAAAGGGAGTTTCCAAAATCCAATTTTTGAGTAAAAGACCAGGACCCCCATTTTATTTCCATTTATGCCAGTAAGCCTTCTCTCAGGTCTAATTCCACCAAAGATTTGAATAACCTCATGTCCCTTTTCTCCCAATAGTTATCCTCCGAAGAAATGAGGCCCCCTAAAGAGCTTCCAATTCCTTCCAAAATTTAATTGTTCTAGAGTTCTAATGGTAGTCTTGGTAGTAATACCCAATTTTGCTACAAGTAGGTAGGCTCCTTCCATGGATCAAACCCCAATTTTCACTTGTTTAAACAAATACCAAAGGGACCCTATAACTAGTTGTTTGAGAAGGGAATTTGCATCATTAGTAATCTTCACCAAAAATGGAATCCACCCTTAGACTAAAACATGAAAGACCAACCTAATCGAGAACAAATCTCCACACCACTTCCATCCGTATCTCTAGGGATTCCCCTCTAACATTTTTTCACATAAAATGCTTGACCAAGGCCCTCTTCGTCATTCCTTCCACCTCTATCAAGCCCACATCCATACCAACTACCATTTTTAATTGTTATGGCTTAACCCTAATACACTTCTTTTCCCTTTTTTATGATCCCACGGAATCTCATTTTCACTTGATAAGAGTTCACCACCCCAATTACCTTCCTTCTTATCACCAAAGATCTTCTCCATGCCCTGCATTGATGCAAGTAGATTCTCATGACCTAGTCCTCATCTCACACTCACCGACACATCGCCAAAGTGAGGGTTTTCGTCATGCTCAGATCTAGAGCTTAGTTGATCAAAGGAAACAAGAAACAATGTAGCCATAGCACAATCATGTCGACATGTCTCTTTTTCCTCAAATGATGTCAAATTGGGGCCATTGTTTACCTCCCCTTTCCCTCTGACTAAGGTCCTTAGCTGGTTAGTCCCATCCTAGGCTCTTCCTTCCACTACATGACTTCCACCCAACGGGTCGTCGATTGAGCTTATATCCATGCCCAGTTGGGGATGGGTCTTCATTCAAGACTTTTATCCTTCTCCAAATGTCTACGAGCTCCTAATGTGACTTGAAGACCAAGGTGGGTTAGTAGCATTGTCTTCTCCTCAATGGATCATTAAAGGTGTTCCTCCATGGCCATTTGGAACAAAGAGTTTCTCCTAAAACTTCAATACCCTAAATCCCAAATGTGCAAGCCTATAGAAAACCTAGAACAATCCTTTCCCTAATCCATGTTGAATTTCAACTTTTACATTTACTTAAAATGTGAGCAATTTTAATTTTAATTGTTACATCCCTTATTAACTTAATCCTTTATTTAATGCCATTTATATTTTATTAATGTTTTAAATTTAGTCAAAATTTTAACTTTTATTTATTTATTTTGATCTTATATATATTTATTATAATAAAATATTTGGAAAAATAAACTCATAAAAATGTTTGAACTCATTCAATTACTAACACAATCCCATCTCTCTATATAACTTAAAATAATAAAATTTAAATATAAAAAATAAATTAATTTAAACAAATTATTTATATGAATCATTTCCAAATTATTTGATATACAGCAAAAGCACGATTAAAGACAATTGTATGCATCATTTCTATATCATTTGATGCATGGCAAAATAATCTAGTAAAAATTATCAACAAGTACAAATTATTAAAGTGATTATTAATTAATCTTTTAATACTCGCTACTAAGTAAAATTTTAATAACTGGTAAAAAGAGTTACACAAATATGTAATAGAAGTCACTGTCAATTTAAATATAGTTGAAATTCACACTAGAAAGGTAATAAATAATTAAAATTGCAGCGAATAATTTAAATTAAAAGATAATTAAATATAGATATTTTTTGAAATAATATATTTAAAAGTTCGTTGGATGAATTAATTGGAGTGGTCGTATATTTTGGACTATGTATAAAAATTTTGAAAGTCAAAATTTTAAATAAACAATATGTTAAAATTCAATATCACCATCCGTACCAAAAAGTAGAATATCTAACTTTCTTTAAATGGAAATATAAATTTTAAAAAACAACCCTCAGTTAGAACATTTTAGGGAATTTTTGTTTTATTATTATATTTGATAGTGGCGGCAATGACATTAATTTGGAAAGCATCGCTAACCACAGGAAAATGGAAGGAGTAATGGCAGGCAACACTTTCACAATAACCGAAGTTGCGATATTATTATTATTTTTTATTAATAAGCGACGGTGTCCCATTTAAATTGGAGGGTAGGAGGGAACGATTGCTTGCTTGATTCCACGTAGCGAAAAAAAATCGAAGAGGTGTTGAAAAGTGGAGAGGTAGGGTGTGGGAGAGGCGAGTCGACAGGAATCGAAGGCGGAACCTTCTGGACTGGACTGTCGCGATGCTTCGTCCCATCAAACGAATCGATGTGCTCAGGGTACAAAATTGTTTGAATGATTGATAGCAAATCATTTTACAACGAAAGGTACAATCTTATTATTTTGTAAAATCTTTAAAATCTTGAATTTTAGTGACAGCACTCTAGAACATGAGTTCATATGCTCGCCGAAACGGCGAAAATAGGTTCATGTAAATAGCTCAGACATTTCTTTTCTTGTATCCCAGGTTTTCGTCATTTAATCTTTTTGTGTTGCAGGTTTAAGTCATTTAATCATTTTCGTGTTGCAGGTTTCAAGGTGATTTTTTCGTCTTGTACTCCGTTCCCTTCAAGTTTATCTGTTGGAGTATCCCTCTTTTGAAATGTCTGAAACAAGTGAGAAAAAATCGCCCGGCTGTTCCTCATTTCCGGCGTTTGAAATGGAAAACAGAAATTCTACAGAGCTTGAGCAGACTCCTTCCCATGCAGAAATGCAGTACAGTACGGCAAATCTTACCCAAGGTAACGAAGAGGCTTCCTCGAAGAAGAAGCCGAAGAGTAACAAGAAAACAGTTGAAGTTACCTCCCCGGTTTGGCTTCCCGAAGGATGGAGGACAGAAATAAGATTCCGAGAATCTGGCGCGACAGCAGGGTCAAAGGATAAGGTATAATTTTAGCATTTATACTTAGGTTATAATGGATTAAAAACTTTTTCATTTTAATGTACACCAATAAAATGACTGTTTTGTGTTTGGATTGCAGTATTATGTCCAAATCTCTACTGGCCTTCGATGCCGATCTAGGCCTGAAGTAACAGCTTTCTTGGAATCTGGAAAGAAGCAAAAGCCGAAGTCGAAGTTGCTGGGAAGCGGTAAGAATGAAGCCGAATCTGCTGCTCCACAGTCAGATAATCGTTTAACTCTCCACATTCCCGATCTCAACTTTCCCCCAGAAGGAGTGCCCAGCGACTTGATGCCTGGATTGGAGTATTCTACTTCTCTAAGCAAATCGAATGCCAAAAGAGAACAACAACATCCTGCTTCAGGTATAGTCTCAAATCTAACAAAGGTTGGATCTGTTCTTATAAATGTGTAACATATTCTCGTGTTTTCTGCAATTCTTTAAAGCATTTTTTTGCTCACCACTCTACTCGTTCGCATCCAGCATTTTGCTCGCTACTTCTTACATCTGTAGATGCTGCGTGTCAATAGATATTAGTATTTAGGGTTATCTTGACGAGATGGTGTTCAACTGCTTTACCTCTATTTTGTAGACTTAATATTGGAGTTATGGTTCGGTTTGTGCTCAAAAGACTCAATTATGTTCATATTTAAAAAAATGATGTCTGTTTTTAGAGATAAAATGCTATGAAACTAGGCTGATAAAATGCTATGATGATTCTTGACATTTCTTTTTGAGCTGCAATATTATTACAGATCCTTCTTGAATTTAGCAGCTTGATTTGGTATTAGCATAGTGCTTTAGCATTTTTTAGCAACACATTATCTATAGTCTATTCTGTGTGGAGTACTGAATTATGCATCTGTTTCCAAGTGTATGTGTGTGATAACAAGGAAAGGGATTGTTGTTCATGAGTCTACACTTAAGGCTATAAAGTGTAGAGTCTAACAATCTAAAAAGAGTGGAAGAAAAGGAAGGGGAAGAAACAACTTTTATTGCCAATCTCTGACTTGTCTTTGTCTAGCTTTCATATATTCTTGAATGTTGATATCCTGCTCGATGGTGGCCCATGAACGTTCGAGCTCTGTCCGGGTGGTGGCAGTCTTAAGTATGATATCGAAAAGATTCAAAGCGATGCTGGTTTGATCCGATAGACTGAGTTCGATGTTGGGCTGTCTTACGATGGGTACAGTCATGGGGAGAAAAAAGCTTTCAAAGAAGGTGGATGTTTTAAAGTGCTTATCTCAACTTTAGATTATACAGGGAAAATTCAGTGAAGCCAATCGAAGGGTTTAACGAAACTGAGTTTAAAATCTTGAAAACGAGTGTGAAAACATAGAGCTGTCAACAATGTGGGGCATCAATTTCAGAGGAATCCCACACTGTGACAGAAGAAGAAAAGACAAGAATACCTTGATGAAAGCGTATAATGTAGAGATCTAAATAATTCACAGGTCTTGTACCTGCTAGTAGCCGATACAGAGGAAAAACTGTAAATAACTAGATACCTAGAATCTGATCACCACAGTAGAAGTTATACTAAATTGCAGCTAAAACATTCATCAAAGACATATATGTAAAAAATGACATAAAGCATGGAATACATAGGAAAAACACATAACTCAATCTTTGAAATATGGAGTCTTCAATTTGCTTTGTATTAATCTTGGCTTAAAAGAACTTTCTCTATTACAATCTACCACTGGCTAAAAGCCATTTCTATTACAATCTTTCCTTTATTTAAAAAAAATTCTGAACATCTAGAGTTTCGATCGTTCAGGAAAACTGTCAGTTACAAATGGAAAATTGGAGCGTTTCATCTCCTCATCTTTGTCTTCCCTCGTAAGGGTGGAGCACCTTCCTTTCTCTGCCCTTCCGGCTCTAGAAATATAACCAGTTGACATTTGTCATTATTTAGCACCAGAAACCTGCCCCTTCGCCTGCTCGATGCAAATGACACACCTCTCCACCAACTGGGCTATCAACCTAGAAGGCTCTGCTTGGTTGCTTGCTTCAAAAGTGTAACAACTCTTCGCCAGTTGTGGCAACCTTTTCCCTACTTGTCGGTCTTCCTTGATGATAGAGCATAATTGTGAACTTGGCTGCACTAGCCATTTGTCCACTTGGACCATATCGACCTATATTATCTGAGATATCTCCGCTTTCTCTTTCTCCACGTTTTCTTTGATGTCCAACAAGTGCTTAGCTATATTGATTTTGCCCAGCGTCCCAACACTGCTTTCCTTATCAAGGTCTAGCAAACTTTTACTTAACAAAGCGAACGTTTCCTCACAAGAATTCATCACTTCATTAGCTCTCCCCCTGCTTTCTGATATATTCTGCTCCCAGGCCTTCAGCAAGATATTCCCTCTAGTTTGTTCTGCGATGGATAATTTGGAGTTGTCGACCATCTCTATCTTCGCCGTAGCTATAACAGTGTCTTGGAAAGCAACTCGAGCTGCCCCAACTTCTTTTTCCCTCAAGGAAATACTTTATAACCCTTGATCTATCGTTTGAAAGTGGTTATGAATGGTTCCTACCTTTACAAGCAAGTCTTGTTGAGCCGTTAATACCTTCTGTCAGATTTCGACAGCTTGGGATCTGAATTTTTTTATGTCTAAAGTCTGATTCTCGGCAACGTCCAACTTCGACTGTAATTCTATAATTTGTTGCCCCTGTTGGCTTACCTGTGTTTGGTTGATTTGCACCGACTGGTGCACCTGCTCAAGGTCGGATTTAAGTTTCTCGATCTCCTATAGATCGACTATTCGGGCTTGCTCGAGGCGTTTTCTCACCTCATCCTTGGCATTTGCTTCAGTAGTAGCCACTTTAGCTTCCAATTTACTGATCAGGAGGTTCTTTCGTTTCAACTAGGCCTTCAAAGTCCCAACTGAGTACTGATTGGTTGTAGCATAAGCCCCTAGTGTCCCGGCTATCTCCTCTGCGAATTCTTCCTCTTTTACGGCCTTCCCATCTGTCATGATTTTAAATTTTTTACCCATTACGCCCTCTTTTTGATATAATTATTGCCTCACCACGACCTTTCTTTTTTTATCAAAGAAAAATTCGTTAGGAGGCAGCTCCTCTATAGAAATGGGTGTCAGTTCTTCATTGAAAATCCACCCCGCATCAGGATTCCCCTTTGTGAACTGTAAGGGTGTGATAATAGCAATCAGACTGTCGATTTCCTTGGATGGTTGTTTCAGGGTGACCTCTGTGACTGACTTGTTTGACGTGAGTGACAGTGAGTCACCCGATCCTTGCGAGGGTATCTCTACTTGGCCTTGGGCCTTCTTGCATGGTGTACCCTTTTCGGGGTTTCCTTCCTGCTTGTGGGGGACTTCGGCTCCTTGCTCTGAGGTTCCAACCTCTCCTGCTTTCCCTTGGTTCTTCTCCTCACTAGGACTCGAGTCCTTTGCACCTTTGGCATCTGTTTACTTTGTAACTGGAAGCTTTGGGGCTTCACCCTGTAAAATCTAGGGGAGACAACTTCGTCGGTGCTCCTGGAATTTCAAAAAATCGGCCATATCTCCGGGTGGCAGGGCTTGAATCTGACTTAGGACTTCAGAGAAGGACCTCGCGCCCCAGAATATTTCATCATGAGGGGAATCCTCGTGTTCATATCTCTTCAAGCCGCAACTCGACAGGTGATTGCTCACAACCTTACTAAGGTCGTGCTTCTTGAACTCAATATCCACCAGCTTCATTTCTTCTAAAGCCGTAGCCTTGGCTTTGGCATGGCCAAAATATAACAAGGAATATGCACCAATATGAATAGGGAAGGGTGACCATACCTTTTTTTATACTCCTTTGAGCTCTTTGCTTATTCCGCCGAGCACAGTCTGTCTGGTGATCTCACGACATAATAGCTTATCAGGAAGGAATAGCAGGAGAGCATATGGAGGGACAGAGGTGCCAAAAACCCTGATATATGAAAATTCCGCCTCTAGATACCAATCTGCCACGCTACTTAGGTTCGTCGCAACGCTATCTGACATCCTGGGAGGCGGCTGGCCAAAGATGGCGACATGCAATGACACCATTACCTAGTTGAAGATCTCGTAGATGAATTCTTTGGCCTTATCCTCCCAAAGCTTCGAGTGGTAGACATGAATAGGCTCTATATTATATGGAGGCCAGCTCTAGTTCATTAGTGGGAAGGGTGTCATGAAGCAGATAGCATCCATGATGTAAGCATACATAAAGAACGCAGTTGCTTTCTTACTTGCCCTTTGTGCTTGATATTCAGTAATTTCACTGGTTAGACTGTCGAACAATAGTTTGGCCCAGTCGAATGAGAAACCCTCAACGACTGTATGAATGAGTGGCACCCATGGGAGGAAAAAATGGGTAGTGTCTTCCTTCCCATACAACCTGCAGGTCATCATCGCTATGTACTTGAATTGTGGCTCCAAGGAAGAGATTGAATAGATCCCATTGGTGTCAGCCCTGAATTTCGCCAGGTGTAAGACCCGATCTTTGATTAGATCAGACAAACCTTTTGCATACTGCTCGCACTCCTTCTTCGTGAAACCTTCTAGGAATTCGACATTGTGAGTAAGGTTCGGCGTGGGTGACAATTTATACATTGTCCGCAAATGTTCTAGCCTGAAGGTACCAATCGTCACCTTATGTTCACTGATAATCGTCCTGGTTGGGATGTCCACATGGTCCAGCGCCCACCTGATCATATCACAATAGGGAAGAAGCTGGGGCCTCGCTGCTATTTTGTGCATCTCTGCTTGAGCGACGATTTTGTATTTGGTTGATAAATCATCCTTCTTGTTGTCACTAGAATCATCCGAATAGTTTATCGACTCGGATTGCAGGATGTTGGAAACGTATGACCATGTCTTGATAGAATTAATACTTTCAGGGCAAGGTATCGGAAACAACGTCTGAACCCTGACCTGAACTCTCGGCAGCTAACCTGGGCATTTTTCGTGGAGCCATGATAGTGAAACCTGCAACTGGACCACCTGTCGAAAAGATTGAAAATCACAAACAACAGGTAACTTGGTAAAATGGCTCTACGCGCAAATAGAAATGAGAACTGAAATAATGAAGGAAAAACTCTCTATCTTGGTCATTTAAACCCCGGATGTCCTTGCGAACAGAACGGTCAAATCGCTTAATAGAAAGATTTAGAAGTAAAAATGAGATCCTACTATCTGTCACCTCACTGTAGTTCAGATAAATGCCATAAATGTTTGACGAGTCATAACACAAAAAAATGCAAAAAAATTTAAAACTTACTCCGTAGACGGTGCGTGTTAAAGGTTTCTTAATGCGTCAATTAATCCAGTTTAGCTCCTATAATTAAGTGTGTTTTAGTCTTTAATCCCCCCTTTTCGGCGTTCACCGTATTGAAAGATTTCACTCCTAGCCTTTGAGCCCCCAAAACCCAAAATCGTGATGATGCGATTTAGTTGATTACTCGTGATCTGACTTAAGCTCTTAATTAACCCACGCTTAATTAATGAATATCACGACTTCAGGACTCGGAGCTATGAAGGTACTACTTTTTGGGAGAGCGATCACCGAGTCGCAAAATCCCGACAGTGCTTAACTAAGGTTTAAAGTGATTTACTCCTGACACTAACTTGGGTAAACTTTAAAACAGTTATTGCCACTTTGTGTGTCAGGATACTAAGGACAGTGGGTAGCATCACGAAATAAACAAAATCCCGAAACTTGCTTTTTGGCCTTAAGTATAACATCTCACTTATTTAGAAGAAGGCGACTCCAACATGGGCTCCAACTAGGGATCTCGCCTCCTCGCGGGACGAGAAGAACAATAGACTGAGTGCCTGTATGGGAAAATGGAGTCATCAGTTTGCTTCTGAGAAACTAGTTGGGAAAGAGGATACAGAGAGAACCTTGAGGTTTCAAAATTAATTATGGAAAGCTTACAAAACCCAGAACGCTTTCTAATCTCAGCCGCAGTCCACGGTAACTTTCCCTTCCTCGACACTAAAATCGGGTCTGCTCAAGACGGTCCAAACAAATCTTAGGAAATTCAACAGGTCCTGTAGGTTTTGGCTTGCATCAAAATGAAGTAAAATCCATGCTTAATCAGGGAGACCTGCAATGAACCTGAGATGTAGATCCAGTTTCGAGAAAGCTAATTACCAGAGCATAGTATGATTTATGTATGACAACCTTACAGATATCTTAGACATTGTTTCACTGCCAGCGAGCCTGTTTAGTACCCCGGTGAAGTTGTCTGGTCCCCTTTATTGAATTTCCTTTCACCACTTCAAAAGGTAATTATGCATTTAAATGTTGAGACGAGGGAAATCATTTTATGAATTTCCTTTCATCATCTCTTTGGACTAGATGGGGGCAATCAATTATTAATTTCCTTTCACCATCTGTCTTATATTTTATTTTTGGAAAATGAAGTGGGGGAAATCAATTAGTATAAATTATACCAGGGGCGATATCTATGTAAAATTCGCAACAGAGGCCTGTCAACTTGCTTTGAGTGCTCTAGACCAACTTTCTCTTAACCTTCACAACACCCTAGTCCGTAGGAAAAAAGGGGGGAATTCATTTCTAGGGGTCTTCTTTTGAGAAAGACCCAACCATTTGAAAACTGTTAAAAGACCTAAGAGAGTTAGGATCTGCCTACGCATGGTCATGTTCAACGGGACCGAGGAGCTGTGAAGACCAGCTCACTTCCGGAGACGTTCGCCAGTTTCCCAAATTGAAGTGGAATCTATTTTCCTCTGTGGATGGTATGGGCAGGTGTCAGAGCTTAAGGAGAGAGGACCGAGGGTGAAAAAAGGGAAAGAGAGAAGGTTGTGGACCTCAACAAACCGGATGTTATATGCAATCCTGACTCAGGTGAGCACATCATACTTGTGAGACCACTATTGTGTTAAATTGATACGTTTGAAAACCCAGATATTTCGGAAATTCATCCCTTTGCATTACCACTTCATTCTCTTCTTGAAAAAATATTATTTGTCACCTGTTTCGGGTGGGTCAATTTCCGGATACTTGACCTTCCCTTTCTCCTTTCGCAGTTTGGGCTGTAATTCAAAGGCCTGTATGAAACAACACGAAGAGTATCAGGTCTTCAGGACTTATGGGATCTTGGGTGTCAAAATTTATGTCTCTACTTCTAGGAAAACAACAGCCTATTTTATTTGCGATGAAAGTGAACTTACCGAAAAGTTTATAAAAAAGAAAAAGGGAAACACAAACCAGTATATACAATGGAGATTTGGGACTCATTTATTGCATATAGTGCTTTAAATAACGCTCGTTGACAGGGGCGTTGAGAGTTTTGCCGTCCAAATTCTCTAACAGAAATGAATTCTTCCCTTCAGAAGCCGAGACTTTGAACGGTCCGTACCAGATATGATCGAATTTACCATGTTTTGTCGAATCTTCCCTCCTAGCATCCCATTTCAAAACCAAATCGTTGGGGAGGAAATCCCCGTTTTTAGCTTTATGATCGAACAATGCTTTCATGTTGTCCTGGTATTTCTGCATCCTTGCGTCCACCTCGATTTTGCGTTGTTGGACCTCGATCAAATGATTTATTCTTCTTGTGACGTGGTTTATCTCTTCTTTCTCATCTTGCCAGAGCTTCATTACTGGGAAGGCCAAATTTATAGGTAATACTGCATCAATCCCGTATACCATTTGGAAAGGGGAAATCCCAATGGATTTCTTCGTACCTATCTGATTTGCCCACAAAGCATACCTTAAGTGTACATGCCAAGATATTTTTTTTTCGCTCAACACCTTCTTAATTATGGTAATTAAACTTTTATTTGATGATTCAGCTAACCCATTACCTTGAGGGTAATATGCTGTGGAGTGGCCCAATATGATGTTATATTTTTGGCAAAAGCTAACCATTGCCATAGACTTGAATGCCTGGGCATTATCCATTACTATCTTTTGGGGACAACCAAATCTGGATAGTATGCTCTCTTCCAAGAAATCTATCACCATCGAATCGGTCGCCTTCCTAGTCGGAATAGCCTCCACCCATTTGGTGAAATAATCTGTGGCGGTGAGGATCCATTTGTGTTGAGCGTTGGAATGTGGGTTGATTTCTTCTATAAAATCTAACCCCCATTGTTGAAAAGGGGCTTCGGTTTTGACAAGAACCAGAGGTAATGCTGGGAGATTTTGTTTTCTAGCGAACAACTGGCAAGGGTTACAGGCTCTGACTTTGACATTGACATTCGAGAAAATTTTAGGCCAATAATATCCTACCCTCAAGATTTTATAAGAAGTTTCCCTCTAGGCGTGATGCCCCCCGCACACTCCTTCGTGGAATTCGTTTATGACCCCCTCTGTTTCTGATTCTACCAAACAAGCCAGTAGGAAGCCTAAGGGGTCCTTCCAGTACAATTGACTTTTGGATATACAGTACTTCACCGCATGTAGTTTCAATGTCCTGGCTTTGGCTGGAGGCAGATCACTAGGGCATTTCAGTGTCAGTAGGTACGAAACTATATCTTTAGACCAATTTGAAAGGGAAAACTTCTCTTCGATTCTGGAGATAGCTATTTGGTCACTGGGCTCGTTTACGTCCCCATGTCCTTCATATCCCTGTAGGTTATTTATTCCAAGTGCTCTGAAATTTGATTCCGCCAAGAGCTTAGTCGGACCTTGTCCTTTTACTAGTTTTGTCGGTTTTACCTCTAAGTCGAACTCTTGAATTTTAGCGAGCCATCGACCCCTTTTTCCATCACTGTCAGGCTGAACCAATATATCCTTCATGGAACTGGTGGGAACGTATGCGATTACCTTGGAGTGAAGCACGTAAGTTCTAAAATCCTTCAAAGCCTTAACCATAGCATACACTTGTTTCTCTATTATATCGTATCTCAGTTCAACATATCTGAGACTTTTACTAAAAAAGGCTATCAGTTGCTCGAAACCCTCTTCATTCTTCTGGAGAAGTACTGTCGCCACTGTGTGTTCGAAGGCGAACGAGAAAATCAGGCAATCCTTTAGGTAATCAGGGCTTGCCAGTACGGGCGCTTCGCTGATAAATTTCTTGATGCGTGCAAAGGACGCTTTAGCCTCTGTCGTCCATTTCACTTTGTTGTTCTTCTTTAGCATACCTGTGATCAATTTCACGATTTTAGCAAAGTTTGGGATAAATCTTCTCAAAAAGTTTATTTTTCCTAAAAATGACTGAATCTCCTTTATATTTCTAGGAATATTTATGGTGTCTATAGCTTCCACCCTTTTAGGGTCGATTTTAATTCCGTCCCGAGACACAATATGGCCCAAGAGTTTACCTTCTTGCATCGTGAAGTGAGACTTCTTGGGGTTTAAATACAAATCGAATTTTCGACATTTTTCAAACGTTTGCTTTAGGTGTAATAGATGGTCTTCGTCGGATTTAGAGAAGACAGTTAGGTTATCGAGGTAGATAACCACGAATTTATCTGTTTCACCGATGAAGGCGATATCCATAGCGCGCTGGAAGGTAGCACCTGTGTTCATGAGACCAAAAGGCATTTTGTCATACATGAACATGCCCCAAGGGGTGGTGAAAGATGTTTTTTCTTTATCATGCTCGTTGAGAGCAATTTGATTGTAACCAGGAAACCCATCGATCATTGACATCCTATTTGCGCCGACTACTTTTTCCAAAACGTGATCCATTTTCGGTAGAGGATAGTTATCTTTGAGAGAGGACTTGTTTAGATTTCTAAAGTCAACACACAGTCTGATCTCCCCGCTTTTCTTTTAACCGGGACTAAGTTCGCCACCCAGTCAGAGTACCTGAGAGGTACAATTATTTTTGCGTCTAATAGCTTTTTCACTTCTCTTTCGAACACAGGGAGTAAAATGGGGTTGATTTGTCTGAGCTTCTGTCTGAAGGGTTTAACACCAGGTTTCAAAGGTATCTTGTGCTCAATCATAGAGGTATCATAGGTTTTGAGCTCATCATAAGACCATGCAAAGACATCTTTATACCTCCCGAGTAAGTCCTTATACTTTCTTTTTATCTCAGGAGGAAGGTACTTTGATAAATTAACTATTCTAGGCTCTTTGGCGGTGCCCACGTCACAGTCTTCGACCTCCTCCGGTTGGGGCTGCAAGGTGGAATTCAGAGGCATGTCGTTTTGATCAAACAACCTTTCTAAAGGTATTAGGCCCTTGGGGATCTGATTACTTTTTAACACTAGCAGACGATGATTTGCAATTTTCTCTCGGAACTCCTGAGGCTCCTCCCCTTCCTGCATAATCCAGGTATGATCGTTTTGGTTTCCCTGGTCAATGTGGGTTTCGGAGAAATCACCCACCATTTTCAGGAACTTTTCGATATGTTCGTCATCTTCGAAGACCTGCCAGTGTTGTATGTTGTTTGGTATGGATGGTCTGTGCCTTACCTCTATGTGGTATTTTAATTTGAAAGCAGTAGGGGGTGCGAAAGTCGAAGCTGCTTTGGCCAGTGAATTGGCTTGTTGGTTTTCAGCTCGTGGGATGAAATGAACCTTTACCGATGAAAATAAATTTTCCATTAGATCCCAGGCACAATTTCTGTAGGACCTCAGTCTTGGGTGCTTGGCCTGATATTGCCGATTTACCTGCTTCACAATTAGTTCAACATCTCCATAGACCTCTAAGTTCCTTATGTTCAGCTTCTTGGCAGCTTCCAGACCCAGGACTAGAGCTTCATATTCGCAAACGTTGTTTGTGCAGTCTACGTCCCACTGTAGCCTGTAAGAGAAGGGAATGACAAATTCATTTTTAGGTGCTACGAAAAGCACTCCCGCACCTGCCCCTCCTCACGACGAAGCACCATCAAAGAACATTTTCCAAATTCCAGTGCTGTACACATTTTTAGCTATTTTTTCGGTTTTGATTTCATCGATGTCACTTTCTTCTGTACAATTATCTTCAGTATCGTCGAAGGACAGAATACAATTTCCCAGGTCTTGATCGATGATGTAAACAAGGTAATTGTTAGGATTATGTGGATCACTTACCGTATATGCTAACCGTGTGAACTGTCCACCAAAAACAAGGATTGTGGCATAGGTCATATCCAGCTGAAGGGATCCCCCAAGCTTGGCTCCCCAAGATCTGGATAATAGTAAACCATACTTCAGGGGTATATCGGCAACAACTACGTCCATCAGGACATTTTTCACCAGAATCTGGGCGAGAGTGACTACTAAATCTTTGATCATGCCCATGCACTTAACTCTCCTCGAATAGAACAAGTAAAGATCTCCATAGGGTCTGGTGATTTCGAGGCCTAGTCTATCCGTAATAGATTTGGGCATTACGTTATGAGAGGCCCCAGAGTTCAGCATGCAATTATGCAACAGCCGGTCGTGCACTTTCAGGGTAATATAGAAAGGGGTGACAATATCTCTGGCATCTTCAAAATGTGGACCAAAAGTGATATTAGGCTTGCCATCTTCTAGATTTATTACATTAGACTAACTCTCTAGATCTGAAAAATTTATCATCTTGGTTATTTGTTTTCGGTACACAGGATTCTTTGCCAACTCGACCAAAGGTATGGGTATCTTGATCTTTTTTATCTCACTTTCTAGGCATAAAAATCCCGTGGTTTTATCCGTTTCCTTGGCTAAAACATCAGATTCCTTCCTATCCACTTTATTTAGTAGCACTATTTTATTTTCAGTGTTTCTGGTTTCGGGTGTGAGCATTTCAGCTGCCTTAGTTTTTCTCGCTTGGGCTTCGGTCCCTTTTACATTGGTATTCTGCGAATCTACCCCTATGTTATTTCACATCTCGGTCTCTTTCTGGACGGGCTCGTATATTTCTCCCCTAGGCAAAATTTTCTTGGGTTGCGCAGTCGACACAGGTTTGTTTCTGGGCCTCAAATTGTACTTGTGTTGGAGTTCGACCATTATGGTGTCGGCCATTCATTGATAAGCAAAATCGTCAGCCCCATTTAGGTTATTGTCTTTGGCCGATGATTGTTCCGTGTCCAGGGACTTCTCATAATCTTCTTTGGTCAAGTGAGGTCGTACACAGTCGTCGCCTAAGTTGTTTACGTCGTCTTCCAAGTTATCGAACTCTTGTGTATCATTCCCCCCTATAAAATTTTCATTTTTCAGAGGTGCTTGGCTCTTTTGGTCTTCATTTTTAATTTGTCTTGGTTGGAACTGAGGATTGGGATTTCTTCTGAATTCTCTCTTAACGAATTGATCATCTTTGGATTGATCTAGCTCCATTCTCAAGATTTTGTTTGATAGTTCTTTTATTATCCTAGCCATGTCATCCATTTTGTCCTCTGAGGATCTTCCAGATCCAGAGGGATCTGCTTGTTCTCTGAGATGTCTAGTTTCCCTATTCCCCATCTCAATTTTTGTTTTTAATTTACCTGAAGCCATCATGTTTGACTCAATTTCCACAGCGTCATCTTGCATTCGGGTTAGGTCGGCCCCTCTCCTTTCTCTTAATAGTAGAGCGAAATCGGGTTCAAAATCTCCTGCGAAAGTTACTTTAGCGGCGGGTTGAGACGGTTTAACTTCAACAGGGATCTTATTATACAACTTGTTAAACCTTTGGATAAATTCCATAACAGTTTCAGATCCCTTCTTCTTTAAAGACCCGAAGTCGGTCAAATAGTATAAATGATCCTTTCTTTCACCCCATTGTTTGAGAAAGAGGTTTTCTAGAGAATCGTAGGATATGTTTGAACCTAGGGGTAGGCTCCAAAACCAAGTTCTTACCTGTCCCTCGAAGGTCTGGACAAACAATCGGGAATACACGTCCTCATGCTCAAGACCTATAATATCAATGAATTGATCAAAAAAATTGATATGCTCAGTCGCAGTTAGATCCCCTTCTCCTGTGAACTTGGGTAAGTTTTTCATATAGTTTTTAGGTAAATCATGGAGAGGTACAGGAAGGACCAAGGGGGCATATCTAGCTACTACTTTGGTGAAAACCCTGGGAGGCGGTTGCTGGCCTTGACCTCTTATTCCCCCTGCTCCTCCTCCGACGGCGGCCATGGATAACCTAGGAGAGGAAATCGGTGTGTTATAAAGAGGGTTGGCAAAGATGTATAGCGACTCTCTGGCTTCCTCGGGGTGGAAAGGGGAAAAATCAGGAAACTTTTTACCAGGGGAGGCGAAAGACGAAAAAGGAGAAGAAGGTATACGTGGACTCGACTCCTCTGACTTGCATGATATATAAATGGGAGAACCCACCGGTGTCGAATCTGTGTTCGTGGAAATTTATTCCAGGCCTTGAGTGATGGAGGGGTTTATATTGAGAGTCGATGGGATATCGATAGGGATGAGCTTTGAGGCAGGCGTGTCGCCCTTCGTAACGTAGGAGGTCGTCGGAGAGGTCTTGGTTTTGACGGCACTGTCCGATATTTTCCTGAGAGGAAGTTCTTGTGAGGATGAAGGTTTCAAAGAGGTCTTATCTTTAGACTGATTGGACTTGGGTTGATATGCAACCATGTTTTGTTTAAAAAGACCCCTTGGTTTTAGTATTTTTTCAGGGTCGGAAACCGACACTGTCTGTTTGGCATCTGGGTTTTGTCTGGTGTTCTTCCGAAAGGATGTCAGCTTACTTAAGAGTGGAGTCGCCAAGTGAATGATGAAGGTTTAGCCTTAACAAGGTGTTCTCTCTTTGTTCACTATCAAAAAACGAAATTTGGAAATGTCATTTTCTCAGGGGAAAGTGACTACGATTCTCCGTCCCCGGCAACGGCGCCAGAAAGATGTTGTTCCTCAGTCTACACTTAAGGCTATAAAGTGTAGAGTCTAAGCATCTAGAAAGAGTGGAAGAAAAGGAAGGGGAAGAAACAACTTCGAGGGATGAAGCTATGGCCAATCTCTGAGTTGTCTTTGTCTAGCTTCCATATATTCTTGAATGCTGATATCCCACTCGATGGCGGCCCATGAACGTTCGAGCTCTATCTGGGTGGTGGTGGTCTTAAGTATGGTATCGAAAAGATTCAAAGCGGTTTTGGTTTGATCCGATAGACCAGGTTCGATGTTGGGTTGTCTTACGATGGGTACAATCATGGGAAGAACAGAGCTTTAAAAGAAGGTGGATGTTTTAAAGTGCTTATCTAAACTTTAGATTATACAGGGAAAATTCAGTGAAGCCAATCGAAGGGTTTAATGAAACCAAAGGCTGATTTCCGTAATTGAGTTTAAAATCTTGAAAACGAGTGTGAAAACATAGAGCTGTCAACAATGTGGGGCATCAATTTCAGAGGAATCCCACACTGTGGAAGAAGCAGAAAAGATAGGAATACCTTGATGAAAGCGTATAATGTAGAGATCTAAATAATTCACAGGTCTTGTACCTACCAGTAGCCGCTACAGAGGAAAAAATGTAAATAACTAGATACCTAGAATCTGATCACCATAGTAGAAGTTATACTAAATTGCAGCTAAAACATTCATCAAAGACATATATGTAAAAAATGACATGAAGCATGGAATACAAAGGAAAAACACATAACTCAATCTTGACGAAATATGGAGTCTTCAATTCGCTTCGTATTAATCCTGGCTTAAAAGAACTTTCTCTATTACAATCTACCACTGGCCAAAAGCCATTTCTATTACAATATTTCCTTTATTTAAACAAAATTTTGAACATCTAGAGTTCCGATTGTTCAAGAAAACTGTCAGTTACAAATGGAAAATTGGAGCGTTTCATCTCCTCATCTTTGTCTTCCCTCGTAAGGGCGGAGCACCTTCCTTTCTCTTCCCTTCCGGCTCTAGAAATAGAACCAGTTGACATCTGTCATTATTTAGCACCAAAAACCTGCCCCTTCGCCTGCTCGATGCAAATGACACACCTCTCCACCAACTGGGCTATCAACCTGGAAAGCTCTGCTTGGTTGCTTGCTTCAAAAGTGTAACAACTCTTCGCCAGCTGTGGAAACCTTTTCCCTACTTGTCGGTCTTCCATGATGATAGAGCATAATTGTAAACTTGGCTGCACTAGCCATTTGTCCACTTGGACCATATCGACCTGTTTTATCTGAGATATCACCGCTTGCTCTTTCTCCATGTTTTCTTTGATGTCCAGCAGGTGCTTAGCTATATTGATTTTGCCCAGCGTCCCAACACTGCTTTTGTTATCAAGGTCTAGCAAACTTTTACTTATCAAAGCGAACGTTTCCTCGCAAGAATTCATCACTTCATTAGCTCTCCCCCCGCTTTCTGATATATTCTGCTCCCAGACCTTCAGCAAGATATTCCCTCTAGTTTGTTCTGCGATGGATAATTTGGAGCTGCCGACCATCTCTATCTTTGTCATGGCTATAACAGTGTCTTGGAAAGCAACTCGAGCTGCCCCGACTTCTTTTTCCCTCAAGGAAATACTTTCTAACCCTTGATCTATCATCTGAAAGTGGTTCTAAATGGTTCCTACCTTTACAAGCAAGTCTTGTTGAGCCATTAATACCTTCTGTCGGATTTCGACAGCTTGGGATCTGGAATTTTTTATGTCTAAAGCCTGATTCTCGTCAACATCCAACTTCGACTGTAATTCTATAATTTGTTGCCCCTACTGGATTACCTGTGTTTGGCTGATTTGCGTCGATTGGCGCACCTGCTCAAGGTCGGATCTAAGTTTCTTGATCTCCTGCAGATCGGCTATTCGGGCTTGCTCGAGGCTTTTTCTCACCTCATCTTTGGCATTTGCTTCAACGGTAGCCACTTTAGCTTCCAATTTACTGATCAGGAGGTTCTTTCATTTCAACTGGGCCTTCAAAGTCCCAACTGAGTACCGATTGGCTGTAGCATAATCCCTTAGTGTCCGGGCTATCTCCTCTGTGAATTCTTCCTCTTTCGCGGCTTTCCCATCTGTCATGATTTTAAAGTTTTTAGCCATTACGCCCTCTTTTTGATATAATTCTTGCCTCACCACGACCTTTCTTTTTTTATCAAAGAAAAATTCATTAGGAGGCATCTCCTCTACAGAAATGGGTGTTAGTTCTTCATTGAAAATCCACCCCGCATCGGGATTCCCCTTTGTGAACTGTAAGGGTGTGATAATAACAATCCGACTGTCGATTTCCTTGGATGGTTGTTTCGGGGTGACCTCTGTGACCGACTTGTTTGACGTGAGCGACAGTGAGTCGCCCGATCCTTGCGAGGGTATCTCTGCTTGGCCTTGGGCCTGCTTTCCTGGCGTACCCTTTTCAAGGTTTCCTTCCTGCTTGTGGTGGACTTCGGCTCCTTGCTCTGAGGTTCCATCCTCCCCTGCTTTCCCTTGGTTCTTCTCCCCGCTAGGACTCGATTCCTTTGCACCTTTGGCTTCCGTCTGCTTTGTAACTGGAAGCTTTGGGGCTTCACCCTGTAAAATCTAGGGGAGACAACTCCGTCGGTGCTCCTGGAATTTCAAAAAATCGGCCATATCTCCAGGTGGCAGGGCTTGAATTCGAATTAGGCCTTCAGAGAAGGGCCTCGCACCCCAGAATATTTCATCATGAGGGGAATCCTCGTGTTCATATCTCTTCAGGATGCAACTCGCTAGGTGATTGCTCACAACTTTACTAGGGTTGTGCTTCTTGAACTCAATATCCACCAGCTTCATTTCTTCTAAAGCCGTAGCCTTGGCTTTGGCGTGGCCAAAATCTAACAAGGAATACACACCAATATGAATAGGGAAGGGCGGCCATACCTTTTTTGATACTCCTTTGAGCTCTTTGTTTATTTCACCGAGCACAGTCTATCTGGTGATCTCATGACACAGTGGCTTATCAGGCAGGAATAGCGGGAGAGAATATGGAGGGACAGAGGTGTGCTGAAAACCCTGATATACAAAAATTCCGCCTCTAGATACCAATCTGCCATGCTGCTTAGGTTGGTCGCGATGCTATCTGACATCCTGGGAAATGGCTGGCCAAAGATGGCGACATGCAATGGCACCATTACCTAGTTGAAGATCTCGTAGATGAATTCTTTGGCCTTATCCTCCCAAAGATTCGAGTGGTAGACATGAATAGGCTCTGTATTAGATGGAGCCCAGCTCTAGTTCATTAGTGGGAAGGGTGTCATGAAGCAGATGGCATCCATGATGTAAGCAGACATAAAGAACGAAGCTGCTTTCTTACTCGCCCTCTGTGCTCGATATTCAATAATTCGACTGGTTAGACTATCGGACAACAATTTGGCCTAGTCGAAGGAGAAACCCTTAGCAACTGTATGAATGAGTGGCACCTATGGGAGGAAAAAATGGGTAGTGTCTTCCTTCCCATACAACCTACAGGTCATCATTGCTATGTACTTGAACTGTGGCTCCAAGGAAGAGATTGAATAGATCCCGTTGGTGTCAGCCCTGAATTTCGCGGGGTGTGAGACCCTATCTTTGATCAAATCGGACAAACGTTTTACATACTGCTCGCACTCCTTCTTCTTGAAATCTTCTAGGAATTCGACATTGTGAGTAAGGTTCGACGTGGGTGATAGTTTATACATTGCTTGCAAATGTTTTGGCCTGAAGGTACCAATCGTCACCTTCTGTTCGCTGATAATTGTCCTGGTTGGGATGTCCACATGGTCCAGCGCCCACCTGATCATATCACAATAGGGAAGAAGTTGGGGCCTCGCCGCTATTTTGTGCATCTCTGCTTGAGCGACGATTTTGTATTTGGTTGATAAATCATCCTTCTCGTTGTCACGAGAATCATTCGAACAGTTTATCGACTCGTATTGCAGGATGTTGGAAACGTATGACCATGTCTTGATAGAATTAATACTTCGGGGCGAGGTATCAGAAACAACGTCTGAACCCTGACCTGAACTCTCGGCAACTGACCTGGGCGTTTTTTGTGGAGCCATGATAGTGAAACCTGCAACTGGACCACATGTCGAAAAGATTGAAAATCACAAACATCGGTTAACCTGGTAAAATGGCTCTAAGCGCAAATAGAAATGAGAACTGAAATAATGAAGGAAAAACTCTCTATCTTGGTCATTTAAGCCCCTGGTGTCCTTGCGAACAGAACGGTCAAATCGCTTAATAGAAAGATTTAGAAGTAAAAACGAGATCCTACTATCTGTCACCTCACCGCAGTTCAAATAAATGCCATAAATGCTTGACGAGTCATAACACGAAAAAACGCAAAAACATTTAAAACTTACTCGGTAGACGGTGCGTGTTAAAGGTTGCTTAATCCGTCAATTAATCCAGTTTAGCTCCTATAATTAAGTGTGTTTAAGTCTTTAATCCCCCCTTTTCGGTGTTCGCCGTATTGGAAGATTTCACTCCTAGCCTTTGAGCTCCCAAAACCCGAAATCACGATGATGCGATTTAGTTGATTACTCGTGATCTGACCTAAGCTCTTAATTAACCCACGCTTAATTAATGAATATCGCGACTTCGCGACTCGGAGCTACGAAGGTACTGCTTTTTGAGAGAGCGATCGCCGAGTCGCGAAATCCCGACAATGCTTAACTAAGGTTTAAAGTGATTTACTCCTTACGCTAACCTGGGTAAACTTTAAAACCGTTATCACCACTTCGTGTCTCGGGATACTAAGGACAGTGGGTAGCGTCACGAAATAAACGAAATCACGAAACTAGCTTTTTGGCCTTAAGTATAACATCTCACTTATTTAGAAGAAGGCGGCTCCAACAGGGATCATAACAAATACCTCCCCAGCTATCGATATTTCTACTCTCTTTAGGGTTTACATATATCCAGAAGCCAAAGTTAAATATCTTTATATCTGCTTATGCTCTTGCTTGATCCTGTCTCATTCCTCTTAATATTCGTTTGTTAGGTTAAATGTTGCACCTCTAACAATTAGCTGCTTGCAGGGATTTGAGCGCTTCTTTTCTTGGCTGACACCGTACTTTAGTTGCGTAGAGAAGGTTTCAAGTTGTATTTAGGCATAACTAGAATTAGATATCGATAGGAAATGGCATAGGCCTTTGATCTTTGATATGTCATCATTCGCTAGGTTTTACTAGTCCTACTACCATTTTTGGATCATCCACACAGACTGGTAATTAATCTTTCTATATCTCCTTTCTTGTACGCTTGCCAGGCTATCCTTCTTGCCTTTTTAGCAGCTCATGTGTATCTCATAATCTATTATATACGCTTTCGGGAAGAGCTATTATATACGCTTTCGGGAAGAGCCTTATCCATAATTTGGAAGCCTAGAGGCGTTGTTTAGCTAGACTGATTTTGGGAAGGGTAGAATCACGATGTTGATAGTAGCAGGTAGTGTAGAGTGACGCATCTCAACATTTTTAGGCACGCACTCAGAAGTCTTACCTTTTATACTTAGTTGAATCACAGTTTTTCAAGCAAATATGCCTTTTTGGTCTGAAATTTGTAGATATACGTGGTGTCCCTTACGAGGGGTACCCGTTATCAGAGATATACAAGATTGTTTACATGCTTCTATAAAAGTTCTATGTCATGAACTGTGATCATAGAGAAGGGCTAGAACATTTCTTGTATTAAGTCTCCAGTTGCCCTCTTGTAACAGACTTTTATACTTGTAACCATGTTCACATCCTCGTGATCATAGAGAATGTCTCAATGAAGAGCACTTTCCTTTTGTCGATAAATTAAGTTATACTAGCTATTCTTTTTCGTCTGATTGATTTCCAGCTTTATTCCGATAAGCCACCAATAGACTATAAACTGTAACCAGCTATTAACGGTTTTCCTTGTTCTTAATGTATCTTGCGGCTAGTTGAAGTCACTAACAAAAAGGGACGACTGATAGAGGAAAACAGCCATCACGCAATTATGGACAAGTATGAGTAGAGCCATCTTCCTATGATTGTATTTGCCTGTAAAAGGAGGATTAATGGAATAGAATTATGGACAAGTATGAGTAGAGCCATCTTCTTCAACATATTGTTGAGTAGTCTTATTTTCTTTTTTGCATGCATCACATTAGGGCTGTATCATTTTGTATCAAACCAGTTTCGTAGTCAATCAAGAAGAAATGGGGATCCACTCCTTCTACAGGCTTCCGCAGCCTTTCACAAACAAGGAGTTGCTCTCTCTACAGGGGTCAATAGGGATTTGCTCCCTCTATAGCCAATCAATAGGGATCCGCTTCCTCTATAAGATTTCTCAACCAAGCAACAAGGGATTTGTTCCCTCCTCTATAAGCCTCTACAGCCTCTGTCACGCTAGAATCCAGTCCCTTAGTTCAAATTTTATTTAAGGGGTAGTACTACTCAGTGAAATGAAAAGCAATATACCTTGTTAAACAGAATGACGCCATCCTCGTCCATATTTGGCAGTGTATGCTTGATCTCATAGTAGCACGTTCTTTGTAAATTGAGATGAGTTCATCTTCATGGAATACAACATTCTTCCAGGCAAAGGGATGCTATAGATAAGACTTATTGGAGTGATGTTTCCATATCCATCTTCAAGCAATTGATTCGCAAGTTGAAGGTGTTGAACTGAAGCAAATTCAAGGCATTAGAGTAAGGCTGCTTCAAGTGCTAAAGTAACGTTCATCTTGATTTTTGTTGTTAACATGCAAGATGCTGGCGCTACTTCAAGTGCTGAAGTAACGTTCATCTTGATTTTTCTTGTTCTCATACAAGATGCTAGCTTCCAGCACGCCCTAAATCATAAAGGTTCCCATGGCTCCAAACAAGAAGATTGGCGGGGAAAGCGCTCTTAATCTGAAACAGCTTACGGATTTGCAGACACAGATTCTCCAATCAATCGTGGAGCAGATTGCAGATATGAAGACAACAAACACTTAGAGCCGGTATACTTCCAAATATGCTTTACTAGCATATTCGAGGATGAGCCGGTGGATTGTTCGATCAGGATCATGTTAATCTATTTCAACACTCAATCCAACATTATTAAATCGACCAAGACCATTTTGCCTTTGTATATTGATAACGCTAAGAAGAATACAATGTTTACTTGTCTCTTAAGGTGTGGCAACCTTTGAGTGAGCATAGCTTCAAATACATGACACAACTTCAAATACACAACACAAGACAAACATTCCATAGTCTCCTATCTCTTTAAATAACTTTTCCATAGCAAAAACCCTAACTCCTTGTAGTCCCATCACTAAAGAGTACCAACTACCTAGTGGGCCTTATAAACTGGACCTTTCTATATTGAATAACTATCCATTACTATATAATGGGAATTAACCAACTCCTAGGATGGCCACATATAATAATTAACCAACTCCTATGTAGCCTAAAGCACAGAGGTTAGGGTAGGACCCTAACATGCCCGAGGTTAGGGTAGGACCCTAACATGCCTTCCCTCCTTCAAAGCACCGTTGTCCTGGGGAAATTGTTGCAAGATCAAGATCATGTGCCATGTTTTTCCACTGGATCAATACATCATTGATCATGTGTTAGCGCAATTGACATTCTCTAGTATCCAATATTGTTGTCAGTTGAAGCCAAATGGAGCCTTCTTCATCAAGTTCAGTTAGGTTGGTTTGCACCTTGCACTTCAACCCCAAGACCTTTTTTAGACAAGACACATGAAATATTGGATAAATTGCACTAGAAGAGCTAGTTTGTAGGCCAGTTGTGGATGATTTAATAGGGTCCATAGAACTTGGGTGCTAATTTCTGAAGTGTTTTGTCTTTGAGTGATGTTTTTTTATAGGGTTGAAGTCAAACAAAGACCTGATATCCTATTGCAAAAGATGCAATGCCCTTAGAGATGTTGGCATGCTTATTGCTTCATTATGCTTTGGGGCATAACCAAACTCTTCTTTAGTATGCTGAGAATGGATTCTTCGTGTGATCCATTGTTTGAACCTTGGAACCACTTAGTATGAAGTGATTGACAATGATTTTAGGCAGTAAATCAATTCATATAAGGTCATTTTGATAGCTCCATGATAAGAGGCATTGTACCACCATTTTGCAAGGAGAAGCCATTGTGCCCATTGGTGTGGTTTTTCAGAGGCGAAGCATCTCAAATAGGTTTATAGGCACTTGTTGACCACTTTAGTTTGACCATATATTTGGGGGTGATATGCAATGCTCATTTTTAGTTGGGTACTCGGTAGTTTAAACAATTCTTGCCAAAATTTTATAATGAAGGTAGGGTCCCAATCCAAGACAATGGAAGTGGGCATGCCATGTAACTTAAAAATTTGATCAGGAAAGACTTGGGAAAATAAGAAGGAAGTAAATGGATGTTGTAGGGCACAAAAATGAACATATTTGGAGAGATGGTGAGTCACCATGATCACAGTTTTGTTACCCACCCTTGGAAGTCCTGTTTTATGAAATCTAGAATGACCTACTGTAGGTGATGATGAATGAAATTCCTCTAAGATTCTTTGTTTTAAGTAAGAATTATTTACTAGAACAATGCATCCTTTATATCACAATGTATTTAGCTACCACATATACCCCTTAGGAGTGTTCGGTCTTCTTGAAGCCTGTGGATGAGTTGAAGGATACTGTTATTTTCCAACCATTCTTGATGGGCTTCTTCAAGCCAACTTGGAATGGGTAAAGATAATCTAAAATGGATCCATCCTCCTCAAATTGTTGGGATAAGACATCAACTACCACATTTTATTTACCTTTCATATAGATAATCTCATAGTCATACCCTAGTAGCTTGGTGGCCCACTTATGTTGCTATGTTGAGGATAACCTTTGTTCAAGAAAGTACTTTAGACTACAATGGTCAGTGTTGGTATGGGTTCCATGCCTCTACAACATGCAGGATGGCCATCATCTCTTTCTCATATGCAGATTTACCCAAATTGCGGTCACATAATTGATTATTGGTGAATGCCAAAGGTTGTCCTTCTTACATCAGTACTGCTTCAAGACCTCTGCTTGAGGCATCACATTCCAAGAAAAAAGTCTTAGTAAAATTTGGCACAAATAATACTGGAGTTGTGCTCATGGTATCTTTTAAAGCTGAGAAGGCCAGTTTTGAGACCTCATTCAAAACAAAGGCATTCTTTTTGAGTAGCGAGGTTAAGGGAGGTGCAATTTTTCCATAGTTTTTCACAAACTTCTTGTAGTACCCTAAGTCCTAAGAATCCATGCAAGCTCTTTAAGGTTTTGGGATGAGGTGAGTCTTGCATAGCTGTGACTTCCTTGGGATCAACTTGTACTCCCTCTTGGCTTACAATGTGACCCACGTGTTAAACCTATGAAGCCCCCAAAACACATTTGAAGCATTTACAAATAGTTGGTGGTCTTGTAGGAGTTGCAAGGCTCTATCAACGTGCTCAATGTGGTATTCCCATGTTTTGTTGTAGATCAAAATATCAAAGAATACTAGCAGTATAGGAATGGTCAGAATATCTTGTTCATGAGGCTTTGGAATGGTTAGAATATCTTATTCATGAGCCTTTGGAAGGTTGATGGAGCATTACAAAGGACAAAAGGAACCACTAAAAACTCATAATGACTTTCATGTGTACGAAAAGAGGTCTTAGGGATGTTTGCCTCTTTCATCATATTATGGTCGTAGTTGGAACAAAGGTCGAGTTTAGTGAAAAACTTGGTTGGATGAAATTCATCCAAAAGGTCATCAATATCTGGGATAGGAAATTTATCATTGATTGTCAACTTATTGAGAGCCTAAAAATTAGGACACATGCACCAAGTATGACCACTGTGATGAGTAAGGGCTAGTATTGGGAAGTATGACTCTTGCCTCCAACAATTTCTTAATGATCTTTTCAATTTCATTTCTTGTGCAAAAGGGTGCCTATAAGTATGCACATTGGGTGGTTGACTTCTTGGATTGAGGGGATACCATGGTCATGCCCCCTATGTGAAGGTGGTAAACCTTGTGGCATTTCAAAGACATGTTGATGCTTAGAGAGAAATAACTACCAATCAAGGTGAATCTTTGGTGGTGTGGTGTAAAATACTTGAATGGTATTGAATTTCTCAATAACACCCAAGTGTCCTTTCTTCGACAACTTCTCCATGTGACAAGAGGTTATAATTTCAGGGGAAATCGATGTAAGCCCCTTGAGGGTATGTTTCTACCCTTTTTGCACAAAGCTCTTGTACAATTATTTTAAATCCATGGTGACTAGTCCCAAAATTTGTAACCATTTTGGCCCAAGAACTATATCACAACCACCCATTTCAATGGAAAACATGTGAGTTTTGAGATGGTACTCACCCATTTGTAGTTTCACATTTTCACATATGTTCCCACGTTTCATCGTGCCACCATAGGGGATCATAATTTGAAAATTAGATATGGGATGTACATAACAATGAGTGTATTGTGCCACTCTCCTATGAATAAAATTGTGGGTGTTTCCACTATCAATCAATACAATAACTTTGTGGTTCTTGATGTGGCCAATTAATTTCAAGTCTTACTGTGTCAAGGAACTTGATAGGGCATGGAGAGAAATTTTGGGTTCCTTAGAAGGTGCTTATAAGGGGGATTTATCTTCCATGGGTGGGGTGGTGTTTTCCAATGCCAGTTCAAGAGTATCTTCATTAGGAATGTCCTCTGAGTAGTCATGTGGAGATAAATCCATTTGAAATAATTTTTGTTCTTCACATTTGTGCCCTTTGGAATATCACTTGTCACAATTATAACAAAGACGAAGGCGTTGACATTATTCCATACCTTTGGGAGATAACTTGTGGACGTGGACTGACTATGAGTTGGGGGTAGTTTCCACAGGGGGGTTAGGGTGAGTGGTGAATAAAGGTCTCTTGGTTTGTGCATTGTTCACTATCTTAGCTTCTTTAGCTCTATCATAAGATTCCAACCATGTTTTTGGGTGCTACATCATGACATGTACTTTAATTGCATCCTTGAGACTGTTGATGAAACAATCTTTAAAAAATAAAACAGATTAACCCTCTATGCAGATTGCTTGTTTCTTAAAGGAAGTAATAAAGTGGACCCTTTTACATTGAATAACTATCCACAACTATCCAATGGGCCTTATTCAAAGAGTATGGTTGCATACAACAATTAATTGACTCCTATGTAGCCTAAAGTATGGAGGTTAGGGTAGTACCCTAATAGAAGGTCTTGCTGCTTATTGGTGAGAGCAAGTTGAGGAACAAGGGAAGTCTTCTTTCTACATAGAGTTAAATGATGTAGTCACACCCACTAACTTTAGACCAATCACCATGTGGCATACCTTTTGTGTAGCTCTCAAAGATAAATTTTATCTACTCGGTTATTGTGAAGGGTTATGGGCACATTAGCTATAACTTAGACAATTTTTGGGGCAGATAATGTAACAATACATTGATCTCTTTTCTAGACTTCAAGTCTAGCTTGCCATCTTGGACGTAGAATATGTAAACTCTAGATTATTTCCTTCTTTATGTAATGAAGTGGTTATGGTTACTAATTCTAATATAATGTAAGTTGGTCCATACACATTTCTCTTTGGGTAGATCCACTCGGTTTACCAACAGTCTCTCCACGTCCACACCCTTCGCCAAAATTCTGCCCTCTTTGCCCCAACGCTAATGATAGTATTGTAACATCCACAAAAGAACCACTCACTCTACCACTAATTGTCAAATATTGTGACACCACAAACTTGTGATAATCTTGTTTTGTAAACCACAAAATGCTTCCTCTTCTCTCCTCGATGCACGTTTATGATCAATGTGGATAACCCCATTGAATCAGAGCTAATCTTAGTCCTCATGGAACACAATTATTTCCCTATGGATTGTGAGTTATGGTTTACCCTTAATTTATAGGACAAGTATTACATTTCTCACCTCAATTTCGATAATAACAGTCAAAAGAACCTTATTTATTTCTCCTTGAGAAAATCCTTATCACTCTCTATCACTAGTCATCCTACACCATGTAGTATTGGCTAGGTCAATGAGGGAGGTCCATATTTTTTGGTATTTCATACACATGACCTTAATTTTCCATTGGACCTCACTTTAAAGACACCATCGCTTGCAATTGTACCCCACTCAATTGCTTGAACCTCATATTGGGCAAGCCCTATTAATTTCATTGCTACGCCTAATATGATGACAACCATAATATCTATACACTCACAAAGGAGGGCCAACAATTTTGATTTTTCTCTTTGGTAGCTCCACCTTTTGTCTCTGTCTCATGTAATGATGCAGTCCACCATGTCACCTAACACAAGTGTCTTGACATCTCTGCATTCTCCATCAAGACACACTAGACAATACAATCCTATCTCCCATACCCCAATATCCTTATTCATCATGGTATCAACCTTTAGTTTTCTCCCCTCCTATTCTTCATACATCAATCCTTATATTGATAGTATAGATTCCATGTTCAACATACATTGTATCCGATCACCATAAGACTTCACAAATCCAAACCGTAGTTCAAAATTCGCTCACCATTTAAGATTCCATACCCATGATTCTTTGTTACCCTATACATTTGCTTATCCATGCCAAAGAGATGTTTCTATTGATATTCCTGAGGTTGTTGGTGGCTTGGTGACGACACATCATCAAGCCAAGATGGATCCACATAATATTCTTGAGCCATCACTTGTACAATATCCAATGATTAAAGAGAGAAAATAGGTGCCCACCACATTTTTGGGAACGTTGATAGCTAGAAAGGAAGGTTCCATAATGGTGGTCTCTAAAACATAAGTAACAAATAGTAAATCTATAGTGAACATCGAGAAAGAAGTCTACGACCTCTACAACACATAATTTGATTACAAAAAGCAATTAGGGTGTTGCTTGAAAATATGCTCCAAATATTTTTGTTCAAGTCAAGGAACATCACATGTTCAGTTTTGGACAATGTTTTAAGGACATTATATGGAAGTACCATGGTCCTCTTCTTGAAATTTATCAAATTGGATATTCAAATGCCCTTTTGTCAACAACTTTGCATGTTGGAAATGGTAGAAGCTAATTATCCATAGGATATGTAATGTTAAGTATTTGTTGTTTGTGGAACTTAAAGGATGTTCTCAATAAAAGAGGCATGAAAATTTGACAAGGATAGAGAGATTGTTGATAGTGCAAGTAGGTAATAGTGCAATGAAAAAACATTGGCACTATATCTTTAATTTTAAATAGATAGACTTTGTAAATAAAGAAACACATAACTCTCTTTTTTGTTGTATTTATGTCTTCATCGTATATGTTGTGATTCTAGGATGACTGGCTATGAGTTGGATGAGTTGGGGGTAGTTTCCATAGGGGGTTTATGGTGAGCTATGAATAAAGGTCTCTTGGTTTGTGCATTGATCACTATATTAGCTTCTTTAGCTCCATTATAAGCTTCCAACCATGTTTGTGGGTGCTACATCATGACATGTAATTTAATTGCATCATTGATACTGTTGATGAAACAATCTTTAAAAAATAAAACAGATTGGCCCTTTATGTAGATTTCTTGTTGCTCAAAGGCAATAATAATGATTCCATAACTATGCTTGTTTGGCATAATTTTTTCAAGCATTCCAAATGGTGAGTGTCAAACTTAAAACAAGCATAAAGTACTTGCACAAATTGGGTCTAGGAAATGTAGCCTTTATAAGCATTCCTATACATTTGCCACCACTTTCAATGTTCATTGTCCAAATATAAGACCCCCACTTTAGCGCGTGTAGGTCAACAATAATGCCATGGAGAGAGAAATATTGTTACATTTGGGTAACCCACCTCGAGGGATCCAACTCATCAAATTTGTTCATGTCAGCCTTTGGAAAATGGTGCCATGAATTGTGATCCTCAAAGTGTGGGTGGTGATTATCTTGAAACATGTGTGTAGCCTGTGCTTTAGGGGTAGTAAATTCCTCTTTCGTTGGATCAATATTTAGATATCCTACATGGATATTCAATTGGTCACCTAATATTTTCAATATGCCTCCTTGTTGGGTTATTCTTTCCTCTATAGCTTCAAGTGTAGACTCAATGTTAGCAACCTTGTCTTCTATCTATAGGTGTTGAGTGGGTTGGATTTGTTGTTGGTTCTGGGCTGTTGGGACTTGTTGTTGGTTCTCCGAGTTGGCCATGTTGTGACTTTGAACCATGGGACCACTGGAGATTTTTTGGAAGTGTTATTCTCCACTTGTCTCACTATGATTCGTAGCTTGAAAGGAGTCTTTTCAGATATAACCCAAATCACTGTATTGATGAGCCTTCTCAAAAAAGGTTATTTAAGAGGTATACCCAAGCCATGATCAACACGATGCAAAGAATACTTTGAGATAGGTCTCCCACAATGGTGTTGTTGGGACCTAGACTTTTTGTTTTATTTTATAAGTACTACTCATGGATGATTATTACTATGGTGACAAAATCTTCAAATTCCTTTTGGATGCAAATATGTAGGATTTATTTGGTTGATTGCAAAATCTAGGTTTGCAGGGTCCAAAGAGATAAAGGAGTGTCAAGTGTTTTAGCTCTCTGATATACCTGTGGGGTCCAACAAAAGTACTTGGCCCAATATCTCAAGGCACTAAGGAGGCCCAATCGTGCCCTTAGTTGTATGACTTGACTACCTAGGTACTAGAGAGTGACCTCCACGATTGTTGTCCTCTATGTACTATAGAAACAAGATGGAAAATTGGTTGATCTAGGGTTGGCTTTAGGTCTACCTAAGGGATTTTCAATACACTCGAAGGTACATGGAAGTGATATTATGTATACATGTGTTGTCTAATGCGATACTACTAGAAGGGATACCGACAGGGGTTACAAGAGTTTCCAACAACATGATTCCACTTGTATTTCCTGTGTTTATTCTTCCCCAACCATAGTTTTCATTGAATGATATGTCATTGTGTTATTTAAAGACGCCAAAACATGTCTTTAGCCTAAAAAAAATTCTACTAAAATTCAAAGGTGTGTTGGCTCAGGAAAGAGCTCTGAGCTCTGATACCTCCTATAGTGTTTCTTAACCCTTGAAAATTGAAATACAATTGGGTATATAGAGAATATAATTGTAGTTTAATTAGAAATAAGAGACAATAGGATATAATCTGTAAATATACCCTTGTATATTGATAATGTGAAGAAGAATACAATGTTCACTTACCTCTTAAGGTGGGGCAACCTTCCACCGAGTATAACTCCAAATACCCTAACTATTTTTCCATAGTAAAAAACCAAATTGATTGTAGTCCCATCACTAATGGGTGCCAATTACCTTGCGTGCCTTATAAACTAGACAATTTTACATTGAATAACTATCCACTACTATCCAATGAACCTTATTCAAAGAGGATGATTGCATACAATAATTAACTGACTCCTATGTAGCCTAAAGTATGGAGGCTAGGGTAGTACCCTAATAGAAGGTCTTGTTGCTTATTGGTGAGAGAAAGTTGAGGAACAAGGGAAGTCTTCTTTATGCATAAAGTTAAATGATGTAGTCACACCCACTAACTTTAGACCAATCACCATGTGGCATACCTTTTGTGTAGCTCTCAAAGAGAAATTTTATCTACTTGGTTGTTGTGAAGGGTTATGGGCACATTAGCTATAACTTAGACAATTTTTGGGGTAGATAATGTAACAATACATTAAGCTCTTTTCTAAACTTCAAGTCTAGCTTGCCATCTTGGACGTAGAATATGTAAACTCTAGATTATTTCCTTCTTTATGTAATGAAGTGGCTATGGTTACTAGTTCTAATATAATGTAAGTTGGTCCATACACATTTCTAAACTTCAAGTCTAGCTTGCCATCTTGGACGTAGAATATGTAAACTCTAGATTATTTCCTTCTTTATGTAATGAAGTGGCTATGGTTACTAGTTCTAATATAATGTAAGTTGGTCCATACACATTTCTCTTTGGGTAGATCAACTCGGTTTATCAACAATATCCCCACATCCACACCCTTCGCCAAAATTCCACCCTCTTTGCCCCAATGCTCATGATAGTATTGCAACATCCACAAAAGCACCACTCACTCTACCATTAATTGTCAAATATTGTGATACCACAAACTTGTGATAATGTTGTTTTTTAAACCACAAAATGCTTCCTCTTCTCTCCTTGATGCATGTTTATGATCAATGTGGATAACCCCACTGAATTAGAGCTAATATTAGTCCTCATGGCACATAATTATTTCTCTATGGATTGTGAGTTATGGTTTGCCCTTAATTGCTAGGTCAAGGATTACATTGCTCACCTCAATTTGGACAATAACAATCAAAAGGACCTTATTTATTTTTCCTTGAGAAAATCCTTATCACTCTCTATCACTAGTCGTCCTGCACCATGTATTCTTGGCTAGGTCAATGAAGGAGGTCCACATTTTTTTATCTTTCATACACGTGACCTTAATTTTCCATTGGACCTCACTTTAAAGACACCATCGCCTACAATGTTACCCCACTCAATTGCTTGAACCTCATCTTGGGAAATCCTTATTAATTTCATTGTTATGCCTAATATGATGACCACCATAATAGCTACACTCACAAAGGAGGGCCAACAATTTTGATTTTTCTCTTTGGTAGCTCCACATTTTTTCTGCATCTCATGTAATGATGCAATCCACCAGGTCACCCTACACAAGTGTCTTGAAATCTCTGCATTCTCCGACAAGACACACTAGACAATACAATCCTATCTCCCATACCCCAATATCCTTCTTCATCATGGTTTCAACCTTTAGTTTTCTCCCCTCCCATTCTTTAGACATCAATCCATCTATTGACAGTCTAGATGCCATTTTCAACATACATTGTATTCGATCACCATAAGACTTCACAACTCCAAACCGTAGTTCAATATTTGCTCACCATTTACGATTCAATATTCATGATTCTTTGTTACCTTATACATTTTCTCCATGTCACATAGATGTTTCTCTTGATATTCCTGGGGTTTTTGGTGGCTTGGTGATGACACATCATCAAGACAAGATGGATCCACATAATATTCTTGAGCCATCACTTGTACAATATCCAATGATTAAAGAGAGAAAATAGGTGCCCACCACATTTTCAGGAATGTTGATAGCTAGAAAGGAAGGTTCCATAATGTTGGTATCTAAAACATAAGCACCAAATAGTAAATCTGTAGTGAAAATTGTTATGACTAATATGATGACCACCATAATAGCTATACACTCACAAAGGAGGGCCAACAATTTTTATTTTTCTCTTTGGTAGCTCCACCTTTTGTCTCCATCTCATGTAATGATGCAGTCCACCAGGTCACCCTACACAAGTGTCTTGACATCTCTGCATTCTCCGACAAGACACACTAGACACTACAATCCTATCTCCCATACCCCATTATTCTTCTTCCTCATGGTATCAACCTTTAGTTTTCTCCCCTCCTATTCTTCAGACATCAGTTCATCTATTGACAGTCTAGATACCATGTTCGACATACATTGTATCCAATCAACATAATACTTCACAACTCCAAACCGTAGTTCAATATTCACTCACCATTTACGATTCCATACCCATGATTCTTTGTTACCTTATACATTTTCTTGTCCATGTCACATAGATGTTTCTCTTGATATTCGTTGTTGGTGGCTTGGTGACGACACATCATCAAGCCAAGATGGATCCACATAATATTCTTGAGCCATCACTTGTACAATATCCAATGATTAAAGAGAGAAAATAGGTTCCCGTCACATTTTCGGGAACATTGATAGCTAGAAAGGAAGGTTCCATAATGTTGGTCTCTAAAACATAAGCAACAAATAGTAAATCTATAGTGAAAATTGAGCCAGAAGTCTACGACCTCTACAACACATAATTTGACTACAGAAAGCAATTAAGGTGTTCCCTCAAAATATACTCCAAATATTTTTTTTCAAGTCAAGGAACATCACATGTCAGTTTTGGACAATGTTTTAAGGACATTATATGGAAGTACCATGGTCCTCTTCTTCAAATTTATCGAATTGGATATTCAAATGCCCTTTTGTCAACAACTTTGCATGTTGGCAATGGTAGAAGCTAATTATCCATAGGATATGTAATGTTAAGGATTTATTGTTTTTGGAACTTAAAGGATGTTCTCAATAAAAGAGGCATGAACATTTGACAATGATAGAGAGATTGTTGATAGTGTAAGTAGGTAATAGTGCAATGACAAAACATTGGCACTATATCTTTAATTTTAAATAGACATAATTTGCAAATAAAGAAACACATAACTCTCTTTTGTGTTGTATTTATGTCCTCATCGTATATGTTGTGATTCTGGGATGGAGTGTCACTTGTTCTCTCTCTAGCCACTATATATTATGGATTCTAGGGTATCTCTTGGATACAGGAAGGTGCACTGAAGGGATTCACGGTTTTCTCTCACATACTCTTAATGGAAACCAAGAACTCTAAAAAACCTTTTTCTTGGATCATGAATTTTGAGAAATCAACTCTAGGGTTTTATTCATCTACTACATAGGAATTCCCCCAGTTGTGCACGGTATGCACAAACCTCTTGTTTTTGGTAGAAAACTCAAGGTGAAATTCAAACATGTGTAGTTCCATCAAGTGGATCATGTACGATGAGTTCAACAACTAGTTTCCTCATCTTCAATCACAAGTAGGGACACTTGCTATCGAGGAATTGACACAAGAACCAAGCTATCACACATTTATGAGTACATATGAACATAGATCTATTCAAAAAATAATAGGGGGTTTCCCTCTTCTGTAGAGGACTCCAACTATGAATAGGATGAAGTTATAATAAAGGTTTTCCCTCTTCTATACAGACTCCAAGGACTCCAACTATGGATAGGATGAAGTTCTTATTGATTAGTTCAATTATTGGGTTGTTAGCTTTTAATATATTTTAATGCTTTGTGTTTATGGCTATCTCTACATGATCGTATTTGCCTAAAAAAGGAGGATTAATGGAATAGAATGTGTATGTATCTTCTTCAACATATTCTAGAGTAGTTATATTCTTTGTTATTTTCTAGTTGACATATAACTTGTTATGATTCTATCAACAACTTTATATTTTCTGCAATGCTAAGGTAATGAAATGGTTGTAAGTTGAGGATGAGGGAATGTCGACCATGTAGTGCCCTAAAAAAAATTAATAGGGCTTTATAAGGAGATATTGTAATATTTTGATTCTTGGAAGTTAACACATTTAGATATTGGAGACATAGATATTTACTAATAGAAAACACCTAGTAACACCAACTTTGTTTAATTTAATTCTACTATCATATACCCATCTTAACTCTATATTTTTAAGGGGGGATGTTAGTAATGCCACCATTATCGTTATCGTGTGTGAATATATTGCAAAGGATCTTGAATATAATCGATTGAAAATATTGAAAAATATTAACAAACTTAAAATTACAAAAATATTCATTTTTTCATTTTTCTAAACATTTAAAACTACAACAACAACAAACAAATACAGTGCCACACAAATATGAAAATAAAAATAATATATAAGATGCATAATATGTCAAGTGATACATCACACATTGATATTGAATTTTGATATATGTGCCAATTCGGGATAGGTTGATACAAATTCACATAAAAATTATAATAAATGTATCTCATGAATCATATTCATGAGTCATCTAGATTATACAATGATAAATATACTAAGGAATAATCAATTCCCTCTACCCATTTTATGGGAAAAGGTCTGATAAATATACTAAGGAATAATCAATTCCCTCTACCCATTTTATGGGAAAAGGTCAACACTCTTCCTTTGGAAGTAGTAGGTGTTGGGGTTGGGATGGAATGTTTTGGGATTGAGTTAGAAGATAGAGTGGAAGTGAAATGTCCTTTGCTAGATACTTGTTTTTGTGGAGGTAGTGGTCATGACACACACTCAATCTCCTTCTCCAAAGGTGTCTACATTAGAAGTGGAAAATCCTTCTCCTCCTTCTTCCCCTCCCCTACCACCTCCTTTGGTGCATTGACGTCCTCTTCCAGTGCCTCCTCCATAATAGACATTTGAGCCTTAACCCTCCATTGAGTCGTGGTGTCAATTGTATCCAATGAAATGACCTTTTTGTTAGTTTTTTTTTTCAATCTAGTTCATAAAGAGCCTCTGATTGTAGTAGACATAGACCATATCATTAAGGCACTAGGTATATAACCTGTATGAGGGTCATATTGTAATTAGATAATTTCAGGCACAAATTAATGAATTATAACAAATTAAAATTTTAATTTGAACATTTTTAACTTCTTGTGCTTCTTAGTGTGTGTTTTTTCAAATACACTCTAGTTGCACTTGCACCTTGAAGGGTTGCAAGTCTGATCAAGCACCCAACTGGAAATTTTCTATAAATCTGGTGCTCTTTTGTGATATTTTTCCCACTAAACATCTATAGTGAATACAAAAATACTTCAATTATATTCCCATTGAGTAGCAAATATATAGAAAGGAAATACATTAAAATTTGAAATCTTGAAACAAATTGAAGCTTACCTAGATTACTAGCGTTCCTGTCTTAAATGGCCATGTCATAACCAAATGTCATATGGACAACCTATATACTAAGTCACCATACACGTGGACATGAGACATAGAGGACATGAAAATACGAGTATCTGACACAGGCACGACGATCCCCGCAAACAAAACACATAGTACATGTTATATATATAGACATGTGGACATGGGACACAAAGGACATGAAAATACGAGTATCTGACACAGGCATGTCGTCCCTCGAAAACAAAACACATAGGACATGTTATATATATATATATATATATATATATATTAAGTTATGAATTACACATACAAAAATGAAATAATTAATAAAACTGTAAACATTTACATGAATGATGTTGATGATACAAATTCATTATTCAATCATACAACTAATACTACTACTAACTTACTAACATAAATGATGAATCATGATAAATATTAAAATCATAATGTCAAACATTGAAATTTGAAACACACAAGAAATTTAAACCATAAACTGCAGTTTTCTCATTAAGTCATCAAAATCAAAATGTGTTACATAGACACTGACTCCTGAGTCACTGCTACAGGATACAACCTACAACCTACAGCCTACAACCTACAGGCTACTATAGGTGGGAATTATAGTGGAAAATACAAAATAAGGCAGAAATAGATATTATAACCGTAGATGGAAGAATCCCATAGCACAAGACTATCACTGGTCATTGGTCAGTAGTCCTCCAGATCCATTTCATCATCATCAAAATCAACGTCATCACCACTGTTCTATCCTCCAATATTCGGTTTCTCTACATGATCATCCAATCCAATTTGTGGAACTGGATCTGTTGTTGTGGAGGATGACCCCTCAAGAGGAATATCATCCTCAAAAGTGATTAGCTCTAGCACCAAGTCATTAAGATCCATGTTGGCCAATGCCAATGCAACATTTTCATCCAAACCCACATCATCAAGAAACACATACCACATATTTGTCTTTCCTTTCATACACTCCTCTCTCTACCTGTAAATAATATGGAGGTTGGTGTGCACATACACCATTGACTCATCCTTGGACTGTTCAAGCCTACTCTTCTTCAAACTATACAAATTCTCATATGTGCTCCAATTCCTCTCACAACAAGAAGATGAAGTAACCTTAAAGAGTATCCTCATGGATAAATCATGTATAGGAGGGCATGTTTCCCTATGAGTTCCCCACCAAGCATGGGGCTTCTTATCCCCCCTGTCTTTGAACACATCATATCTAGAAAATATCCCACTGGCAATGGAAAAATCTATAAAGCTTGCCTCCACCTCATAAAGGGATGCTTTATCCTAATATAGCCATCTAAATGCTTCCTTCCTCCCTTATGAAAGCTCATGATCCATGTGAGGCTGGAATCTGTGTGAAGTCCCACCACTGAGCCACTCACTACTGTAGTATTTGGGATTCAATGAGTGAGCCAAGCAATGAAAAGGTGTGCAATTCTTATTCCACCTACTAATAATAATAACCTATATGGCCCCCGGATGGGGTGCCACACGAAGCAGGGTGGGTATGTGGAGCAGCGCCAGGAGAGGCCATTAATGATGGCCATCCGCCCCCATATCCCTGATAGTTATGAGGGGCATCAATTCAGTCGGCCTCCACCTTTTGATGAGGCCTCTCACTCGCGCGAGGAGACTGGCCAGCCAGAGCATTAAGACCGCAGCCTTAATGGCTATAGCCACCATTTTCTCCCTTATCAACTTTCTCAGTGGCTTTGGGATGTATTGGAAGGTTACAGAGCCGAGCGAGAACAACAACGCAGGGGGCATTCTGGCTCTCGTTCTTGTTCTAACCATGCCATGAGCCAGGGGAAGGCATCGCAGAGGTGCAGGATGGTACGCGACTGACTCACAATGGAAGAGGCATAAGAATTTTGAGCGAGCTCTGGTTTTAGCCAAGCGAAGGAGACCCAGGGAGTCCAAAGAAACATAATCGCCCCCCATAACGTATGTTGAGGAGATTCCTTCGGAGGAACTCCCCCAAAACTTTTTTGAAAGTCTCATGTTCACGGTTCTGGACAACTGGAACCCCCCTATGTGTTTTGGAGCAGATGCACTGCCTCCCAAACAACGAGCAATACACGGTCCTAGCGACACTCCAATTGATGAATTTGCTGCTTGTCCGGTGGAGGAAGAGTTGCCGGAAGGCAACAAGGAGAACCTCTGCAAGGATCCTGATGAATTGAGGCCGCAGCAAGAGCAACAAGCACACCAGGAGGAGGACGACGAGGGAAAATTGGAACCCCAGCCACCACTTCTTCACCCGAAGCACCTGAATCTGATTTTCGAGTTCCGCAACATGGTGGACGACCAAATCTTTAGAGTTGTCCGCATTAACCAACGCCTGGACATGCTGTATGCCGCATACTCCAATGCCACCCCAAGGCAACAATGCCCCACCTGCGCTCAGATTTATGCCATTCCTGTTAGACGTGGCAAGGAGAAGGACGCCCGCGAGGACACCGGTTAATAGGTTCTCCTGTTCAACACTGCTCAAAACTCTTTCTTTTTTTTTATGTTTATCAGAGCTGTAGCTCCTCTAGCTCGTAGAAATGGTAGCGATAGCATAGACATGATCATACTAATGTTGAATTTGGCCATGCACCCTGGTTTCCTTCAGGCAGGGTGGCAGAACAGTATTTTGAGTTTGCATTCTAGTTTGGACTGGCCAGTTGTCTCGGTTTCCTTCACAGGCGGGACAACTGGCACCTCCTTGTCATGGTGTACTTTTGAAATATTAATATAATAAGATCTGCTTTTTACTTAATAATAATAATAATAATAATAACCTATATGGCGGTGAAAAATATCTCTACTGGTGTCCCATACTTAGGGGACTCATTCTATAAAATAATAGTCCTCATGGACTTAATCATGGAATCCTACCCCTCATAAACCTCTCCTAGGATGGGCTTGTCTGTGTATGAAAATCAGCTTGTCTGTGTATGCAAATCATAACAAAGAGATAATAGGGTCCATGATCTTAATGGTAAGATCTACCCTCTCCCACCAAGCATCATCTAACACTGTATCCTTGACCTTTTTTGAACAAGCTTGATCCGTCTTTCTCCAAAAATACCAAAACTTTGAAATAACCATGGACCCAAGAGTGGCCTTGACCTCCCTCAACCTCTTAGGCATGATGAATGAGGAGGCAAACCGTGTATCTACAACCTTCAACAATGATAGTTGTGTGCACTTTTTATATATTGTGAGGGCATTGGTATGGTTTTGTACAAAATTGTGGATATGACGTGCATCCTCAATAAGACTTCTGATCCATGTCACATCCAAAGCAATGGATTTACGTGCTAAATTCAAGAAATGAACAATTCAAGGTGTCCAAAAAATTTGTGGATATTTAGCTTCCACAACCATGCAAACATCCTTGCAAATAGGTGCATTATTTGTAATAATTTTCACACAAGAATCAACACCTACATCTTTAATAACCTTAATGAACAACTCATACATATATTGTGCATCCTTGTATTTTCCAAGAACATCCACTGCTTTCAAGAAAACTGGTCCATTCAAGGAAGACACTATGAAGTTGATGAGTGGATGACATGTTGCATCTGTCCATCCATTTGAAACAATACTAACACCAGATGAGGGCCAAGTTACTTTAATAGGCTCTATCATTTTATCCACCTGCCTATTTTCCTTGATACATCATTGTGGTTCTAAGCTTCTCTAAAATAGGAGGCATGTACCCTATTGGAGCCCCTTGAGTTAGACCTCGAAACATCTCAATAAACAAAGGAGACCGTGTAACATTAAATGAGATGAAGTTGAGATAGAAAAAAAACCCAATGGTAAGATCCAACTCATCTCACCTCTCTTGCTGAAATATCTTGTCCATTGGACCCATTGCAGGCCTCTTTCTTTTTGTTGCACTCCCACCCCCAAATGGGTGTTTGCTAGATGGTTTCCTCAAGAATGGAAGAGGATACTCATTCTTGGTTTTCCTAGATGTTGTTTCCATGATCCCCTCACCAGCATTGGCCTCTCTTTCCAATTCTCTTTGTTTGGATGCACTCACTCCTTGACATGGTCCAAGTCCACAAGGTGTGCCCAACAAACGACCCTTTACTCGGAAGTAGGTGCTTGTAAATTGAGTCTTACAAAAACTACATTTCCAAATAATATTACCTCCCCCCTTTAACTTGGACTCAAGCCCTTGATGTCTTGTGACATACTTCCACAATGGATACTTTGATTCTTGAGCTTGTTGCCTTGCTAAAACATGTTTTTCAACCTTTGAAATTGTTGTTCCAACCCCACTTCTAGGAGATGGAACAATAGTTGCCCCTATTGAAAATGAAGGAGGGGGACAACATTAGTGGGAAAATCCCTCCATTTCTTTTTCCCTCTTCCAACTGCCCTTGATGATTGAGCCATAACTACTATAGCAAAATTCTTGGATTACTACTATAGAAAAAAACTTGAAGAATGGTGGGAAAATCCACTTGCTTGGACCTTAGAAACCCTTCTCACACTCCACCAAAGCCCTTTGCTGCACTCTAACTCACTTGTTGCTCCAACTTGTGGGAAAAATGAGCCAAAAGACAAGTCAAAAATCGGTTTTGAGGGCCCGTGGGCCGCTTTTCTATGGGACATGTGTTCAAATTTCGTGACACACCTTTTCGTGGTGTCGGACACGTAATTCGCATGTGTCATGTGCACGTGACATGTTGAACCATTGAATCTGATACGTGTCAATTCGAATCGTGTCAGATTTTATGGACACGTGACACGGGGGGGGGGGTGTTAGGACGAATCTGGTGACTTAGCCTATATATATATACATCCATTTTTGGAAATATTTGAGTGTTTTGGGGGGATTTAGCATCATCCTTTGAACACATTCGAGGAATCCATCCATAACCTCAACATCAAATCTAAGAGTAGAACACAGGGTTAAGGTAGAGCCCCGCTGCATGAATGGGATGATGGAGAGTATTTTTCTATTGCTCATCAATCAATTTCCATATCTCAACTCATTTGTGTTAATTTAGAGCTACTATTAAGTTCTTTTCAATTTACTAGACAATAATAGTATAAGTAGGATATCTAAAAGAAACACAATCACAAGGTACACAACATTTATCTTGGGAAACCCTCATGGGGGGGAAAACCCAGCGAAAACTTCCTTAATATAGATTTCCAATACAATGCCAAGATAATAAACCAAACACTAGAGAATATCCAACACTGAGCAATGCACCTCTCTCTTCCTTCTTCTCCCAACTGCGACTCTCCAAACTTGCACACTTGATGAGTGAATGAGTGAGTGTGATAATGAGATGCTAGCCTCCTTTGTTTATACTAGCTGGCATGCGCTGGAAAGGTGTCTCTTCACTGGGCAGGGCCAAATTCTCTTCTTAGTGTTCAAAACCGCTTTAATTAGGCTTGGGCATCGACTTCTTAATTAGCATAGTATATTTATGGTTTGACCAATCCACAAAAGGGGATTTGGTCAAGTACAAGGCCCGACATGATCAATCCACAAAAGGGGGTTGATCTGATGAATAACAACTCAATAATAAATAGAATACTCTTTGCAGTTACAATATTTCAACACTCCCCCTTAACAAGAAGGGTATTTGACAACATCATCAGGAGAGAGAGAGAGAGGGAAGCAACATCAACAATATATGGAACACTAAATGGCATATCTATAAATCATCGAAAGTTTTTTTCATCATCAATATCATCATCCACAACAAGGATCTAGAATGGCATCATAATCAGCTGCATCAACATGTATTAGTATAACACGAATACATCATCATCATCAATAATAGCATGAGACTGATAAAAAATCAACAACAACATCATCACAACATGAAGGTTGTAGCAGCATCAACACCAACACTAAGCTGGAAATCTTCAGCATGAAGCTGACATCACATCGACATCAACACGAAGTTGGAAATCTTCAGCACAAGGTTGACATCACATCAACATCATCACGAAGCTAAAAATCTTCAACACAAGGCTAGCATCACATCATCACAACACGAAGGTTGGAGCAACATCATCATCATCATCATGGGGCAACAGAATGAGGCATGTGCTACAACATTTTGTGGTACTCTGATATTCCCTAAGGAGCTGCCTAGGAATCGTAAGATTCCCTAGGATATAAAATCCTAACGGAGCTACCATGTGGTACTCTCACAGACCGTCCTTACCGAACCTTCAGGATCTGTCCAAGAATCATGATATTCCCTAGGATTATAAAAATCCTAACAAAGCTACCACTACTGACCATAGCTAGCATATACATGCACATGTACTCTAACAGACCATCCTTACTGGAGCTTCAGGATCTGTCCAGGGATGATCAGTCCCCTAGGATATAAAATCCTAACTGAGCTACCCGCTATTGGTTAGGATACCATAGTATCATCAACGTCACTCCCGCTTTTGAGGGAGGTCCTTTCGGACTATACCAAACGTGTCTTGAAAGTATTTAAACTTTACAGGAGACAAAGTCTTGGTCAGTAACCTGCTCATCTGTGCTAACATATTGGAGATTTACAACTCCCCTCTGCATCATATCACAAATGAAGTAATACCGGATCTCTATGTGCTTCGACTCATCATGGAACACATGGTTCTCGATCATCTTTACAACTCTGGTTATCACATAGAATCACAATGGCTTCCATCTTCAAATGAAATAGATCTTTCAACAACATCCAAAGCCATATGGATTCACAACTGGCAGAACATGCTACAATGTATTCCGCTTCTGTCGTGTTGAGAGAAATATTGTATTTCTTCCTACTCTGCCATGAAATCATGGCTGGACCCAGACTGAAACAACATCCTGAAGTGGTCTTTCTGTCAGAAACACTTCCAACCCAATCTGAATCTGCATAACTAATTAGTCTGAAGTCATGCTCTCCAGCATAACAAATACCAAATTCCAACGTATCCTTAAGGTATCTCATCACATGTTTTGCGGAAACAAGGTGAACACGTTTGGGCTCTACCAGATACTAAATCAAGGTGTTCATGGAAAAACATATATCTGGCCTGGAGTTTGTCAGATACATCAACGATTCAATGATCTTTCTATACAACGTAGCATCAACCAATTCCGACGAAGTATCGACCAAGAGATTCAACTTAGTTTCCATGGGTGTGCTCATGGATTTACACTCCAACATATCAAACCTCTTCAGTATTTCAACTGCATAATTCCCTTGGTTAAGGAAGATCTTCTCCGGGCTCCTCCAAACTTCAATACCTAATAAATATTGCATTAGGTCTTTCATCTAAAACTTTGTAGCGAGCTTCTTCTTGCAATATGTGATGAGCTTTTCTTCATCTGCCAAGAATACATCATCTACATATAGTAGCAACATCATTGGCTCATCATTCACAACCTTGAAGTAAAGGTTAGAATAAACTTTACTCTTGGAAAAGCCCAAGCTTGTCAGGAAACTGACAATTCTGTTATACCAAGCTCTAGGAGCTTGCTTCAACACATACATAGCTTCCTTCAACCTACAGGCGTATTTCTATCTTCAATCTTCAAATCCAATTTTTCACATCATATTGCACCATCCTGGTACACTTTCTTCAACTTCAACTTAATGTGCACAATCGTGTGCTAGATTTATGTGCTCTCTACAAAGCAATATCTTTCTCACTACCTGAGAGTATGTCCTCTACTCTTTCTGCAACTGTTCCCCTGGAACTGGGATTCTGCACCTACAACTTCTCTGAAGCTGGGAATCACTGTAATTGCTGAACTCTGAGAGTAGCTCCTCTACTCTATTGCGACAACAACTTCATCTGAAACTGAGAGTGGCTCAATAAAAAATAACTCTTCTTATTTCATGGAGGTAACTCTATCTTCTATTGTGGTCATGTCTCCATGGCCCAACTAATGTACTACACCAACTTCCACTCAATTTTAAATGTGGGGATTGCTCCCCTTGAATCTCATACTGTCATGGTTTTTTTGGTTGTCTTCATGAATATTGGAACTATTTCTTCAATTACTGGATTAAGTGTCTTGTCATAGTCTTCTCCCTCTTATTAGGAGAATCCTCTGGACACACATCAGAATTTGTACATCTGCAACATGCTTGATCTGTTAAATCAATCTTGGAATTCAACACTGAATTCCCTTCTAGTCTCATGGAAAAATCCATATCTCAGTCTTTTTGACTGGCTTCATTCACTGTCACTGAAACAAGGGAATCTTCCCAGGATATTTCATATCTCCTTCTATGTCATTGAAGCCACGATCTAGTCTCTCATGACATCTGTCTCCTAGTCCTAGAAGGTGTCTCTTCATCTGAACCTTTCTAAGATTGGGCTCACTATGTTTTTGATTTCTTCTGATTCTACAAGGACTTCATCATCGCTTACATGATATACTTGGTGTTGAATGCCAAGTCTAAATATGAAAAGATGAGTCAGACTTCAAACGGATTCTGCTTCCTCTCAAGGTGGCTTCATTATCCTTTGAACAAGTCTATTGTGGGTTCTTTTTCTAATGTTCAGTTATCTTTGGAGCCTTCTGCTCCTTACAATCAATCTCCATATGAGATACTATGTATCTCAAAAATAGCTTCTTCTTCATCTTCTTTGGTGCATGAGTGTATATGGTCATGTACATAGTCTTCTTCATGTCTCATCTAATATGTTGCCTTCTACAACCTTCACTATAGCTTCCTCAGGGTTATCACCCATGACCTGAAATAAGGTCAACAAAACAACAAGAAAGAATACTACTCTTTTGATAATAGTAATAAAACAATAGCATGAATAATTTTCACAGTAGCTCCTTTAGAGCTATCACTTGTGACCTGCCTGAAACAAAGATCAAAAGTAAGAAATACAATATGAAATGAGATCAACACTCTTCTAGTGTTGTGATCAAACATTCCTCCATGGTAACTTGAAACCAACACAAGAAGTTTCTCCTAGAGGAGATGTTAGTTTTATATGGTAAATTATTACAATAAACATTTATCTCAATATGCTCACATGCTACCAAGTATAATACTTTTCAAAGACTTCTACCTCAACTATAGTGTTTACTTGTAATGAGGTAGTTATCAAACTTGTCATGTGCAACTTTGAATCTTATCAACTTAGTCAATCAAACCTGGAACCTAGAGTCTTGTCCTCAAGAATGAGTATGTTGCTTTTCTTTCAAGTCTCCTTCACTCAGGATGGCAAGTGTTTTCTTCAACTTGTTCTTTGTACTAAGACAATATGCTATCTTGACAGAAGTCCAAGTTAGAGAATACACTCTAATCTCAATCTAATATCTTGTCTTTAATTTTGACCAAGGTTTATTATGATGGTAATACTCCAACATACAACATACATGTTCATAAGGTTAAAATAATGTCATAACAAATAGATGCATATCAAGATGATCAAACCTGGGGTGCATTATTCCTCTAAATGTGTTGGATCATAGATCCTTTTGTATCTATGACAAAATATCCCTTCTCCTACAAGTACCCTTTATAATAATAATGCATTTTAAACACATGTAAGTACATATCTTTGATAGTATCTTGCTAGGGTAAGGTGCACTAGGACAATAACACAATAGTCCCAACACTTCACAGGAAACTTTCAATGCAACTGGTACTGTAGCTAGTGTTGACACTGCAATTGGTGGTCCCTGACATGAAGGAACTAGAACTGCAACTGCAACTGATACTGCAACTGGTACTGCAACTATAATTGCAACTGGTACTACAACTGCAACATCAACTTAGGGTGTTATGAGGAAACCCTAATTTTTCAACTTTCAAATTTTGGAATTTTGATCCAGGGACTAGATGCTTTGGGCTGAGGCGAGTAGGCTAGAGCAGTTTGATTTAAAAAATTTCAAGTTTTACCCCTTAAAACTTGACCTGCTCCATTCTGGACTGGTACTTTTGGTATTGGTTTTGGTTTCCTAGTTTTCTGGTTTTCTGGTACTAGCCAAAAACTAGGGTTTCACTTTCTGGAGACGCTGGACACTAAAAAGGTGTGCTCAAGGTGCCAATGAGTTTTCTAGGTTAGGGCGTACTTCCCTAGATAGTTTTTAGGCTGAACTTCTCTTCCAATAAAAGTCATAATTTTCTTGTATGACAACAATGACGTTTTTGGTTACCCAGTGAAAGGTGCTCTATTCAGTCAAGCTTTGATACCATGTTAAATTTAGAGCTACTATTAATTTCTTTTCAATTTACTAGAAAATAATAGCATAAGCATGATCACTGAAATAAACGCAATCACAAGGTACACAACATTTATCCTGGGAAACCCTCATGGGGAAGAAAACCCAGCAAAAAAATCCTTAAGATTGCCAATACAATGCCAAGATACTAAACCAAACACTAGAGAATATCCAACAATGAGAAATTTGCCTCTCTCTTGCTTCTTCTCCCAACTACAACTCTCCAAATTTGTGCACTTGATGAGTGAATGAGTGAGTGTGATAATGAGACACTAGCCTCCTTTATTTATACTAGCTGATATGTGCTGGAAAGGTGTCTCTTCATTGGGTAGGGACGACTTCTCTTCTTAGTGGTTAAAACCACTTTAATTAGGCCTGGGGGGCGACTTCTTAATTATCATAGTATATTTATGGTTTGACCAATCCACAAAAGGGGATTTGGTCAGGTACAAGGCCCGACATGATCAATCCACAAAGGGGATTGATCTGATGAATAATAACTCAATAATAAATAGAATACTCTTTGTAGTTACAATATTTCAACAATTTGGTGAATCCATATTCCCCTTTGACCTCATAGTACCTATGGACAAATTCCTTGTCTCTATCTATGGACTCACACAAATAACCCTTTGTGGGCTTGTCACCATCAACAAAGTGAAGAAACTTTACCAAAGGTTTGCTAATGGCACACACCTCTTGCAATCCAGTGAAAAAACTCTCTTGGTACACTATTTGGCCTATAGATTTCCCATCCACTTTACTACTATATAAACAAGCATGCCGCTCATCTGAAAGAAAAAACCTCTTCACCTCTAACATAGAAGTGAGAGTATATTGAAGAGATGCAATGAAGTTAGTGGAGAAACACATGATTGTGAGATGAATCAACTTCTTTTTCCCCATGAAATGTCTTATGAGGATAAGAACATATGTATGATTATATATATTTGGTGATACTCCTAGCTCATTCAATGATATCCTTGATCCTATAATTTTTTCCCATGTCCCCTAAATCATATCAATGCAATGGGTGAACAAGGAGTCCAATACAAGCTCGAATACCTTTGCATAAGAAAATTTCCAACAACCACATAATTAGCATCATTATTCAAAATGACTTTGACATGTTGCATATTTATCTCTTGGATGAACCCATCCAATAGCTCACAAAATAATTGTGTGCCTTTCACACATGTAGATGCATCAAACAATTTGATAGACATTTCCCCCTTAGGATAATTAACCAAGAAATTGAGAATAGTCTCGCCCTTCCCATTTGTCCACCCTCTCACATCACAATGCATCTGAAAATATCCCATGATTCCCTAAGGCCATCTAATCTATGAGTGAAATCGGTTTGTTCCCCTTGAAGCAGAGGTCCTCTCAACTCCTCATAGGAAGGGCCCTTGTACCCTATGCCAACAATAGAAGCAACTTCAAACATTGAATTGTAGAATGGGTTGTCTTGGCAATGTTGAAAGAAATGCTACTCCATAGAAAATTGTTAGCCACAATCTTATTGGTTTCCTCCTTCTCCCTTATTTTAACCAATGACCTAATAGAAGGTTGTGCCCCAGGAATTGAACTCCACACAACTAAAGGTGGGCTTTCCATGGGTGTTGTGGAATGTGTGGCCAAGGATTAGGTTTCACTTCCCAGGGTTCCCTCGACCCCTGAGAAGCTTTTGGTTCCCATGCTTCTTGTAACCCCTACAGTTGCAATTTTGACTTTGAATGATTCCTTCTCATATTTCTAATTATGATATCAAGAATTGATTGAGTGGAAATGTTACCACATAATATAGAACCTTAGTGAAAATCCTTCACTTTTGGTTCACATGCTTCTTGTAACCCCTACAGTTGTAATTTTGACTTTGAATGATTCCTTCTCATATTTCTACTTATGATATCAAGAATTGATTGAGTGGAAATGTTACCACACAATATATAACCTTAATGCAAATCCTTCACAAGGCACCAAGACTATTGAAACATTGGAAGATATCACCATTGTCACCTAGGAAACAACTTCCCTCTCTTTAGTAAAGGAGTAAATCCAACTACAAGGGAGGCTTCCCTAGTAGCCTCTAAGAATCCCTAGGCAAGAGACAATCAAGTATAGGGCCTCCCAAGTAGTTACTTAATCTACCACCAATAGAATGAGATAATCAAGGTAAGAATAAGGTGGTGAGTAAAATAAATTTCCATATTTGAAGGGATGAGGATCTAGGTCAATTTAAAAGGTTTAGCAAGTCAATTTTAGGCTCCAGAGGATCTCTAAATACTACAAAAGAAAAAAAAAGCTAAAGGTTGTTGTAAAAATTGGAAGAAATATATTAAATTACAATAGGAAAACAAATTATTATAACAATGATAAAATCATCCCTTGAATAAATAATCAACCAATAAAAAAAGAGGGCTAAATAATGAGTTAAAACCAAGGTTTAATTAACTAGTGAAATCTGAAAATGAAGATGCATATAACAACCCTAAAACCCTAGACGTCCAACCCTAAAAGTTGTAATAATAAATCGACAATGGAAATTAGGGTTTAAATATTTTTTTTAGGTCAATAACATGCATACAAGTCAAAATGTCTTAGTCTTTTGGCCTGAAAATGAATATTTGTTGTTATAAAACCCTAATCTAACCCTAAAACAATAAAAAGAGAGTAAATTTCAGAATTTAATGATTGACTATTTGATCTATAAGGAACAAAACAAAAGGAATGTAAGGAAATGTGGCACATATACATAGGAATATAACAGAGAGCACAATAATATAGTAAGAACACAACTCTTTATTAAATAGAAGAATATTGTAGAACAAACACCAACTTAGAATGGTAGTAGCTTATCTTGAAAGGGAGAGATGTTGACTATGCTCATTCTCCAAGAAGCTATTACAAGAGGTTGAAATGGTGACCTTTAAATATAATAAAGAACTCTTAAGGTCCAAAACCCAAGAATGGTGGTAGCTTATCTTGAAAGGGAGAGATGTCGGCTATGCTCATTCACTAAGAAGCTATTACAAGAGGTTGAAATGGTAGCCTTTAAATATAATAAAGAACTCTTAAGGTCCAAAACCCTAAACGTCAGAGGAAAAGTGCTAAAAAGTCTGTGGGCCTAAAGTGGACACACCTATTAAGCTCACAATGCTCAAATGTTTTATTCCTACATCCTGAAGGAAAAATGAGATGATCTTTTACAAATGAGAGGGCCTATATATATATATATAAGAGTAATATATTTTCACTATTTTATTATTATTTGTTTTATTTTTCTCCACCTTGCAAATACCATGGGTGTATACCATGGTTTGCCAAAACCATGGGCTTGTAAACTACTAATGGTAAAACAAAATTAGTGATCGTGTTGATTCAGTGGAAGTGGTGAATGACCACTGATATCCACCTGGATCAGTACCCCCCCTTTAAGAAGCAATGGTCCTCATTGTGTCAAGTTATTTTAGGAGCTGGGAAAACTTTTGTTGAATTAGAATCCCGATGAGCAACTTGCCTTACTAAAGAAGTTGTCCTACTTTGAAAACCCGATAGAGTTGTATGTTCTTTTGGTGGGTGGATTTCATTTGGGTCTCAATGATCTGATCCACTATAGCTTTCTTAATGTAGTCAAGATTGAGTTCGGTAAGGGCCAAATTCTTAGCCACCTCCGAGGTGTCCAGTAGAGTTGGGTAATATGGTCAGAGAAACTCCACATTAAATATTAGGTGCAAGCCAAGGAAAGGAAGAATACTCAATTCAAAATAATTTTCACCCAAAACCTTTGTGATGGTGTAAGGCCCATATCAAAGTGGTCTTAGCTTCTTGTGGGGGCCTGTGAGGCACTCTTTCTGCAAGTTTAACCACACCTTATAACCAACTTGAAACTTATGTGGAACCAGATGTTGGTTGTGTCGCTGCTTGTACTTGGCATTATCCTTCTGAAGGATGTCATGAACCTCTTGTTTGAGGTGTTGGATTCAATAAAAAAAAAATTCTTCTTGATCTACCTCAATTTGAGTGTGGAAGGACTATGTTGGTGAAGATGCAACACGAAGAGCTGCATTAATGGGGGTTAATGGTTGGAACCCCAAGCACACCTGAAAGGGGTTGTGGCCAATAGAGTTGTGAAGGGATTTGTTATATCTATGTTGAACATACAAAACCTTCTTCTGCACCAACACAATTGGTATCCCACAAGGTGAGGGGCTTGGTTGAATGAGGCCCTTTTATATGAGCTCATGAATTTGACACTTTATTTCCTCATTCTTCGGAAGGGAGCATCTATAGATTGGACCATTGGGTAAGGGGGCACTGGATACCAAGTCAATGGAAAGATTCAATTGGAAGTGAAGAGGCACCCCTGTAGGTGAAGCAAAAATATCTTTGTACTCCTCTACAATCTTGTCGAATTCCTTCTACTATGTAGAAAGGTCTCGGGTCGAGGCTATGGTAGTCACAATGACCTTCCATTCACCTTTTGACTGGATCATGAAGAGGACAAATTTTGTGGTTTGAGATATTACTTTGTGGCATTGTTTTGTTGAGATCAATGAATTGGTAGTAGTCGGAACTATCTCTGGTACCCTGTAGAGATGACCCCTACAGTGACAATGACACTATGGGGCCAAGACTCATAAACAACATGACATTTCTGCATATATGGTTGTTGTCCTAAAAGAACATCACATACTTCAAGTGGGGCAACATCATACAATACCCGATCTTTGAAGGGATTGATGTCGTAGGATACGTGACATTGTTGGACGATATGAATGTTTTGTCCCTGGTTTAACCACTCGATTGTGTATGGTTGGGGATGTGGCATTGTCGACAACTTCTTTCTTTTGATGACCTTGGCTGAGATAAGGTTCTTTTGAGTCCCTCTATTAACAATGAAATGTAGTGAGGTCCCCTTCACCCACATCTGTGAGTGGAAGGGGTGCCCCCCCTCCTTAATATCCTATGGTTCTTTTGGTTGGATTTTTGTGGTCGCAATGGTAGCAGTGAGTTTTTCATCTATGATCTGTTTCCCTTTATTATGCTCCGAATCAGAGTCTGATCTAGAGTTTGATTCTTTTTCTTTGAGCTCGACCAACAATGACTGTTTTGAGCGACATTCATTAGTGTTGTGTCAGGGGATTTTTTGGAACTCACACCACTTTCTAGTGTCCTTTGACTTCCCATCACCCTTCTTTGCCTACTGCTTGGACTTGTTTTCTTGAGATTGGCTCTCCTTGCTTTGTCCTTTGTTCTACGTGTTAGGAATTCCTTTACCATGCTTTTGTTGTGGCATATTTTTAGACCTGAACTCCTACATTCCTCTGTTCGAATTTATTCTCAATTTTGATAGCATAACGATAAGTGGATCCCGGTGAGAAGATGTCCAAGAAATCAATTTCTGTTTGGATGTACCTATGTAGGCCACTGTGGTACTTCAGAACTAGGTGGATCTCATAATCTTGAATACCCAGCTTTGAGCATAGGATATGGAATATGTTGTTATACTTTGGTGTTGTCTAGTCTCTATCATAATGTAGAGTCATCCATATTGTGTATTTCTTATCATAGCTTCCAACAAGCTAGGACTGTTAATATTATGGTAGCTGTGGGAGGTATTTACCTCCACGTGTAAACCTGACGAGAATAGAAGACTCCAGAAAGCAAGAGAAAACCCTAATGAGTTGGCTAATAACCCTAGAAGTCTTGTTGGCTCAAGAAGATAATCTATATTAGGTTATTAGCCTCCAAGAGAAGAAGTCGGCCAGAAATAATAATAATATACTGAACAGACATGTACCCAGAAGGAGAAGTCGACCCCAACAAATCTGGCAGAACCACTACAAATACAGGGCACCAGTTCTCATTTGACACATCTCAGAATTGCGATGCAACAATTGGTGCGCACTGCAGTTCCCAGTTTGGTGCACACGTGTGGAGGAGAGCTGCAGGTGCAGTTGCTGCAGTAACCAATTTTTCAGCGTTGGCTTGGACTATCTCTTGGCTAGGGTTTTGACTATCTAATCAACTATTGTTGGTGCACTATCCTTGGAGGAAGATGCACTACACCTTGTTTGGCTATCTAGCCTAGGGTTTGCTTCTGGAGTAATTCTCAGTCAAGGTTAAGGTGCTTGGAGGGTGGCTTTGGCCTATGATTGGGTGACAAGGGTATTGTCAATGGTAAAACGAGCACACAATATTCTATATTCTAACAGGTTATGGGCCCACACCTCCTTCATTCAATCTAAATGCTGGAAGGAAACATAGCCGCTAGGATATTGAGCTCGTTGAGGAACTACCGCTAGGGTTACTAGCAGAAGTAGTTTCCAAGACATTTTCGCTAGGGTTACTAGCAGGAGTAGTTGCAGAAACCCTAAACCTCGTGTTGAGGCACCTTAAGTGAATGGATTGACCTAATCTCCGGATAGATCAGTGCGCTCTAGCCTAGCGCATTCCCTGATACTATCGCAAAGCCAAGACATGAAGATTGAGTTTGTGGTCAAATCTAGGGTTTGACCAAGTCAAAGCAGCCATGACTTATTCTATGAAGTCAGAGAACAAGTTAGATGGAGCCTCTAACTTCAGAGCGTGGAAGACAAGGATTGACCTCATTCTTGCCAAGAATAAAGTGTTGGATATCGTGGAACTAGAGTTTGAAGAAGGAAAAGAGAAGGAACTGCAAAACGTTGCAGCTATGGAGAAGTTCAAAGATGTTGAAATCAATGCCATGAGTATCATAGTGGATTCTATAAAATACCACTTGATACCCTACATCTCCCATCTTGACTCATCGAAGAAGATGTACAATTCCCTAACAAATCTCTTTTCAGTCAGAAACATTGGACAAGTTATGAGTCTGAAGAATGAGCTCAGTGACATGAAGATGAATAATGACGACAACATAACATCATATTTTGTGAGGATCTCTTAGTTAAGAGATCAAATACAAGCTATTGGAAAGACCATTTCGGAAAAGGAATTGGTGAACATAGTACTCAATGGTCTTCCCAAGACATGGGATGCATTTGTCACAAGCATGAACACAAGGAAGGAGTATCCGACATTTGAAGAACTTTGGACTTGCTGTGCTCAAGAAGAATCAAGGATCAATGCAAAAGAGAAACCCCAAAAGAAGTACGACGATCAAGCCTTCACAGCAAGATTCAAAAAGGAAGTTTGGTTCAAAGAGGAAGCCAAATCAAGAGAAAGACATTTCATAAGTACAATGCTTCAATTGTCGAAAGTATGGTCACTACAAGAATCATTGTCCTGAGCTAAAGAAAAGGAAGGAGAAACACGAAGAATCAATTGCCGAAGAAAAGGAACCTACAAAGAAGACTAAGCAGGATGGAAGAGACTTCTTCTTCTAAAAGGTAACAACACTCTTCTTATTTCTTGTACATATCTTGTTTGCGTCGTCTCTGTACATATCTTGTACATCTATCTCTTGGAAGATAATGTGTTCCAAGAAAAACTATACCTATGGAAGAACAAACAAGATGAAAATGGATATCATTAGATAATACACATGAAAGGATGAAATACAAATCATGTGGAAGCTATTAAGCCGAATCAATCATGAAGAGACTTAGAAGAAGCTAAGACAGAAAAAAGTCAGCAATCGAGAGGAAATTGGAAAAAGACTTATGGCGTTTTGTAGAAGACAACAAGACGAAAGCATGGACTCTGTTAAACAAGAGAGCCAATTATATATTGCAGAAGACAATAAGGATGCAGATGGAAGCGTGGAATCTATTAGACGGAGGGAGCCAATTATATGCACTCTTACATGAAGCAAGGGTTAGGAGGGAGCTAATCCTATGATCCATTGAAGATGATGAAGTATATATCCATGGTAGTAACCATGAAAGACAATATGTGTTCAGTTCAAGAAGTCTTCCTCGAAGAGAAGCCTTAAAGTATCCATGGTTGTCCATCCAGATATGTGATCCTATGATGAAAGGAATAAGTGGAATCTCTAGGGCATGGAATCTATAAGAAACTCCATGGACCCAAGAGCTAAAGAAAAATATGAAGAAGAACATGAAGATTCCAAGAAAGAAAGAGAAATTAGAACAACCAATCATTGTATCTAGAATCACAAGATTACCAGCCTGATATGAACTCACTAAAAGCAATCAAGTAGAAGAACTGGAAGTCGTGATAAAGAACAGTGTATGGAAGACTTATGAATGAAAGCATTGCGAGACCTATAACTAGAGGTTCTCCCAAATGGAGGGAGAATACTATGATGATTACTTGTTACAGTAAACCATACTTATCTCTACATGAGTCATTATATCATCCACAACATCCATGAGTTGGAGTTCTACATCAGATGAATACAAAGAATGTTCTTCAGAGAAATTGAATAAAGAGTGTATGAAGAGCAATCTCAAGACTTTGAGCCATACTAGAAAGAGACCCTTGTATGCAAATAGAAGAAGATAACTTGGTGGAAGAACCTCCAGTGCACAGCAGAAGCGTGGTGAAGATTCCCTATAACATCAAGATGATTACTCAATAGGTCAGATCTCATGATAACAAAAGAAGTGCCACATGGATATGTTCCAGTTTTCCAACAATGATATACTCTATTGTTCAGATCTACATGAAGCCTTCACGGTGTTCCAGACTAAAGTACATTTGAAATCAAGCATTACATTATCCATGATGAAGTCCAGAAAGGAGAAAATGGTTCTCCAATACATAACTCCACAGATGAGCAGATAAGCATACATTTTTGGTAAAGCTTCTATCCAAGATGAAAGAGTTTGCGTACTCAAGCTGGAGCTCATGGAAACAACTTCCTTATTGAAAAAGGAAGAAATGACTCCCAGGTTGGGAGGGAGCACTGAAAAATATTATTGAAGACATTCATTGAAAAATAGTCCATCTTGGACAGATGCTTTCCTGTTCGGAAAGTGGATTGAGATTTCTGACGGGCATTGACTTCCCATTGTGGTTAACATGGGAAGTAGTATGATTGTTGATGTATCATAGACAACGAATTCCCATTGTGGTTAACATGGGGAGTGGTATAGGGCAGTCTCTCTTCTTGAGGGTTACTCAAGAAGATTGGCCCACCTCGCCAGACAACGATTTCTCATTGTGGTTAACATGAGGAATGGTCCGTTTTTGGAGGTTGATGCAGGACAATTTTTTCCTCTTGTAGTTAACAGAGGAAATGGTTCGGACAATCATTCCTTAGGGTTTATACATTCTCTCAAGGGTGCACTTTGATTAGTGTAGGAGGAATGGCCTAGGGTGGGGAATGGTCCAGGCTCAACAATTAGGGACATACATTCCTTAGGGTTTATACATTCTCTCCAGGGTGCACTTTGATTAGTGTAGGAGGAATGGCCTAGGGTGGGGAATGGTCCAGGTTTAGAAGATAGGACAATTATTCTTCCTTGCTTGAGAAGAATAGTCCAGATATCTCATTGTTCTACTCTGAGGGCATATATTCTTTCAGAGCTCACATATGTGAATGAAAGATTGGCTGGAATGATTCAGTTTATATCATAACATCGTTTCTGTGCAGGTTGCTATCAGATGTTTATTATGAAGACTGTATGACAGTAGATGAACACTACTATGGTGGATATGTTCCACTATACGTGACTATACGTTGCTGATCAAGTACTTGTGTGTTACTTAGTGTGGTAGTGTACCATTGGATTTTAGTTATGTACTAATATGGATAGACACAGTTGTGTTCTATCTTTGTTCTAATTGCCTTGAAGACTATCAATAGTTTATTGGAGATAATCATCATCCAGACGAATGATGAACATAGATTTTCCAGATGGAAAATAGTTCAGATCATTTACTCTTCTAGATTATAAGAATGATTCTTGTATCACTCTATGGTGTGAGTGAATTATCCAGCATCATGTATGATTACTCAAATGAAGTATGGTTTCGAGAGATGATGCAACTGATGGTGATAGTGATGCTCATGATCTAGTCATGAGATAGTCTAAATGACCATGTTGATGCTACCGGGTAAATGGTATGTTTTTGTGCTCAAGACCATTACCTGTAATACCTCCCTAGCTAGGAAGGAGTGTTAATATTATGGTAGTTGCGGGAGGTATTTACCTCTATGTGTAAACCTGACGAGAATAGAAGACTTCGGAAAGCAAGAGAAAACCCTAATGAGTTGGCTAATAACCCTAGAAGTCTAGTCGGCTCAAGAAGATAATTTATATTAGGTTATTAGCCTCCAAGAGAAGAAGTCGGCGAGAAATAATAATAATATACTGAGCAGACATGTACCCAGAAGGAGAAGTCAGCCCTAGCAATTCTGGCAGAACCACTATAAATACAGGGCACCATTTCTCATTTGACACATCTCAGAATTGCAGAGCAACAACTGGTGCGCACTGCAGTTCCCAGTTTGGTGCGCATGTGTGGAGGAGAGTTGCAGGTGCAGCTACTGCAACAACCAGTTTTTCAGTGTTGGCTTGGACTATCTCTTGGCTAGGGTTTGGACTATCTGATCAACTATTGTTGGTGCGCTATCCTTGGAGGAAGATGCGCTATACCTTATTTGGCTATCTACCCTAGGGTTTGCTTCTGGAGTAATTCTCAATCAAGGTTAAGGTGCTCGGAGGGTGGCTTCGGCCTATGGTTGGGTGACAAGGGTATTGTCAATGGTAAAACAAACACACAATCTTCTATATTCCAACAAGGAATCCTCCTTGAGGGCATCCACAAAGGCCACCCATGTGAGTTTTCTCTTGAATGGTGTAGATTCATCCATGATGTATCTCTCCCAATAACCTTCCCACCAAGATTTGAGATGGGGAAGGGATTTAAGGAGCATGAAGGTGATGTTTTTTATTTCAACAAATTTTTGGACAAAGTAACAACCCTCTAGCAGATTCAACCATTTCTCTAGAGCATCTACATAGATCTGGCCTTCAAATAAGGTGATATCAAAATTAACTTGTACGTTGAAGGATTTTGCACCTACAAAATGGCTGCTTGTCGAGGATGCCTTGGCTGTCATTGGTAGTCGTTGAAGGATTTGAGCGAAGTTGTCTCTCATCTTGTTCCTTTTTCATATGAGGGATTCCTCGAGCAACATCTTGAAAGGATCTCCTACTCCATCATCTCTCTTTTCCTCGGCCATGGGAGGTTGCTTAGGTTGGCGAGAGAAGTCGTCCCCAAGAAAAACAAGATCGAGACCCAACTCTCTATACCCTGACCTCTTCGGGGATGTGTCAGGGACATGCATTGAGAAATAACAAGGAGAAGATTTCTTTGATATCATTTATCCAGACTACATAAGGAATGAAACGAAAGGAAGGAAAGTAAATACATCACATATACACAAAAATATAGTAGAGAGCACAATAATACAGTAAGAAACAAACTCTTTATTAAATAGAAGAATATTGTAGAACAATCACCAACTTACAATGGTGGTAGCTTATCTTTGAAAGGGATAGATGTTGGCTACACTCATTCACTAAGAAGCTATTACAAGAGGCTGAAACAGTGGCCTTTAAACATAAGAAATAACTCTTAAGGTCCAAAACCCTAACCATCAGAGGCAAAGTTCCAAAGAGTCTGTGGGCCTAAAGTGGACACTCCTATTAAGCTCACAAAGTTCAAATATTTTGTGTCTACATCATGAAAGAAAAATGATATGATCTTTTACAAATGAGAGGGCATGTATATATTACTTATGGGTGCCTTTTCACTTAAGAGTCATACATTTTCACCATTTTATTATTATTTGTTTTATTTTCTTTATCCCACCTTACAAATACCATGGGTTACAAAAACCACGAGCTCATAAACCACCAATGGTAAAATCCAATTAATGACCGTGCAAACTTCTTTTACCACTTTATTATTATTTGTTTTATTTTTCTCAAACTTCTTTCACCACTTTATTATTATTATTATTATTATTTGTTTTATTTTTCTCCACGGGCTCGTAAACTACCAATGGTAAAAATCCATTAATGACCATGTTGATTTAGTTGAAGAGGTGGATGGCCACCGATATCTACCTGGATCACTATTGGGAGATCGACTAGTGCCTACTATATTTTTGGGCATATGGGGTCAATTAAGGACTCCATTGAAGAGATGTAAGTGGATCTGGGGTGATATCTAGGGTTGTTCACTATTGGGAGAGGAACTAGTGCCTACTATATTTTTGGGCACATGGGGTCAATTAAATATTCCTTTGAAGAGATGTGAGTGGATCTAGGGTGATATCTAGAGTTGTTCCCTTGAATTTTTCTAGGAGATCTAGTGATATACTAGGAGGATCTTATATCACCCTATAAGATCCTCCTAGTATATCACTAGATCTTCAAGGACAAATCAAGGGAAGGTTCTTCACTAGTAACCTTCCAAGAGATTTAACAAGAAGGGTTTGTTCAAGAAAGATCCAAGAGAATGCACAACCAAACATCCACTATAACTAGCCATCATAACATTTTTCATAAGAGATAAAGTAGTAGTAGACAAGTAATGATGAATCTCCACAAGCAACAATATGATTTACAAGAGAGAAGTGCTTATTTTACTTATATGAGAGATCAAGCACCCTTCTCACACAATCGAAGCCATAAAAACATAAAATAATACCTTTATCTCTCACAAACCCTACATGGTACATGAGTGGATAGGTCACTAAGACCCCAATGATGCCTCTAAGTAGTTCAAACATCAAATTGTCCCTCATAAATGTTCTTCCAAGATCACACATGTGGCCTCAATAAGTGGACGAGTCACTCAAAGATGAGGTGTAGAGGGCTCAAAAGTGAAACATTTCCATGAAGGGGTGTAATGTTTAATCTCCAAGTGGTGTGTCATCTCCCCAAGAGGTGTGTTGTCTCATCAAAAGGTGCCATATCATCATCAAGAAGCCCAACATCTCGTCAAAAGGTGCAATTTCCCATCAAGAGGTGTCAAATCATCTTCAAACTATAACGTTCCATCATCAAAAGGGGTTACATCATACCCCATGTGTGTTAGGATTTCTCGTCAAGGGAGCTGTGTCATTAAAGGGCTCGTCCTCCTAGAAGTGTGGAATGATCTCTCTCAAGTGGTGGGGACAAACTCAATGATGTGTGCTTGTAGCCCCTGAATGTCCTTCAAAGGACCAATGTGTCAATCAAGCATGTGGCTATGTGTAATCCATCATTTGAGGAGGGGCTCATGTAGTCCAATGCACCATGAAAATCGAAGGCAAGGTACACAATTCAAACACAACATATAAAGTAAGTCATGTCAATGCAAAAGCCATCAGATAGATCTCATTAAGTATCATCTTCAAACTTCACACTAGCTTAAAAAGTTTTACAATTTTCCATGTTTAGGAATGGAAGGATCATTATTACCCACTATTAGGTGTGTGGGTACATAGGATAAGAAGTATGTCCCAATAAACCCATCAAGGAGCATGTGCAGTGGCATGTGGTATGGTTTGGGGTTTACTTCATAGGTGGATGGAATTGACATGCAAGGTCACATAAGATATTCATCCACATGAGTGCCTTTGTAGAGGGAGCTCCTATGCAATGAGGTACCCTTTCCTCAACACCATATTTCCAAACCCCTTTTTGCTTTTAAATCATTGATTTAACCTTTCCGTCATTTGATTTTCATTTGCTAAGTCCCTTTTTAGATATGCATTCATTGCATAGGACTTGGGGTGATGGCCTCTTAGCGAGGGGGCATTACTTATGCTTTATCTTTCCTGGTTCTTGACTTTGATTTTCATTTTCCTTGTATTTTGAATATAACATTTTCTCTTTTTCTTTTTATCAAGCTACATCAACCTCGAGCATTCAATTCACTTTTTCTCATGGGATTATGAAGCATGAACCTTTTTGGGATACATGTAACAACCAATCCAAAAGTAAGGACAACAAAGAAAGGACATATGTAATATGTTATGTATGGTAAGAGATATGGACACTTTACTCCTATTAATCCCCCCCAATAGTACAAATTTTCCCAAGAGTGACAACACTTGACTAGGAGACGATGATGACAACCAAGGTGAAACAAGGAAAAACATGTAAATTCAAAGCATCATGATTCATAATCCAATTCAACCCATGATCACCATTTTCATGTCCAAAGCATTGACATTATTAGTC
>ML783891.1:76639-88006 GCA_009831015.1 Picea engelmannii | reverse complement strand
TGTAAAAGTCCTCAACAGCCTCTGAAACCTGTCCCAATGTGTTCAGAGCATATCAATTAGCCAAAAATGATTATTCAATCATAGAAAACAAACATAGGCTCACCAAACCATGTCCTCCATCAAAGAGGGCTTCAAGCTCCCTAAAGCTTGCTGAAACTTCAATGGTGAAAAAACTTGCAGAAGAAGTCTTCAAATGGCTGTGAAAATGGCACCAATGGATCCAACACGTCCAAAAACCCCCGGCTAGGCTTTTACGGCACCTCAATCGGCCAAACGATGAAGAAGTTAGGCCTCCTCCATTTTCCTCCTTCAAGCTCTGCTGGAACTGGTTCTACAAAACGCACCTCTGTGTGCATGAACCTGGAACATGCTCCAAAACACGCGTTTAAACCCAGCACCGAGCGGTTCCGAATAACCGTGCAAACTGTAGGACGGTTAGGGTGCCTCCAGCCCCCAACCGCCTAGCTCTCGAGCATATGGTCCTGCATATGACCACGCGCAAAATAAAAAGGAGCTTAACGGTTATAAAACCCCGCATAACCGTTGGTCCATTATGTTAACCGTGGGAACCAAATATAAACCGCACATGGTAACATATATGGTCATATGTTAATAAATATAACCGTGGGTTTAAACACAAGTCCCGCGCGCAATTTGATACAATGGTAAACATATATAACATATGTTTTTTCACCCCACGCGCGTTATGGTATGTACAACGACCATATATTTTAAACATGCGACCACGGATTATATAAACCCACGCGCAATATAAGGTATGGTCATATCACTATACCAATGTCCACGGGCCGGGGCTAAGCCCCGACCCGACCCCCCGCCCAAAATACAAAACGTTGAATTCAAATACATTTATTTACATAAATATATTAAGAACCAATGGGTGGCCTAATGGCCGGGCGGTCGGGTGAAGGCGTGGGCTGTATGGGAGGTCCCCGGTTCGAATCCGGTGGACTCAAAAAATTTTACACAACGAACCATTAACCAATAAACGAGGGACACGTGGCGCCCATGGATTGGGCCACGTGCCCTCATACCATTCGCTAAACTGATGCCACGTGTCGCAAACAGATTCGTCTAACTGCCAACTAATCACAAAATGCCACGTTAGCACTGCCAACTCATCTGCCACGTCATCGTACGGAATGTACGGCCTGCCATGTCATCCTGGGCCACGTAGGATGCTGACGTCATCATGTGCCACGTGTCACCCTTCCAGTGGTGACACGTGTCACCTCCCAATTGGTCCAACCGTATGCCGAAAAGTCCATAAATGCATGACACGTGTCACACCCTGGAGCCACCACGTGTCCTGTACGGATGGCCACGTGTCTTGTACGGACCATACAGACTTGACACGTGTCCTGTACGAACTGTACGGACAAGTACAATCATCATCAATTTTTTGCTTGTTTGGCTCGGCGAACAGATCGCGATAACTTCTCCATACGGACTCCATTTGCGAAAGTAATTATACCAACGGAATCAGGAAGACGAGACAGACGCAATGACACTATTTTCGTCGCATTTCGAGCACTTTGAAAATTGAGCAAAATTTGATCCCCTGATCCAGATTTTGATCAGATACAAAACTTGCGTAGTTAGCTATCATGCTAAGAGATCGCGCGCTGGATTGTAACATGAGTCTAGTTGTAAACAATCCACCTGGAACAACACAAACTATTGCAGATGTGAAGAAGTCGTTGATAAATGAATTTCAGAAGCCCAGTTCAGAAGATCAGTACATGAATGAGCTGATTGAAATCAGACAGAAACTAGGTGAGTCTATTTGGGAGATTGATCAGAGGTTCTACGATTGAAGGGTAAGTTGAAGTATGTCATGAATGACATGCAACATAGACATCTCTTTGTGAATTCACTACTACCACATCTGGAATACCCTTTGAGGCAACAAAAGTTTCAAATTCAGGAAGAGGCTCTGTAGGCAGCCTTACAACTGGAAGAGAACCAGTATCAGAAGATAGACCCAACAATAGAAGAGCTAAAGGAGGATCTGAAGAACCTCACATTTCAACTGAACCACAATAAAAGAAAAGAGAAAAGAATAGTTGTTTGGTGTACTACATGGAGGATAGAAAGACACCACAAGAATGAGTGTCTAACTTTTACGTAGTATATGGAAACATGGCTACGAAACCCATTGCCAACATGAGGACCATGGTGTGAGATCTGTAAAACACACGGGCATGCCCCATATCATTATCCAATGATGCATAAGTACTTGACAATACCCAAGAATTCATACTGCAATTTTTGCAAATCAATGGGGTCATGATGACAAAGATTGTAGGACAATGGACCTGATGAGGGAAAGAACTTCAGATACTTATAGGGTGCAAGAAGAGATGATGACAGGGAAAACTACACCATAGTTCAACCAGCTACCACCTTCATATAATAATGCGCAACAGTAGTACAACACTGCACAACCATAGTATAACACTGCACAACCACAGTATAACCCCACATAGTATAATCAAGTGCCTCAGTACAGCTCACCACGAGTAGATCGAGGTGGATACAGAGGTGGAGGACGAGGTAGAGGAGGATTTGGAAGAGTTAGAGGTCCAGTAGTGTGCCACAACTTCCAACAACCAGGATATTATGCAAGGGAATGTCCACTTCCACCTGCGACATGTATGTACTATCGCGCAACATACCATGATACAGAGGAATTCCCGACATTTTTGGAGAAGATTCAAGAAAAAAGGAACCAGAACAATTATAATGTTCAATGGATTTATGTAGAAGGCAAGGATGATAGAAGAAATATCAACATAGTTACACGCGGAGGAGCTAAGACAGGAGTTGACATAGTGAGGCTGGAGCCAACACAACACCAATGGGTGAAGAAGAATACTGAATCACAGAAACAGTTTGATGCGGGGAAAGAAAAAGAAACATTCAAGGAGATCAGACATGAGTTCCTCACACAAGATGTTGTATCTACATCAACTGCGTAGCATACTCAAAACGTACCAATGTACGATATGCCCTTATCAATGGATCACACCAGCGAAGTACCACCTATAGCACAAGTAAGTACCATAAAGAATTTTCTGCAATCATGTGTTAAGCTACTGAAAGACCCATCATCCGTTAAAGTTTTGAAAAATTATTAGAAAGATGTAACACATAGGAAGAGAGGAAGTTAGAATATAAAACAACCAATCACCTCCATACGATAAGGAGGACAAGCAGAGAATTTAGACTGAATGCCAACATTGGAGATTTCAATATGGGGGACATTATATTAGACTTAGGCTCTGAGGTCAACGTCTTACCCAAGAAGACATGGCAATGTATGAGAGAGCCCACATTAGGCTACTCACCTATCCAATTGAAGCTAGCAAACCAACACAAATTTCTACCAATTGGAAGGCTTAAGGGCGTGACAGTAGATCTGGATGGAGTGCACACTAAGACAGACTTTGAAGTTATAGAAATGGTAGATGGTACAACACCATATCCAACATTGCTTGGCTTGGATTGGGCGTTTGATAACCAAGCCATAACCAACTTGAAGACAAGGAAGATGACCTTTGAATCAGGAGAATACAGAGTCATTGCACCATTAGACCCTTCATAAGAGGAAAGGTTCGTAGAACAAACTTGTCTGGATTTAGAGGACATAAACCAGTTATATAGAACAACCGTGTGTGAAGAAGATTATGTCAACCCAACCACAGATGGAGTACTCAACTGGAGGAGCATCACATCATCTGCTTATGATTCAGATATAGGGTTGGAAAATTGGCAGCAAAGATTACATTAAGTGTCCACAAGAAGGTGCACAAGAATAGACCGCGCACTAAGATGGGTGGGTACAAAGATAAGAGAACCTCCTAGTTTTCATGGCATAAATGACTTAGAAGAATTCCTAACAAGATATGAAGATGAAGTGTTAGAGAACCAGAGGCTCTTAGCCCTGGACATTGCACTCAAAGAAACACCTGCAAGATGGTGGGGTGTGCACAAAGAGGTAGTTAATGACTGGTACCAATGTAAGCGACTACTGCACATCAAATTCGACGCAGAATAGGGAAAAAATAAAATGAAGAGATATGATGGACAAGGGACACCAACAGGACATTTGGAGAAATGCAAGACACAATGGAGGATGATACCACCATAGGAATGGCCTCATCACTTCATCCATACACTGGAAGGAATTCCAACAAAATGGTATGTAGACCAGGAACTGCACAGAGGCATTACAAAATGGACAACATTACAACATAATTTTATAGTAACCTTCTCATTTGAACATGAGAACCCCAACATGGATTCAACACTCAAACAAATAAGAGGGGAGATATTTATTGATGAACCAGAGGTTGCACTCATGACAGAATACCAACAACAAAACAGGAAAATAGTCAAAGAACTATTTTCATGTTATCATTTGGAAGAAGAAGGACCAGAGGAAGACGACCCACACAATATTTATATTACAAAAATTGAAGGGGAAAGAGAGGTGGAAGGTCCATGTTTGCAATCAAAAGTATTTTATGCACCTATCAAGGTAAAGAAAGTCAACATTGGGATAATTGAGAATCCCAAAATGGCCAGCATTAGAGACTATTGGGATGAACAAACAGTAGAAATGATAACAAAGTTATTGCGTGAGTACAATGACTTATTCCCAACAACCTTTACAGAGATGAAAGGCATATCAAGAGATCTAGGAGAGATGAAGATACCTCTCAAACCTGATGCTAGATCTGTCAGACAGAGACTGTATAGACTAAATCCAATATATAAGAAGAAAGTCAAAGCAGAATTTGAGAGAATGTTGGAAGCTGGTATCATAGAACCAATGGAGGAATCTGAATGGATAATCCCTATGATAGTTCAAGATAAGAAACAAGGGCGATAAGTATTTGTGTAGATCTCAAGAAACTGAATGATGATTTCCTACATGACCCCTTCCCTACACCTTTTATAGATGAAGTCCTAGATAATGTGGGAGGTCAGGAAGCATATTCATTTACAGATGGATTCTCAGGCTACCATCAGATCAAGATAGCCCCAAAAGACAGGAATACGACTAACTTTTCCATAGAATGGGGATCCTACTAGTACATCATCATGCCTTTTGGGCTGAAGAATGCACCAACCATATTTTCAAGGGTAGTAATAGCTTCTTTCAAGGAGTTCATACATTGGTTTTTAGAAGTGTATTTGGATGACTGGACTGTATATAGTTTACTAAAGATCATTTGAAGTATTAGGGCTAATGTTGGAAAGATGCAGGCAGTGTCAGATATCATTGAATATCAAGAAGTGCATTTTTGGGACACCTTTTGGAATACTGATGGGACATATAGTCTGTAAACAAGGGTTATTGGTGGATACTGTTAATATTACAATCATTTTTAATTTACCACTACTAAAATCAGTGTGCCAGTTGAGAGAAATTTTGGGACATACATGCTACTACAGAAAATTTATAGAAGGATATGCGCAGATCACTTCGCCAATGGAAAAAATCTTAAAGAAGGATACTAAATTTCAGTGGAATGAGGACTATCAACAAGGTTTGGACACCCTAAAAGAAAATATGGTCACAACACCTATTCTAGTATTCCCATACTAGGAAAATAATTTTCACGTGCATGTAGATGCATCAGCTATAACACTTGGAGCAATTCTGGCACAGCCATGAGTAGGAGATTTGGACCACCCTATAGAATTTGCAAGCATAAAACTTTCAGAATCAGAGAAGAACTACAATACTACAGAAAGAGAAAGCCTAGCTATGGTCTATGCACTTCAAAAGTTCAGACATTACTTATTGGGAAAACACTTTAAGATGTTCACAGATCATTCAACCCTCAAATACCTAGTCAACAAGCCAATGTTGGGGGGGAGGATCTGTAGATGGATACTGTTATTTCAAGAATTTGGCTTTGAGGTGATAGTCAAACTAGGGAAGCTAAATGCAAGACCTGATCACCTGTCAAAGATAACCAACAGAGAAGAACCTACCAACTTGGAAGACAACTTCCCTAATGCACAATTATTTTCAGTCAAAGTGGTTGACGAATATTTTGCTGACATCATTGAATAATTGAGCACATGGACTGCACCACAAGAGTTTAACACTGCACAAAAGAAAAATCTGGTAGTCATAGCTGCAGACTATCAATTGATCATAGGACACCTATACAAAATGGGTGCAAACATCATTTTTAGAAGATGTGTACTAGAACATGAAAGGCCTAGAATTTTGGCAGAAGCTCATGAGGGAATAGCTGGAGGAAACTATGCAGGAAAAGATACCATGAAGAAGGTATTGCGCGTAGGCCTATGGTGGCCAACAATTCACCGAGATGTTAAAGAATATTGTCAGAGATGTGATGTCTGTCAAAGGGTTGGTAAACTTAATTGAAGGGATGAGATGCCCCTAAGACTACAAGTAACTTTGTAGGTATTTGAAAAATGGGCAATAGAATTTGTGGGGCCAATCCATCCACCAACAAAAGGGTCAGGAGCCAGATATATCATTACTGCGACATAATACTTAACAAGATGGGCAGAAGCAACACCAGTCAAGGACTGCAGTGCAGAGACAACAACACACTTCTTGTTTGAGCAAGTGATCACTAGATTTAACTGTCCAAGGATTTTGATGAGTGACCAAGGTACTCACTTTATCAACAGTACTATCAAGGCTATGAGTGAGGAGTTTTAAGTCTATCATTAGAAGAGTACACCATACCATCCTCAAGCAAATGGAACAGTAGAATCCTTCAATAATATCTTGGAGAATGCTCTGACAAAGATCTGCAATGTTAACAGGGATTATTGGGACTTGAAAATACCAGCAGTATTATGGGCATACAATAATACATGTAAGAAGATGACATGACATATACCATTCATATTGGTGTATGGGAAGGAAGCAGTAGTACCATTAGAATTTTTGGTACCTAGTCTGTGCGTAGCAACAATTACCAACATGACAGAAAGAGGTGCAGTAAATGAAAGGATAAATCAACTAATGGAGATGGAAGAGGATAGGATTATAGCATGATTTCAATAAGAAGTACAGAAAGCAAGAGATAAAGCTTGGCATGACAGACATATCAAGAGGAAGAGTTTCAAGGAGGGATACCTAGTCTTTCTCTATGACAGTAAATTTTTTCATCATCCTGGTAAATTCAGAACACATTGGTTGGGGCCATATGAAGTGAATACTGTGACAGATGGGGGATCTGTAGAAATAAAATATTTGGGAGACACATAATTGAAAGGACTGATTAATGGGAGTCGAATGAAACTATACATGGACAATCAAACTCCTAGCACTTAAGAGTTACAACACAATAAGAAGAACATGTACATAGTGTATTATAGGAGAATCTAGGATAGAACGATGACAAAAATGACATAAAAAGGAGAAAAATAAATACAAAAATACAAAATAGATAAAATACAAAAACAACAAGGAAAAGTATCACGCAGTAGTTACCGCGACAGACATCATAAGACCACACGCAGTGAAAAGTAAACTTGGCGCAAATGCACACAAAAAGTAAAAGTGAACATAACCTGGTCTATAAAAGGCGGAAAATCGTAGAGTTATTCAACACTTATAAAATTTCGATATCAGAGTGAGAAAGAGAACCCATGACCTAGTTTTCAATCATCGAAGTAGCAAGCCGAGGTTGCAATATTTACAAAGGATGACCCACCAAATTTTTGGTCGTAGGCTAGTTTGTCAGGGTCACCTGACAAAGCCAAAGGCACAAAGAGAGGATGTAACAACTTGAGAATATATTCAATATAGAGGACATGACCACCTTGGACCCATAATTAATTATCCTGACGCAGGTTGAGGAAGAGATCCCTACAACGCAACAAAGAGAGATAGGGAAGAGCTTTGGGGCCGTAAACAGTGGTTCAAACCCTAACCCCGAGATGCCAGCGAGACCAAATGACACAATGGGACCATGACAATCCCAGGAACAAGATGAAGTATTGGTAGAAGACATCACCGATCAGCCAGAGTCAGCTGGGGAAGAAGAGGGCACAAAAGCAACAGAGGAAGGCACGTCTGTTGCGGGGAAGAAAAGAAAGACCCCTAACAGTATGGAAATTACCCTTCCATTCCTTCCAGAAACAATACCCATTGTTGATGACATGTTGGGGAAGGTACCCAAGTTGAGGTATGTAGACCATGACGTGCGTGACACGACTAAATTTCAAGAATTGGCTGAGGAAAACTATCTGATCAACACAGGGGACATTGGACCCCTAGGAAGGCCAGTGCTAGAGTTCGCGCAGTGGATTATGGGGCTGTATAACTCAGGTATAATGAACCTCTTGGACATACCACATTTTGGGAACAATAATAATGTCGGTCTATGCATCAAGAAATTGGTTGTTCGGGTCCATGGAGGAATTCTTTGGATGGACAGGCTAGTACAGATTGACATGGTGATAATTTCCAAAATAACATGATTTCCTACAGTTGGCGCATCGCCAGAAGAATTCTTGGAAAACAAAGCGCGTGAGAAAGAACTGGAGGAACAAGTGAAGGCGCAGTTCGACATGACCAGAGGGAATAGAGGCATCATCATCAAAGAAATAAATGATGATGCCACAAGATTCGCCACTAAGATAATGGCGTGCAAGCTGCTAAGAAAATGTCACAGAGAGGAAGCACCAACATGAGTGATCACAGTAGCATCGCAGTGCGCGAAGGGGATGAAGTTTAGTTGGGCACCATACTTGCTGAACCAATTCCTTTTTGACTGTTGCGACGCGCAGGACAATGGAACCGAGTTCTATTACTCTCGGTTAATGATATTGATAACTCTAGCAAGGTGGCAGTAGCCTAAGTTCTCAGCATTCCTGGACAAGGTAGGGAAGTGCTACGCGGTCAGGTATGAGTCTCTCTGGAAAGTGAAGGATAACAAGATGCAACAGGAAAACAACATTGTGTTTTCCATGTTGCTAGAAGAAATCCAATAACATACAACAAACACATGGTGGATACCTATGGAGATCGTGCAAGAAACATAGGGGATAGATAAATTCAAGGCATCTTTGCATCACCTATGGATCCAAGCCGTGAGGGATCCCAAAAAGGCATGGTTTAAAATGCAATATTGTGTCACCAGAGAAGAGGTGGAGTGGATTATCAAGGATTGGCTCACACAGTGGCAGTCAACTGCAACAAAACCAACTACAAGGACAGGCACGACCCAATCCTCCAAGCCTAAGGAAAAGGTCGACATAGGTTCATCAGTGAGGATAGGTAGCCCGACGGATAACACTCGAACAACTACAACGTGAACCCTACCAAGTGGGAATAGTGTGGTACCAAAAAGGTCGAGGAGAATGCCCACAATAAAAAGAACAGGAAGTCGGGCGCAAACAAGGCCAAAGGAGACCACACATGCTCAAGAGGAAGGAGTCTGAGAAACAATGACAGAGGCACAACCCTCACAAATGACAAAGAAGCCCGTGCAAGGAAAATATGCATGCAAAAAGATGAAGTATGAAGCATAGGACCTCGACATCAACCTTACATGGGACGATGCAGAGCTCATCCCAGATAAGGTCCAAGACATGAACGAGGAAGTGGTTAGAACAACAAAGGCATAGATTATGGCTAAGTTTCTAGAGGTTCATGCAAACATCCAAAATCTATGAAACTGGGTCGAGTCACAGGCCACTGTACGACCACAAGAGGAGACAGAAAGGCCACCTACGCAAAGAGAAGGCAAGGAGACCGTGAAATTTGTCGTCCAGGGTAGGGATACATTCATGATAACACATCAAATGATCAACCTCAATTAGGAGATGACGCAGAAACCCCTAGAAGAGGTGGAACAAGTAGAGTTGGTGATGGTGCGGATCCCCACAAAGGCCTTATATGGGATACAAGCTAGGGTCATGTAGGAAGTACACTCTAGGGCTCACTTAGATGCCACAAATATAGATGTGGGAAGAGGGGTCGCAGAGATGCTCTAGATCACATGCGACCAGTTGACTGCTGAAAATGAAGAGGAGAAGGAACATGTAGATAGGCTAGAGCAGGGATTGACAACGACATAAAAATGAATCCCCAACAACGCGCAGGTAGTAGAGAGAAGCGTAGAGGATAAGATCAACCTCATCATACATACAATTGACCAGTATAGGTAAGATATCGAGGAGCTAAAAGAGAATATCAATCCCATGACCACGCCTGAGGTCCGAGAGTAGAGGACAACATAATGTGCACTCCAACTGGAATAAATGGAGAAACAAGTCAACAAAACAACATGATTGTTTGAAAAAGAAACGCATCTTTGGACAACGCTGGATGAGGATGAACAGGTCCAACAGTGGGAACAAGAGAAAGAAATAATAAACGCAACAATCCATAACCTCAAGCAAAGGCAAAAGACAATGAGCATCACTGAGCGTATGAAAGGAACACAGGATATGAAGAAGTTGCAGGCATAGTTAAAAGTAGCACAGATGCAGAAGCAGGAAAGACAGACACATATGGAACCCCTTCAAGAGAAAAAAGTGGAGATGATCGCACAGTTGGAGGAGGAGAAGAATAAAATGGAGAAAACACATGCAGAGTGCACAACCATGATATAGGCGGAGATCACAACGTTGTTGGATTACTGAGAGGGGGGGTGAATCGATAATAGAGCAATTTAATCCTTTTTAACCATATAATCCAAGTGTTATATCAATGTATCATTATCATCCAATAACTACAAAGTAAATAAGCAATGAACAAATGAACATTCATACACATATACAGTATACCGGTGTTTTACATGGAAACCCAAAGCGAGAGAAAACCACATAATGCTTTTGCTTATATGTCTTAAAGAATTACATTCATTGGAAGCACCAACTTATTTTTTTTTCCAGCTGCAACTGGAAGGAGAATCCAACCCTCTTCTTTCTCAGGCTACAACCCGAGGGAAGCTCCAACTCCCCTATTCTATGGCTACAACCAGAAGGATATTACAACCCCCTATGTTCTTCGGATACATCTGGAAGGTGGCTACAACCACCTATCCTTTCCCCATCCAACCGCCCTGAAGTAGAAGTAGAATGATGGAACCAATGTCACACTATCACTATGAGATATACCGTTGTAAACCTGTACCCATAAACCTGAACCATGTATCAACTTGTACCTCAACCTGTACCATAAAAAAGGTGCATCAACCATGCACCAACCTGTACCAAACAACTTGTAATCAACCTATACCATAAACAAGTGCATCCAACCATGTACCAAGTATGTACCAATCACATGTCAACTACTCATCAACTATGACTCATCAATTATGACTCATCAAT
>ML783891.1:25159-54059 GCA_009831015.1 Picea engelmannii | reverse complement strand
CAACTATACACCTCATGTATGTGCCAACTCATCAACTACTTGTCTCAACCATGTACCCAACATGTACCTTAACCAAAATCCCTCATCAATTTCATCATCCAAATATGATTTGTAACTCTATAATAGACCTGGTGTATATGATCTCATACCTGCAAATCTTTCTTAACTTTCACAACAAGAGAGTATCATTTTTATCAAACCTTTCTTTAGTCTCACATGACTAGTTTGGGATTAGTCAACAACCCTAACTTGAAATAATAATAACTATGTACTTGTAATGAATAAAGATATGAAAACAATATACAATGTTATTCAGTTTGTTTTATGCAATTCCTCCAGGCGTCACTACTTGGAACCTCTTAGAAAATGAGTTATATAAAAAATGACATACCTTGCTGAATTTTGGCTTATTCTAGAGAGCGACCTTGTAGAGTGTTCCCCACACGGAATATTTGTTGAATTGATATGAAAATGTTACATAGAATAATAAAGAATGTACTCTAACCCACACATCTGTTCTTACTAAATTTGGATCTTTTATGAATAATTTATGATGCTTTACCCGAAACACCTGTTTTCGACTAGTTTCAAGACTAGCCACAAACCCTATTTTCCACGGAGTGTAACTCCAACAATACAACTAACCACAAGCTATAATTTTTACCAAATATACTTGGATATGTTTCCTCAATGGCCTATCAATTTCACGGTCTGAATCATTCTAGAAAAAAATTTATTCCGAAAATGGTAAGATGACCTGTAAATAGCATACCTTAGAAAGCATAATCCAAAGAATTTATCCTCCCTTGAATTACGACCTTCTTTTCTTCACCTTCCCTCTGAAATTCGGCTTAGATATCATTTTTTTACCTCAGTCAGCTATAGATATTCAATATGCTCAAGTGTGATGTAAAATGAGAGAGCCTTGCCTCTTATTTATACTCTCCAAGTAGCTTCCTTAGAAGCATCTTCTAGGTCACTTTGCCCACTTTCCTTATTTTAGGGTTAACCCATTTCTAATTTCTCCATTAAATTTATTATTTAAATAATTTATTTTGTATTCACTTTGAATTATAGTACACTCATCACTTCACTTTATTATTTACCTTCTAAAATATCTTAAACCACTTTGACTACTTTGACCTTTTGGGGCTTCTAGATGACATATGAAGGTCCTCCAACTTCGTAAGGCCATAACTTCTCAAACCGTGAGGAGTTATGTGACGTTCCACATACCACCAGAAATGGAATGAAATGTACTATCCATATAGAATAGTATTACCTACAAATATATCCAAACTCATACCATTATCCATCAAACAAACTTGGGTCCATTACCCAAGCCTGGGTTCTCCAACTTCTCATGGCCATAACTCTCTAACCGTGAGGAGTTATGTGACATTCCACATACCACCAGAAATGGAATGATATGTACTATCCATATAGAATAGTATTACCTTCAAATATATTAAAACTCATACTATTATACATGAAACATCCTTGGTTCCATTACCCTAAACTTTGTGCTACCAGACTTTCTTCAAGGGTTGACATCAATGACAACTAACCTTAATAAGAAATCTCCCCCTTTGGCATTGATGGAAACAGTCTGATGCAATACTAAAATCATTTCATGCAATACTAAAGTCATATCATTCATGCTCCCCTGAAACCATGCTTCTGTCCTCTTCATCTCTATGATCATTGCTCCCCTGGAATCGTGCCTCTGTTCTCTGCATCTGATAAATCTCTCCCCCTTTTTCATCAATGGAAAATTTATATTTCCATTCGGGGCTTCTCCCCCTAACTGAACTGTCCTCTTTATGATGCTTCCTCATGTACATATAAGACATATAAGATAAGCATTCAAAATCATTCATTTTGGAGTAGAAATAACTCCGAGTCTCCGAAGAAGATACTCAAAGGCTTCCCGTGGAAGTGGTTTTGTAAATATGTTTGCCACTTGTTCTTTTGTTCCCACATACTCAACTCTAATGTTATTTTCTGCAACCTTTTCCCATAGAAAGTGATACTTGATTGGAATGTGCTTCGTCTTGGAGTGCATCACCGGGTTCTTTGAGATATTGATGGCGCTTGTATTATCACAATAGATTGGAATGGGCTCATCATACTCAACCTGTATATCTGTCAGATTTTGTTTCATCCAAAGAACCTGTGTACAACATGTTGTTGCTGCAATATACTCTGCCTCAGTTGTAGATAGAGATATTGATGGTTGTTTCTTTCTTATCCATGATACTAAACACTCACCCAAGTAGAATGCTACTCCACTGGTGCTTCGTTGGTCATCAATACAACCTACCCAATATGCACATGTGTCGGAAATAAGAGATAGATCCTTTCCTTTTGGATACCATAATTCAAACTCTTTTGTTCCTTTGAGATATCTTAAAAATCCTCTTCACTGCTAACACATGTGATTCCTTTGGTGTTGCTTGAAATCATGTCACCTATCCAACAATCTGCATTACATCTGGTCTGGATGCTGTAATATATAGTAGGCTACCACTCATTGACCTGTATTGCCTCTAATATGTAGACTTTTAATCATCATATTTGCTTAAATTGCAACTGGTTTGCATGAGAATGATAACTGGTTTGCAATATTCCATTACAAACCTATTTAACATTTCTTTGATATACTTGGTTTGAGAAATAAAAATTCCTTGGTTTCTTTGACATATTTGAAGTGATAGTTCTCCAAGTAATGACATTTCAAATTCATTATGCATATCCTTTGCAAATTTTCGGCTTAAACTGTCATCATCACTACCAAAAATAATATCATCAACATAAACTTCAATTAATAAAATACTATCTTGACTTACCTTGATGTAGATGTTGTTGTCTGCACTTCCTTTTTTGAACCATGCCTGCTGTAAATATTTATCCAGTCTAGAGTATCATACTCTAGGAGCCTGCTTTAGACCATACAAGGCCTTCTTTAATTTACACACATAATCTGTGTTCTCTGACAACTGAAATCCTTCTGGTTGTTCAATGTAGACTTCTTCTTCAAGTTCCCCATTCATAAAAGATGATTTTACGTCCATTTGATACACTTTAATATTTTTGGAGCATGCATAAGCTAAAAATAATCAGATTTCTTCCATTCTGACAATTGGGGCAAATGCCTCTTTAAAGTCGATTCCTTCAACCTGTGCATATCCTTTACATGCCAATCTAGCTTTTTTCTTTGTAACCTGTCAATCTTCATTCAATTTATTCCCGTATACCCACTTTGTGCCGATCACATTCTTATCCTTTGCTCGTGGAACCAATTCCCAAGTGTCATCTTTCTCTATTTGATCCAATTCTTAATCCATGGCCTTGTTCCAAAATTCATCCTTGCTGGCCTCTACAAATTAGGTTGGTTCAATCGTAGATGTGAGTGAAAGGCGCATTTGTTCTGGTGAATGGATTCTTCTTCTAGTCGCAACTCTTGCGTCTTTGTTTCCGATAATATGATTTGAAGGATGATTTCTTCTGTACTCGTCTGCTAGGTGTTTTTGGAGTTATTTGTTGAACTTACTCTTTTGTTTTTGTCGGATCCTCTTCGTCTTCCCCTTCTTTTTCATCTTTTGTTTATTCTTCGTAAAGTTGTTCCATTGATTCATTTTCTTCTTCATTTAATTCTTGTCTACCTGTTTCATCAGTTGTTACATTGATGCTTTCCACCACTTTGTTCAATCTCAGATTGTAACACTTGTATGTTTTTCTTATACTTGAGTAACCAACAAGTACTCATTTTCCCACACAAGAGTCAAACTTTCCCATTCTGCAATCTTCTCTTTTGATATAACATTTGCTTCCAAAAACTTTGAAGTGCTTTACATTTGCTAGTCTTCCTTTCCATAGCTCGTAAGGAGTTTTATCAGTTTTGTTTCTGAGCATTACTCTGTTTTGAATGTGAACTTCTGTATGCATTGCCTGTATCCAAAAAATATGTGTCAATTTGGAATCCATTAGTATTATTCGAGCCATTTCCTGTATTGTCCTATTCTTTCTTTCAACAACTCCATTCTGTTGAGGTGTCCTAGCAACAAGAATTGCCTTTTTATTCCATGACTGTTTCCGTAGTCCATAAATTCCTTTGAAGTAAAATATCCTCCATTATCAGATCTCAAGCATTTGATTTTTGAATCCATTTCATTTTCAACCATTTCATTGTAGATCTTGAAGTTTTCAAAAGCTTTTGACTTGTTCTTGAGAAAGAAAACTGCGGTCATTCTTGTATAATCATCAACAAATAACATAAAATATTTCACCTTTTAAGCCCTTTGTTTTAGTTGGTCCAACTAGATCAATATGGACAATTTCCAGTGGTCTTGTTGTTGAATATTCCTTTGATTTGAACATGGTATGTGTTTGCTTTCCTTGTTGACAATGATTGCATAAAGTGTTGGTTGGTTTCGTGATCTTAGGCATTTCTTTGACTGCTTCTCTTTTGATGACTTTGACAAGGTTATCAAAATGTATGTGACCCATTCTTCTGTGCCATAACCAACTTTCATCTTCCTTTCCTAGACAACACTTTTCATTTCCAATGTCAGTTAACACATATATGTTGCTTGAAATTCTCGTAGCTGTAGCAATCAATTTTTCTGAACCATCTTTTCTAATCTCACACTTTTGTGAATCGAAAGTAACTTTATGACCTAGGTAATACATTTGACTCAAACTTAGAAGATTATGTGTCATATCTTCTACTAGTAGAACATTTTCTACCTTTGTATTCTTGTTCCTAATTCTGACTGTGCCTTTTCCAATGATTTTGGCTGAATCATCATTTCCGAAGGAGACTGCTCCATCTCTTTCCTTTCATAATGTAAGAAGACCGTCTCTATCACCTATCATGTATTTTGAACACCCATTGTCAACATACCAACCACGTTTCTTCTACTTATCTTGTAGAGCGAGTGTGCATTCTTCATTGCTATACTAATTCTGCTTTCTTATCCATGTCCTTTTCTGAGGTTCATGTCTGTGACTGTTGTTATTCTGTTGCAGTTCTCTAGAAGGGACTGTCATTCTGCAATCTTTGGCCATGTGTCCAAAATGGTTACATTTGTAACATTCCACTTCAGTGCTCAAAGATTCAAACCTATTGTAACTTCTTCTTTGTGTTTCACTAGGCCTTCTTGGATAACTCCTTTGTGTATGACTTTCAAAGTTGTTTTTGTTCTTATTGTTAGCTCTGCAATTCACAACTTTATTTTCAAAATTATTACATGCATAACATAAACCAAAAAATATAGTTTGATACCTGGGAGTTGAAGATATTATGAAAGGAGGTACTCTTATGAATTCTTCTTCTTCATGAGGCTTATCTGTCAGATGTTTATTCTGAAATATGAATCTTCTCGGTGGAGGAGTGTCCCTGTAATCTTCCTTGTAGATCTTCCTACCCCTCTTGATTGTTTCTCCAAATATTTTTGGATATGTTTCTTGCTTTGTTGTTTTGGAGATTAGTCCTTCTTCTGCTTGATTGTATCCAAGTTTGGATTTGTCATGATGAGATTTTTCACTACTGATAATGTCATCCAAAAATTTTGAGTTGTTCTGCATATTTTTCTTTTGAATATCCTTTCTTAATGCGACAATATCTGCTTCCAAATTTCCAATGATCTTGTCTTTTCTTCTAGCTGTTCTTTGAGTGCTTCTTCAATTCTTTTATCTTCTTCTATTTGAACCTTCAAATTTGTGATCATTTGTTTTAGTTCTTTAGTGTCTTCTTTCTTGTCCAGTTCTTCTTGTAGTTTCTTGTTTTTCTTCTTTTCTCTTCTGATAACTTCTATGGCACACATTAATTCCTCTCGGTAGTCAACTTCTCCATCTTCAATTTCTTCTTCGACTTCTTCATATTCTTCTTCGGCTTTTTTGATATTCTTCTTCGGAGTCTTATTTATCAGAGTCTTATACTGCTATGAATAGAACTCTTTCTGTCTCACTGTCACTGACTTCATTTTCATATGATGATGAGACGTCTTCTTTGGTGCATAAGCTTTTCTTGAAAACTTTCTTTGTGGTTATTTTACCTTTATATGCTTGTTTTCCTTTTGAGTAATCTTCATCATTTCTCTTTTTCTTATAAGGACATTTGTTAGAAAAATGACCAATACCATCACAATTAAAACAAATTAAAGGAAGCTTACCTCTATACCTACCGTTGGTTCCCTTGTTTAGTCTCTTGACAAATTTGATCACTTCTTCATCATCTTCCGAGACATCACTGCTGCTACTATGTTCTTCTTTTTGCCTTCCCTTTTGCTTTGACATTTTCGATGCTTTGAAGGTTGTTTTTCTTATATCTGAATTTTCCTTTTCAGTTCTCATTTCATATGCTGTGAAGATTCCATGTAATTCGTCCATGCTTATTGAGTTTATATCTGATCTTTCTTCTAGTGCTGATATCTTAGGGTCAAATCTCATAGGAATAGAGCTTAGTACTTTTTGAACATTTACAGATTCTTTGATTTATTCTCCCAATCCTATGATTGCATTTACTATTTCATCAAATCATAAAACGTAAACTGCAGTATTCTCATCTTCCTTCATCTTAAGTTGTTTGAACTGACCTCTGTAAGTTTGAAGCTTTTCTTCTTTGACTTTTGAATCTCCCTCATAAATATTTTGAAGTTTTTCCCAAATCTCTTTAGAGGATTTACAATGTGAAACTTTGGTGAATACCATTTCACTAAGACCACTCAGAAGTGCATTTTTGGATTTGGAATTATTCTAACCGAGTTTCACTACTTTGTCATTTGTTGGCGAAACTGTTGGTGCTGTGTATCCATCTACAATTGATTGCAAAATTTCAAATACCTGTGCTTGTATATATGTTTTCATCCTTATCCTCCAAAATGAATACTTCTGTCCATTGAACTATTGTATTCCATTTTTATACAAGTTTTTTCTCTCCATGATCTATCTTTCAGTGGTTAAACCGACTTCTGAAGGAACCTGCTCTGATACCAATTGTTGGATTACTGAGAGGGGGGGTGAATTAGTAATAGAGCAATTTAATCCTTTTTAATGATATAATCCAAGTGTTCTATCAATGTAGCATTATCATCCAATAACTGCGGAGTAAATAAGAAATTAACAAATGAACAATCATACACATACAAAATACACCAGTGTTTTACGTGGAAACCCAAATAGGGAGAAAACCACATAATGATTTTTCTTATATGTCTTGAAGAATTAAATTCATCGGAAGCACCAAATTTCTTTGTTTTCCTGCTGCAACTTGAAGGAGGCTCCAAACCCCTTGTTTCTCAGGCTACAACCTGAGGGAAGCTCCAACTCCCCTATTCTCTAGCTACAACCAGAAGGAGGCTACAAACCTTATGTTCTTCGGCTACAACCGGAAGGTGGATACAACCACCTGTCCTTGCCCAGTCCAACCACCCTGAAGTTGAAGTAGAATGATGGAACCACTGTCACACTATCACTGTAAGATATACTGCTGTAAACCTGTACCAATAAACCTGAACCATGCATCAACCATGCATCAACCTGTACCTTAACTTGTAATCAACCTGTACCATAAACAAGTGCATCAACCATGCACCAACCTGTAATTAGCATGTACCATAAACAAGTGCATCCAACCATGTACCAATTATGTACCGATCATGTGTCAACTACTCATCAACTATGACTCATCAATATGTACAAACATCATCAACTATGCACCTCATGTATGTGCGAACTCATCAACTACTCGTCTAAACCACGTACCCAACATGTACCTTAACCAAAATCCCTTATCAATTTCATCATCCAAATATGATTTGTAACTCTGTAATAGACCTGGTGTATATGATCACATAACTGAAAACCTTCCTTATATTTCACAACAAGAGTCTAGCATTTTTATCAAACCTTTATTTAGTCTCACATGACTAGTTTGGGATTAGTCAACAACCCTAACTTGAAATAATCATAACTATGTACCTGTAATGAATAAAGATATGAAAAAATACAAAATGTTCTTCAAATTTTTTTATTCAATTCCTCCAGGTGTCACTTCTTGGAACCTCTTAGAAAAGGAGTTATAGCAAAAATGACAACCTTGCTGAATTCTGGATTTTTCTAGAGAGCGACCTTGTAGAGAGTTTCCGCACATAATATTTGTTGAATACATATGAAAATGTTACACAGAATACTACAGACTATAATCTAACCCACACATTTGGTATTATGTAATTTGTATATGTTATGAATAAGTTATGGCGTTTTTACCCGAAACACCTGTTTTAGATTAGTTTCAAGACTAGCCACAAACCCGATTTTCCACGGAGTGTAACTTCAAAAATACAATGACCCACAAGATTTATTTTTTACCACAGATACTTGGATATGTTTCCTCAATGTCCTATCAATTTGACGATCTGAATCATTCTAGAAAAAAATTTATTGCGAAAATGGTGAGCTGGCCTGTAAATAACATACCTTAGAAATCATCATCAAAAGAATTTATCCTCGCTTGAATTCCAACCCTCTTTTCTTCACCTTCCCTCTGAAATTCAGATTAGATATCCTTTGGTTACCTCATTCACCTATATATATTCAATATTCTCAAGTGTGATGTAAAATGAGAGAGCCTTGCCTTTTGTTTATACTCTCCAAGTAGCTTCCTCAGAAACATCTTCTAGGTCACTTTGTCCACTTTCATTATTTTAGGGTTAACCCACTTCTAATTTCTCCATTAAATTTATTATTTAAATAATTTATTTTGTATTTACTTTGAATTATAGTAAACTCATCACTTCACTTTATTATTTACCTTCTAAATTCTCTTAAACCACTATGACTACTTTGACCTTTTGGGGCTTCTAGATGACATATGAGGGTCCTCCAACTTCGTAAGGCCATAACTCTAAAACCATGAGGAGTTATGTGATGTTCCACATACCACAAGAAATGACATGACATGTAATATCCATATAGAATAGTTTTACCTGCAAATATATCAAAACTTATACCATTATCCATCAAACAAACTTGGGTCCATGACCCCAACCTGGGTTCTCCAACTTCTCATGACCATAACTCTCTAATCGTGAGGAGTTATGTGACGTTCCACATACCACTAGAAATGGAATGACATGTAATATCCATAGAGAATAGTATTACCTTGAAATATATTAAAACTCATACCTTTATACATGAAACAACCTTGGGTCTATTACCCAAACCTTTGTGCTACCAGAATTCGCTACCAGAGTTTCTTCAAGGGTTGACATCAATGAAAACCAAACTTGAAAAAAAATATCCCTCTTTGGAATTGATGGAAACTCTGATGAAACACTGAAATCATTTCATGCAATACTGAATTCATATCACTCATGCTCCCCCTGGAACCAATCCTCTATCCTATGCATCTCTTTGATCATTGCTTCTCTGGAATCATGCCTTTGTCCTCTACATTTAATAAATATCCCCCCTTTGTCATAAATGGCAAAGGTATCTTTCCATCCGGGGTTTCTCCCCCTAACTGAACTATCCTCTTTACGGTGCTTCCTCATGTACATCTAAGACATATAGGAAAAGCATTCAAAAACATTCATTTTGGAGTATAAATAACTCCGAGTATCTAGTGAAGATACTCAAAGGCTTCCTGTGGAAGTGGTTTTGTAAAGATGTTTGCCACTTGTTCTTTTGTTCCTACATACTCAACTTTGATGTTATTTTCTGCATCCTGTTCCCGTAGAAAGTGATACTTGATTGGGATGTGCTTCGTCTTGGAGTGCATCACTGAGTTCTTTGAGATACTAATGGTGCTTGTATTATCACAATAGATTGGAATGGTCTCATAATACTCAACTTGTATATCTATTAGAGTTTGTTTCATCCAAAGAACCTGTGTACAACATGTTGTTGCTGGAATATACTCTGCCTCGACTGTAGATAGAGATACAAATGATTGTTTCTTTCTTAGCCATGATACTAAACACTCACCCAAGTAGAACGCTGCTCCCCTGGTGCTTCTTTGGTCATCAATACAACCTGCCCAATCTGCATCTGTGTAGGAAATAAGAGATAGATCCTTTCCTTTTAGATACCATAATCCAAACTCTTATGTTCCTTAGAGATATCTGAAAATCCTCTTCACTGGTAACACATGTGATTCCTTTGGCACTGCTTGAAGTTGTGTCGCCTGTCCAACTGCTTGCATTACATCTAGTCTGGATGATGTCACATATAGTAGGCTACCAATCATTGACCTGTATTGCCTCTGATATGTAGACTTTTAATCATCATCTTTGCTTAACTTGTAACTGGTTTGCATGGGAGTGATAACTGGTTTGCAATCTTCCATTCCAAACCTCTTTAACATTTCTATGATATATTGGGTTTGAGAAATGAAAATTCCTTGGTTTCTTTGACGTATCTGAAGTCTCAGAAAGAATGATAGTTCTCCAAGTAATGACATTTCAAATTCGTTCTGCATATTCTTTGCAAATTTATGGCTTAACCTGTCATCATCACTACCAAAAATAATATCATTAACATAAACTTCAATTAATAATTAAACTATCTTGACTTACCTTGATGTAGATGTTGTTGTTTGCACTTCCTTTTTTGAAGCCTACCTACTATAAATATTTATCTAGTCTAGAGTACCATGCTCTAGGAGCCTGTTTTAGACCATACAAGGCCTTCTTTAATTTACACACATAATCTTCATTCTCTGACAACTGAAATCCTTTTGGTTGTTCAATGTAGACTTCTTCTTCAACTTCCCCATTCAGAAAAGTTGATTTTACGTCCATATGATACACTTTAATATTTTTGGAGCATGAATAATCTAAAAGCAATCAAATTTCTTCCATTCTTGCAACTGGGGCAAATGTCTCTTCAACATCGATTCCTTCAACCTGTGCATATGATTTACATACCAATCTAGCTTTGTTCCTTGTAATTGATCCATCTTTATTCAATTTATTATTGTATACCCACTTTTTTCCGATCACATTCATATCCTTTGGTCTTGGAACCAATTCTCAAGTGTCACTTTTCTCTATTTGATCCATTCTTCATCCATGGCCTTGTTCCAAAATTCATCCTTGCTGGCCTCTTCAAAATAGGTTGGTTCAGTCATAGATGTGAGTGCTAGGTGCGTTTTTTCTGGTGAATGGATTCTTCTTCTAGTCTCAACTCCTGTGTGTTTGTTTCCGATAATCTAATATGAAGGATGCTTATTATGTACTCGTCTACTAGGTGTTTTTGGATTTACTTGCTGAACTTGCTTTTCTGTTTTTGTCGGATCCTCTTCATCTTCCCCTTGTTTTTCATCTTTTATTTATTCTTCGTAAAGTTGTTCCATTGATTCATTTTCTTCTTCCTTTAATTGTTGTCTACCTGTTTCATCAATTATTATGTTGATGCTTTCCACCACTTTGTTCAATCTCAGGTTGTAACACTTTTATGATTTTCTTGTACTTGAGTAACCAATAAGTACTCCTTTGTCCACACGAGAGTCAAATTTTCTCATTCTACCATCTTATCTTTTCATGTAGCATTTGCTTCCAAAAACTCTAAAGTTCTTTACATTTGTTGGTCTTCCTTTCCATAGTTCGTAAGGAGTTTTTTCAGTGTTGTTTCTGAGAATTAATCTGTTTTGAATGTGAACTGTTGTATGCACTACTTGTGTCCAAAAAATATGTGTCAATTTGGAATCCATTAGCATTGTTCGATCCATTTCCTGTACTGTCCTGTTCTTTCTTTCAACAACTCCATTATGTTGAGGTGTCCTAGCAATAGAGAATTGCCCTTTTATTCCATGACTGTTGCAGTAGTTTGTAAATTCCTTTGAATTGAACTCTTCTCCATTATCAAATCTCAAGCATTTGATTTTTGAATCCATTTCATTTTCAACCATTTCCCTATGGATCTTGAAGTTTTCAAAATCTTCTGACTTATTCTTGAGAAAGCAAACTGCGGTCATTCTTGTATAATCATCAACTAATAACATAAAGTATTTCTCACCTTTTAATCCCTTTGTTGTAGTTGGTCCAACTAGATCAGTATGCATAATTTCCAGTGGTCTTGTCGTTGAATATTCCTTTGATTTGAACCTGGTCTTTGTTTGTTTTCCTTGTTGACAATGCTTGCATAAAGTGTTGGTTGGTTTCGTGATTTGAGGCATTTCTCTGTCTGCTTCTCTTTTGCTGACTTTGACAAGGTTATCAAAATGTATGTGACCCATTCTTCTGTTCCAAGCCAAATTTCATCTTCCTTTCCTAGACAACACTTTTTATTTCCAATTTCACTTAACACATATATGTTGCATGAAGTTCTTGCAGCTGTAGCAATCAATTTTCCTAAACCTTTTTTTTCGTATCTCGCACTTTTGTGAATCGAAAGTAACTTTATGACCTTGGTCACACATTTGACTTACACTTAGAAGATTATGTTTCATATCTTCTACTAGTAGAACATTTTTTGCCTTTGTATTCTTGTTCGCAATTCTGACTGTGCCTTTTCCAGTGATTTTGGATGAATCATCATTTCCAAAGGAGAGTGATCCATATCTTTCCTTTCGTAATGTAACAAACTTTTATCTATTACTTGTCATGTGTTTTGAACACCCACTTTCAACATAACAACCACGTTTCTTCTGCTTAGCTTGTAGAGAAAGTGTGCATTCTTCATTTATATACTGAACCTGCTTTCTTATCCATGTCCTTTTCTGAGGTTCCTGTCTGTGACTGTTATTATTCTATTGTGGTTCTCTTGGAGGGACTATCATTCTACAATCTTTGGCAATGTGTTCAAAATTGTTACATTTGTAACATTCCACTTCAATGCTCAAAGATTCAAACCTGTTGTAACTTCTTCTATATGTTTCATTAGGCCTTCTTGGATAACCCATTTGTGTATGAATTTCAAAGTTGTTTTTGTTCCTGTTGTTAGCTTTGCAATTCACATCTTTATGTCCAAAATTATTACATGCATAACATAAACAAAAAAATATAGTTTGATACCTGGGAGTTGGAGATCTTCTGAAAGGAGGTACTCTTATGAATTATTCTTCTTCCTGAGGCCTATCTGTCAGTTGTTGATTCTGAAATCTGAATCTTCTCGGTGGACGAGTATCCCTGTAATATTCCTTGTATATCTTCCTATCCCCCTTGTTTGTTTCTGCAATTTTTTTTGGATATGTTTCTTGCTCTGTTATTTTGGAGCTTGATCCTTTTTCTGTCTGATTGTATCCAAGTTCGGACTTGTCATGATGATAATTTTTACTACTGATAATTTCATCCAAAACTTTTGAGTTGTTCTGCATATTTTTCTTTTGAAGATCCTTTTTTATGTGACAATCTTTTCTTCCAAATTTCCAATGATCTTGTCTATTTCTTCTAGCTATTCTTTGAGTGCCTTTTCAATTCTTTTATTTTCTTCTATTTGAACCTTCAAATTTGTGATCATTTGTTTTAGTTCTTCAGTGTCTTCTTTCTTGTCTATTTCTTCTTGTAGTTTCTTGTTTTTCTTCTTTTCTCTTCTGATAACTTCTATTTCACACATTAATTCCTCTTGGTAGTCAACTTCTACCTCTTCAATTTCTTCTTCGACTTCTTCATATTCTTCTTCGTCTTATTCATATTCTTCTTCAGAGTATTCTTTATTAGTCTTCTACTGCCATGAATAAAACTCTTTCTGTCTCACTGTCACCGACTTCATCTTCATATGATGATGATATGTCTTCTTTGGTGCATAAGGTTTTCTTGAAAACTTTCTTTGTGGTTTTTTTGCCTTTATATGTTTGTTTTCCTTTTGAGTAACCTTCATCATTTCTCTCTTTCTTATAAAGACATTTGTTAGGAAAATGACCAATACCATCACTGTTGGCATAGGGGCAGGCCCAGGGTTCAACTCTAAGAGTGAACCAACAAGCCCTATCTATTGGCCCTTTCGGCATCACCTGCGAATCAGATGCAGTCTCACCCGAAGCAACTATGAAGGGGTTGCAGGACAGAGATATCTACAACTAGGGGAATATCTAGTGGTTCTTGTTACAATAGAAACATAACATGCATCTATCATTCAACTAGCTAGATCTACCCTTCACAACTATAGATATGATCTAATACAATAATGCAAATAACAATATAACAACATCAAAGCTCAATGCATCAATCAAACACACAACAACAGATGTACCTGGTTCACCCTCTCTCTAGGGCTACGTCCACAAAACTGTGCTTATGATATATTAAGATGAAGCTTACAGTCCTGATCTGCACTCTTGGCCAATAGATCCTCTCTCTCCGTCTCTCTTTCTCTCTCCCTTCTTGCGCACCTAGCTGCAGGACTTGATCTTCGCACCCAGCTGGAGATCTTACAATACCAGAAGGCTGTCTCTCTCAACACTTATCTCACCCATAAAACAACAGTCTCCCAATGAACAATTATCAATAACAAGACTCAACTACAGTACTGACCCGACCTAGGTCCTCTCGACCTCTATTTATACATTACAATCCCTCACCAACAGCCTCAGGTCGAAACCTAGGTGTCAAAACCCTAGGTGTCTACAACCCTAGGTCAACTTGACCCATTCTTTCCGAGCTTCGCCAACCTGTCTTTCCTTCTTCATCTTGCAGTTCTCCAAGGCATCTAATGCTGGATTTTTCCACTTCCTGAGTCATCTTTGGTCCATCTTCCTTGCTAATCTGTCATCCTCGATCTCCTCATCCAACAAATTTCTTTTCTGCACTTCGCTCCATCTTTTCTATTCTTTTTCTCACTTCGACCCAGTGACAGTCACTGTGTCTCTCATGAAGCTCGCCTTTTACCTTTTCTTCCTCGATCTTTGCTTCCTTGCATAACCAAGGGCCAACAGGCCCCCAACACTCACCTGTGACTCATACTGAGGCACTTGAGATCTGATCCTCTTGTTTTACTTCGACTTCCGACTGCGCAGTGCAGCTCTTGATTTCTGCTTTATGCCTCCTTTCCATCCTTGTGCAGACTATCTTTTCTGTGTCTGGTACCAAGTTTCAACTGCACTTGGTACCTGGACCCTTGTCTTCTTGATTCTACCGAGAGATGCGAGGTGACTGGTTGTCATAATATAACTTTAGTCGACTCCCATTCACCAAGCCTTCCTTCCAGTCATCTTTCAATGTCTTCAACTACGCAACTCCTCCTTCTATAACATAAGAAATCTCATATGGTCCGAGCCAATGCATTCTGAACTTCCCAGGGTGTTTGATAAACTTACTGTCGTATACCAGTACTAAATCACCTTGCCTGGATATTTTCTTCTTGATGTGTCTGTCATGATAGGCCTTTTCTCGTTCCTTCTGAATTTGCTGATGGAAACCTGCAATGAATCTGTCTTCTTCTAGTTCGACCAACTGTGCTAGCCTCTCATGAATAGTGCCAGTATCATCCATGTTTTTAAATGCAACAATTCTTAAGCTTGGTACCAAGTACTCCATTGGGACAACAACTTCAAGACCATAAACCAACTTGAAAGGGGTCTGCATTGTTAATTTCTTGCAAGTGGTTCTATAAGCCCAGAGTACTGCTGGTACTCTTAAATCCTGGTCATCCTTGTTCACACTGCAAATATTTGTCAATGTTGTATCCAAGATCTTGTTGAATGCTTCAACCGTTCTGTTTGCTTGTGGATGATAGGGTGTACTCTTCTAATGGTGGACTACAAATTCTTCAGTCAAGGCTTCAACTGTCTTATTGATGAAGTGTGTACCTTGATCACTCAGAAGGACCTTAGGGCATCCAAACTTGGTTATTATGTCATTAAATATAAAACACATAGCAATAGCTGCACTACAGTCCCTGCCTGCTCTTTCTTTGGCCCATCTAGTCAGGTATTTTGTCGCAGTGATAATATACCTTGCTCCTGTGTGCTTTCCTGGTGGGTTTATAGGTCCCACGAAGTCAATGGACCATTTTTCAAATGCTTGTAGGTACATCCGCGGTGCTAATGAAATCTCATCTCTTTGGGATGGTTTTTCAACTCGCTGGCATACATCGCATGCTCTGGTATATTCTTTAACATCTCTGTGTAACGTAGGCCACCAAAGGCTAGCTCGCAGAACCTTCTGCGCAGTTGATTTTTCCGCGTAATGTCCTCCTGCAATGCCTTCATGAGATTCTTCGAGGATCATAGGGAATTCTGCCTCCATCACACATCTTCTTAGGATCTCATCAGGTCCCATTTTATATAGCTGACCAACTATCAGTGAAAAATCTGCAGCGTGCACCACTAGTTGTTTCTTCTGCGGAATTGTGTACTCGGCTAAAGCCATTCCTGTTGACATGAGCTGAACTATGTCTGCGAAGTGGTCGTCAATATTTCTAATGGAGAGAAGTGGTGCATCTAGTAGTGTATCCTCCATACTGGTAGGTTCTTCGCCATGCTCCAACCTCGACAGGTGGTCTGGGCCCTTATTCATTCTTCCTAGATTAAATATGGTCTCAAAATCATATTCTTGAAACAGGAGAAGCCATCTACATATTCTCTCCCCCAACACTGTCTTGTTGACTAGGTACTTCAACGCAGAGTGATCAGTAAATATTTTAAAGTGTCCTCCCAACAAGTAGTGGCGGAATTTCTGCAATGCATACACCATGGCTAGTCCCTCTCTCTCTGTAGTAGTGTAATTGATTTCAGCTGTGGATAGCTTTCTGCTAGAAAATGCTAATGGATGATCAATGTCCCCTTCTCCAGGTTGTGCCAGTACTTCTCCTAATGCAATAGAAGATGCATCAACATGCACATGAAATTCCTTGCTCCAGTTGGGAAAGACTAGAATAGGCGCATTGACCATCTTTTGTTTCAGTGTGTCGAAGCTCTGCTGGCATTCGTCTGTCCAACCAAATTGACAGTCTTTCTTTAATAACTTCTCCATTGGCGCAGTAATCTGAGCATATCCTTTGATAAATTTCTTGTAATAGCTAGTATGTCCTAGCGCTGTGTGCAGTTGTTTGACTGATGTAGGTGGTGGTAAATCAACTATAATTGCAATTTTGGATAGATCCACCAACAATATTTGCTTGCATACAATATGACTTAATAATACTCCAAATGGTGAGAAGAAGATGCACTTCTTCAAATTCAAAGCAATTTGACACTGCCTGCATTTATCCAGCATTAGCCTTAGACATTCAATATGATTTTTCAACAAACTAAAAACAGTCCAGTCATCAAAGTATGCTTCTAAAAACTTATGAAAAAATTCTTTGAACGCTTCAACTACCACCCTGGAAAAGATGGCTGGGGCATTCTTCAGTACAAATGTAATTACTGTATATTGGTAGGATCCCCACTCTTTGGAAAACGTAGTCTTATGATGGTCCTCCTTGGTGATGCGGATCTGATGGTATCCTGAAAACCCATCTGTAAAAGAATATACTTCTTGGCCTCCCACGTTATCCAACACCTCATCTATGAAAGATGTAGGGAAAGGATCATGTAGACAAGCATCATTCAGCTTCTTGAGATCTACGCAAATCCTGATTTCACCTATCTTCTTATCTTGCACTACCATTGGGTTAATCCGCTCTGACTCTTCGACAAGTTCAATAATCCCTGCCTCCAGCATTCTGTCGATCTCAATTTTCACTTTTTTCTTATATTTTGGGTTCAATCTGTAGGTTCTTTGCTTGACTGGATTCACATTTGGTTTCAAAGGTATTCTCATTCTCCCATAGGTCTTTTGATTCCCTTCATATCAGTGAACTTGGTCGGGAACAAGTCCTGATACTCGTGCAATAATTCTGTGATTTTGTCAATGGTAGCAGCGTCCTATTAATCTCCGACATTGGCAAGATTTGGTGTCTCCTCTGTCCCGATATTGACTTTCTTTATCTTTATCAGCTATCCAATGAATGGAAGTTCAACTCCTGGTCCTTCCACATCTCTCTGACCTTCTGTTTCTATGATATTCACCTTCCTTGGATCATCGTCTTCGTTGGCATTAATGTTGTAGCAGGTCTAAGTTTCTGGAGGGGCGCAGTACATTCATCCTCTTCTTGCTCCAAAGGGAGGTCAGATGCCTCCTTAAATAATTTCTGTCTCATCATCTGTAGTGCTTGATCTACAGAAGGAAATTCACTGTCAAACAAAAAGGTGGTTATAAAATTTTGGATCATACCTTCCCATTCTGAAGTGACAAGGCACAACTCTGCTTGAAGGTACCAGTTAATCGGGGTGGTATCCAGCGTATTGATGAATCTGTGTACCCATTTTTCTCTAGGAATGTCACTCCAGGCCTCTTCGCAGCTTCATACATGGTCCTTTAGGCAGCTTTGACCTATGTACCATGCTTGGCAGCTTCCTACTTGTGTTGAAAACTGCGTTGTCATCAAAGTTTGGCATTGTGTCCAGTCTGTAATATTGTTTTTATGTGTCCCCCACCATATTGCTGGTGTGGCTTTCATGGCCTCATCCATTGCCAATAGCCTCTGTTGTGTTGGTATACTTGTCTTAAATTATGATAAGAAGTTTTCTAAGGGGTTCATCCCATCAAATGTGGGTAGATTACTCACTATTGTGCCAATCCAACGAACTTCTCTGGTTATCCTAGCACATCTTCTTGTAGATACTTCATACATCTAGTTCTGCCAGTTCTCCAACGCTTCTTCTGAGTCGGATGAACACGTGTTGTCACTTCGCCAACTCAGATTCCCGTTAGCTGTAGGGTTGATATAATCCTACTGTCTGGTTGTTAATTTGTAGATGTTTTCCAGTTCAAATGTGTGGTCCTCTTCTTTGATGGGTTCTGTGTATCGTGGACCCTCATCTAGATCTAAAGGTGCAACGACCTTAAGGCCAACTTTCTCAAATGTCATGCATATTTTCTTTAGATCAACAACAATGGTATTGTCAAAGGCCCAATCAATTCCTAACAATGCAGGATAAGGGAAGTTATCAACAAAAATTTCAATTACCTCAAAATCTGCAAAGGTTCTTACTCCATCAATGTCCACTGGGACATGCTCTAATCATCCAAATGGGTTGATAGCTTGCTAATTAGCCATGTAAAGCCTGATAGGGGAATATATCAGCTTGGGTTTTCCCATTAGTTCCCAAGTCTGCTTCGTCATGACATTGACCTCTGACCCTAAGTTGAGGACCACATAGTCTATCTCATACTCTCCTATATGAGCATTCAAGTGTAATTCTTTATTTTTCCTTCTCCTTTTTCCAATTTGGTGCATTGCTCTATTCAGTAAGGGGTCTATTTTTCCTAGTTCGTACTGCTTGATTAAATATTGTAATTATTGTATAGCACCTTTATCTTGAATCAAATTAACACAAGTGTACAAGAATTCCATGAGTTTGCTTACCTCTTTCCCTTATGTTGGCGATGCATATGAATCAAACGCCTGAGGCATGCCATATTCTTTGATTTCTGGTTGTCTCTTTGATGAAGATCCTTGATCTCCTTTGAACTCTTTTCTTTCCTCCTTGAATATCTGTCTTTCTTTCTTAGCATCGAATGTTGGGGTATTTTCTGTAGCTTTCCTGAATCCATGGTCGTTTTCAGTATTTCCTTGGGCTGCTTTGTCTTCTCTTGTAGCAGCGCCTCCTCGAGTGATAACAACAACTCTAGAGTCTGCTCTGCGAGGTTCAACATATATCAGTTGTACTTGTGGGTTCTACTGGGGTCCTTGTCTTTCCTGAAGTTTAGCCAACAACACAGGGCATTCCTCTATGACATGCTCGAAGGAGTTAGAGTAACTACAGGTTGTGCAAGGATTCTGACAATCCCTTGCTAAATGTCCTGGTTGTGCGCAGGTGTAACAGATTATTTTTCCTCAGCCTCGGCCCATACCTCCTCCTCCTCCTCATCCTCTGTAGCCACTGCGAGGAGTGAAATTTCCTCTCCCCGTAGAGTTGTACTGCAGAGTGTTTCCTTCTTGTTGTACTTCACCTTGAATCTTGTATATTTCTCTCGACCTTTCATGCATGAGATCATAAGCTCTACAATCACGATCATCAAGCCCCACAGATTTACATAATGTACAATACAAGTTTGTGGGTGTCTGGACATACTTCTGCATGTAGTAGCACTCACCTAGGCGATGCATATTTCTACATATATCGCACCAGGGTAGGTTAACTTTCTTTAAGGGGCTCGGTGCCCCTAATGCCAAGTACTCATGAAATAAGGGACAATGTTCCTTATCATGGCCTTCAGATATGCATCTTACACACCAGATATCTTCCCTTATCTTTCTTCATATCCTCGACTTGTAAAGACAAACTAGTTAGCTGGCTCATGATCTGGCTAATGCCTAAGCTAGATTCTCCCATCAGTGCTGATAAAAGCTTCATGGTGATCTCCAAAGCTTCTTCCTGAGATGCAATCTTCTGCTGCATCAGAGGGATTCTTATGTGTGGTAACAATGCAACAATGAACCATTCTTTGTTCTGTTCGTTGGGGATCTGGAAAGTTAATCGGCCTGTCAGGGTCTTGAATCTTTGGTCGAACTCCCAAACAGGTTCTGCTACCTTTTGTTTCATCTCTTTTAGTTCCGTAATACATTGTGACTTCGACTTAGGTTTCTTAAACTCTGCAATCAATGCATTGTTGATCTCATTCATGGGCTTAGGCTGTGCCTATCCTTGGACAAGTTTCATGTACCATCTCAGTGCGCGGTCCCTTAGCATAGTTCTGAATTGGGTTCTCTTGATGGCTTCATCGTGATACTTTCAATATTCCATACGTCCTCACACAGAAACCAATGCTGATCTAGATCTCCAGATCCATCTCCTCTAAAGATAGGGAGTCTCATTTCATCTGCCATAAAGATGACTAGGGTTATTGTCTGAGTAAATGATGAGCTACTAGTAATAGTACTCTAAAGACTCTGGTGGTTCTGACTATTCTGACTGCTAAGTATTGTTGGGACAACAGGAGGATTAACGTTACTTACTCCAGTAGTTCGTGTAGTTCCTGAGGTTTCTGGCTCACTTTGGCACAGTTCTTTAGCTTCCCCTTCTTCTGTTCTGGTGGGCTCTGGATGCTCTTCGTCGGTTAGATCTACCTCTTCTCCACTATAGAAACCTTCTTCCTCGTAGTTTTTATTAAACAAGTTCTCAAGGTGAACTCCTCGAAATACTTTCCCACTACACGTATGTCCTGCTTCTGTGTTGCTGTCGCTGTTTGAGATATTGAACATTATCTTTTTTAGGTACGATCAATCTACTGTATCTTCAAGATGTGGTTTTCATGCAAGAGCATCTTGATTCTTAGCTTCAGGAAGTGAAAATATTTTCCTCTGGGTCCTTTAAAAAAGTATCTCTCGGCTTGGCTATATGATTCTGTTCTGTCAACAACAAACTCGGTGATATACCCTCCGATGGTACTATCAAACCAGTGATCTACTACTCTGGATACAACGTTGTCGACTCTCTTGACCTTCTGGATCAATGCTGGTGTCCAAACCACAAGAGGTCTAGATCTATTTTCAAACTATGTGTCGGCTAACCTAGCCAACCACTCATGTAGCTACTGATGGATTCCTCCAAAGAAGATCTCATGAATGTCGGTGAATATGTATCTTTGTAGCCAATCTTCAGTGCTTATTTTAGGGTTCTTGTACTGGGTTTCAACGAAGTCCTTCTCTCGATCCTCTATCCACTTATGAATCTCTGTCTTCGAGAGGAACCACCTTGACATTCCCTTAAAAAGATTCCTATCCCGAAAAAGGAACCATTTTTTGCCATAGGGGCAGACCCAGGGTTTAGCTCCAAGAGCGCACCAACAAGCCCTAGCTACTGGCTCTTTCGGCAGCACCTGTGAAGTAGATGTAGTCTCACCCAAAGCAGCTATGAGGGGGTTGCAGGACAAAGATGTCTACAACCAGGGGAATATCTAGTGGTTCTTGTTACAACAACAACATAACATGCATCTATCATTCAACTAGCTAGATCTACCCTTCATAGCTATAGATCTGATATAATACAATAATGTAGATAAAAATATAGCAACATCAGAGCTCAAAGAATCAATCACACACACAACAACAAATGTACGTGGTTCACCCTCTCTCTAGGTCTATGTCCACAAAACCGTGCTTATGATATATTAAGGTGAAGCTTACAGTCCTGATCTGTGCTCTTGGCCAACAAATCCTCTCTCTCCATCTCTCTTTCTCTCTCCCTTCCTGTGCACCCAGCTGCTGGACTTGATCTTCGCACCTAGCTGAAGATCTTACAATACCAGAAGGCTCTCTCTCTTAGCACCTCTCTCACCCATAATACAATAGTCTACCAATGAACAATGATCAATAACAAGACTCCACTATAGTATCGACCCGACCTAGGTCCTCTCAACCTCTATTTATACATTACAATCCCTCACTGACAGCCTCAGGTCGAAACCTAGGTGTCAAAATCCTAATTACCAAAACCCTAGGTGTCTACAACCCTAGGTCAACTTGACCCATTCTTTCCAGGCTTCACCATCCTGTCTTTCCTTCTTCATCTCGACAGTGCTCCAAGGCATCTAATGCTGGATTTTTCCACTTCCTGAGTCATCCTCGGTCCATCTTCATTGCTGATCTGTCATCCTCGATCTCCTCATCCAACGGCTTTCTTTTCCGCACTTCACTCCATCTTTTCTATTCTTTTGCTCACTTCGACCCAGTGGCAGTCACTATGTCTCCCACGAATCTCTGTTTTTACCTTTTCTTTCTCGTTCTTCACTTCCTTCCATAACCAAGGCCAACAATCACAATTAAAAAAAATTAATGGAAGCTTACCTCTATACCTACCGCCGGTTCCGTTGTTCAGTCTTTTGACAAAGTTGGTCACTTCTTCATCATCTTCTGAGATGTCACTGCTGTTGCTATGTTCTTCTTTTTTCCTTCCCTTTTACTTTGACATTTTGGATGCTTTGAAGGCTGCTTCTTTTATATCTGGATTTTCCTGTTCAGTTATCATTTCATATGCTGTGAAGATTCCATGTAATTCATCCATGCTTATTGAGTTTAGATCTGATCTTTCTTTTAGTGCTGATATCTTAGGGTCAAATCTCATAGGAAGAGATCTTAATACTTTTTGAAAAATTATAGATTCTTTGATTTCTTCTCACAATCCTATGATTTCATTTACTGTTTCATCAAGTCGTAAAAATTAAGCTGCAATATTCTCATCTTCCTTCATCTTAAGTTGTTCAAACTGACCTCTGTAAGTTTGAAGCTTTGCTTCTTTGACTTTTGAATCTCATTCATAAATATTTTGAAGTTTGTCCCAAATCTCTTTAGCGGATTTACAATGTGCAACTTTGGTGAATATCGTTTCACTAATACACTCAGAAGTGCATTTTTGGATTTGAAATTATTATGACCGAGTTTCACTGCTTTTTCATTTGTTGGCGGAACTGCTAGTGCCGTGTATCCATCTACAATTGATTTCCAAATTTCAAATCCCTGTGCCTGTATATATGTTTTCATCCTTATGCTCCAAAATGCATACTTTTGTCCATTGAACTACGGTATTCCATTTTTATACAAGTTGTTTCTCTCCATGATCTACCTTCCACTGGTTAAATTGATTTCTGAAGGAACCTGCTTAGATACCAATTATTGGATTACTGAGAGGGGGGCTGAATCAGTAATAGAGAAATTTAATCATTTTTAACCATATAATCCAAGTATTATATCAATGTAGCATTATCATCCAATAATTGTAGAGTAAATAAGTAATGAACAAATGAACAATCATACACATATAAAGTACACCATTTTTTTATGTGGAAACCCAAAGCGAGAGAAAACCACATAATGCTTTTTCTTATATGTCTTGAAGAATTGCATTCATTGGAAGCACCAAATTCCTTTTTTTTCCAGTTGCACCTGGAAGGAGGGTCCAACTCCCTTGTTTCTCAGGCTCCAACTCCCTTATTGTCTGGCTACAACTAGAAGGAGGCTACAACCCCCTATGTTCTTTGTCTACAACCAGAAGGTGGCTACAACCACTTTTCCTTTCCCCGTCCAACCACCCTGAAGTAGAAGTAGAATGATGGAACCACTGTCACACTATCACTGTGAGATTTACCACTGTAAACCTGTACCAATAAACATGAACCATGCATAAACCATGCATCAACCTGTACCTCAACCTGTAATCAACCTGTACCATAAACAAGTGTATCAACCATGCACCAATCGGTACCAAACAACCTGTAATCAACTTGTACCATAAACAAGTGCATCCAACCATGTCCCAAGTATGTACCAATCATGTGTCAACTGCTCATCAATTATGACTCATCAATATGTACCAACATCATCAACTATACACCTCATGTATGTGACAACTCGTCAACTACTTGTCTCAACTATGTACCCAAGATGTTCCTTAACCAAAATCCCTCATCAATTTCATCATCCAAATATGATTTCTAACTATGTAATATACCTGGTGTATATGATCACATAACTGCAAACCTTCCTTAACTTTTACAACAAAGGACTAACATTTTTATCAAATTTTTCTTTAGTCTCACATGACTAGTTTGGGATTAGTCAACAACCCTAGCTTGAAATAATCATAACTATGTACCTGTAATGAATAAAGATATAAAAACAATACACAATGTTCTTTAGTTTGTTTTATTCAATTCCTCCATGTGTCACTACTTGGAACCTCTCAGAAAAGGATTTATAGCAAAAATGATATACCTTGTTGAATTCTTCTTTATTCTAGAGAGAGACATTGTAGAGCGTGCCCCACATGGAATATATGTTGAATGGATATAAAATTGTTACACAAAATACTAAATACTGTACTATAACCCACACATTTGGTATTACTGAATTTGGATATGTTATGAATAAGTTATGACGTTTCTACCCAAAACACCTGTTTTAGACTAGTTTCATGACTAGCCAAAAACACTATTTTCCACGGAGTGTAACTTAAAAAATACAATGAACCACAAGATGAAATTTTTACCACAGATACTTGGATATGTTTCCTCAATGGCCTATCAATTTCACGGTCTGAATCATTCTATAAAAAAAGTTATTGCGAAAATTGTGAGATGACCTATAATACCTTAGAAAACATCATCAAAAGAATTTATCCTCCCTTGAATTCTGACCTTCTTTTCTTCGCCATCCCTCTAAAATTTGTCTTAGATATATTTTGGTTACCTCAGTCACCTATAAATATTCAATATTCTCAAGTGTCATGTAAAATGAGAGAGCCTTGCCTCTTATTTATACTCTCCAAGTAGCTTCCTTAGAAGCATCTTGTAGGTCACTTTGCCCACTTTCCTTATTTTAGGGTTAACCCACTTCTAATTTCTCCATTAAATTTAGTATTTAAATAATTTATTTTGTATTTACTTTGAATTATAGTTCACTCATCACTTCGCTTTATTATTTAAATTCTAAAATCTCTTAAACCACTTTGACTACTTTGACCTTTTGGGTCTTCTAGATGACATATGAAGGTCCTCCAACTTCGTAAGGCCATAACTCTCAAACCGTGAGGAGTTATGTGATGTTTTACATACCACCAGAAATGGAATGACATGTACTATCCATATAGAATAGTATTACCTACAAATAGATCAAAACTCATACCATTATCCATCAAACAAACTTGGGTCCATTACCCAAACCTGGGTTCTCCAACTTCATATGGCCATAACTCTCTAACTGTGAGGAGTTATGTGATGCTCCACATACCACTGGAAATGGAATGACATGTACTATCCATATAGAATAATATTACCTTCAAATATATTAAAACTCATACCATTATACATGAAAAAACCTTGGGTCCATTACCCAAGCCTTTGTGCTACTAGAATCCGCTACCAAACTTTCTTCAAGGGTTTACATCAATGACAACCAACCTTAATCAACAATCCCCCCCTTTGGCATTGATGGAAACACTCTGATGAAATATTGAAGTAATATCACTCATGCTCCCCCTGGAACCATGCCTCTTTCCTCTGCATCTCTGTGACCATTTCTCCCCCTGGAATCATGCCTCTGTCCTCTGCATGTGATAAATCTCTCCCCCCTTTATCATCAATGGAAAAGGTATATTTCCATCTGGGGTTGCTCCCCTAACTAAATTGTCCTCTTTATGGTGCTTCCTCATTTACATCTAATAAATATAATATAAGCATTCAAAAGAATTCATTTTGGAGTAGAAATAACTTTGAGTCTCAAGTGAAGATACTCAAAGGATTCTTGTGGAAGTGGTGTTGTAAAGATGTCTTCCACTTGTTCTTTTGTTCCCACATACTCAACTCTGATGTTATTTTCTGCAACCTTTTTCCATAGAAAGTGATACTTGATTGTAATGTGCTTCATCTTGGAGTTCATCACCGGGTTCTTTGAGATACTGATGGTGATTTTATTATCACAACACATTGGAATGGGCTCATCATACTCAACTTGTATATCTGTAAGAGTTTGTTTCATCCAAATAACCTGTGTACAACATACCGTTGCTGCAATATACTATGTCTTAGATGTAGATAGAGATACTAATGATTGTTTCTTTCTTAGCCATGATACTAAACACTCACCCAAGTAGAATGTTGCTCCACTGGTGCTTCATTGGTCATCAATACAACCTGCCCAATATGCATCTATGTAGGAAAAAAGAGAGAGATCCTTTCCTTTTGGATACCATAATCCAAACTATTCCATTCCTTTGAGATATTTGAAAATCCTCCTCACTGCTAACACATGTGATTCCTTTGGTGGTTCTTGAAATCATGCCATCTGTCAAAATGCCTAAATTAGATCTGGTCTGGATGCTGTCACATATAGTAGGCTACCAATCATTAACCTGTATTGCCTCTGATTTGTAGACTTTGAATCATCATCTTTGCTTAACTTTCAACTGGTTTGCATGGGAGTGATAACTGGTTTGCAATATTCCATTTCAAACTTCTTTAACATTTCTCCGATATACTTGGTTTGAGAAATAAAAATTCCTTGGTTTCTTTGACATCTCTGAAGTCCTAGAAAGAAGGATATTTCTCCAAGTAATGACATTTCAAATTCATTCTGCATATCCTTTACAAATTTCCACCAAAAATAATATCCTTTGCTTAACCTGTCATCATCACTACCAAAAATAATATCATCAACATAAACTTCAATTAATAAAATACTATATTGACTTACCTTGATGTAGAGGTTGCTATCTGCACTTCCTTTTTTGAACCCTACCTGATGTAAATATTTATCTAGTCTAGAGTACCATGCTCTAGGAACTTGCTTTAGACCATACAAGACCTTCTTTAATCTACACACATAATCTGCGTTCTCTGACAATCGAAATCCTTCTGGTTGTTCAATGTAGACATCTTCTTCAAGTTCCCCATTCAGAAAAGTTGATTTTACATTCATCTGATACACTTTAATATTTTTGGAGCATGCATAAGCTAAAAGAAATCAGATTGCTTCCACTCTGGCAACTAGGGAAAATGTCTCTTCAAATTCCATTCCTTCAAACCGCGCATATCCATTACGTACCAATCTAGCTTTGTTCCTTGTAACCTGTCCATTTTCATTCAATTTATTCATGTATACCCACTTGTGCCGATCACATTCTTATCCTTTGGTCTTGGAACCAATTTCCAAGTGTCATTTTTCTCTATTTGATCCAATTCTTCATCCATGGCCTTTCTCCAAAATTCATCCTTGTTGGCCTCTTCAAAATAGGTTGGTTAAATCGTAGGTGTCAGTGCTAGGTGCGTTAGTTTTGGTGAATAGATTCTTCTTCTAGTCTCAACTCCTGCATCTTTATTTCTGATAATTTGATCTGAAGGATGGTTCTTATGTACTCATCTTCTAGGTGTTTTTGGAGTTACTTGTTGAACTTACTCTTCTATTTTTTTCGGATCCTCTTCGTCTTCCCCTTCTTTTTCATATTTTGTTTCTTCTTCGTAAAGTTGTTCCATTGATTCATTTTCTTCTTCCTTCAATTCTTTTCTACCTGTTTCATCAATTGTTACGTTGATGCTTTCCACCACTTTGTTCAATCTCAGGTTGTAACACTTGTGTGCTTTTCTTGTACTTGAGTAACCAACAAGTAATCCTTTATCCACATGAGAGTCAAACTTTCCCATTCTGTCATCTTCTCTTTTGATGTAGCATTTTCTTCCAAAAACTCTTAAGTTCTTTACATTTGTTGGTCTTCCTTTCCATAGCTTGTAAGGAGTTTTGTCAGTGTTGTTTCTGAGCATTACTCTATTTTGAATGTGAACACTTGTATGCACTGCCTGTGTCCAAAAAATATCTATCAATTTGGAATCGATTAGCATTGTTCAAGCCATTTCTTGTACTGTCCTGTTCTTTCTTTCAATAACTCCATTCTGTTGAGGTTTCCTAACAACAAAGAATTGTCTTTTTATTCCATGACTGCTGTAGTAGTCCATAAATTCCATTGAAGTGAACTCTCCTCCATTATCAGATCTCAAGCATTTGACTTTTGAATCCATTTCATTTTCAACCATTTCCTTGTAGATCTTGAAGTTTTTAAAAGCTTTTGACTTATTCTTGAGAAAGAAAACTGCGTTCATTTTTGTATAATCATCAACTAATAACATAAAGCATTTCTCACCTTTTAAGCCTTTTATTGTAGTTGGTCTAACTAGATCATTGTGCACAATTTCCAGTGGTCTTGTCATTGAATATTCCTTTGATTTGAACTTGGTCTTTGTTTGCTTTCTTTGTTGACAATGCTTGCATAAAGTGTTGGTTGATTTCGTGATCTAGGTCATTTCTCTGACTGCTTCTCTTTTGATGACTTTGACAAGGTTATCAAAATGTATGTGACCCATTCTTCTGTGCCATAGCCAAATTTCATCTTCCTTTCCTAGACAACACTTTTCATTTCCAATTT
>ML783891.1:0-25059 GCA_009831015.1 Picea engelmannii | reverse complement strand
AAATTATGATAAGAAGTTTTCTAAGGGGTTCATCCCATCAAATGTGGGTAGATTACTCACTATTGTGCCAATCCAACGAACTTCTCTGGTTATCCTAGCACATCTTCTTGTAGATACTTCATACATCTAGTTCTGCCAGTTCTCCAACGCTTCTTCTGAGTCGGATGAACACGTGTTGTCACTTCGCCAACTCAGATTCCCGTTAGCTGTAGGGTTGATATAATCCTACTGTCTGGTTGTTAATTTGTAGATGTTTTCCAGTTCAAATGTGTGGTCCTCTTCTTTGATGGGTTCTGTGTATCGTGGACCCTCATCTAGATCTAAAGGTGCAACGACCTTAAGGCCAACTTTCTCAAATGTCATGCATATTTTCTTTAGATCAACAACAATGGTATTGTCAAAGGCCCAATCAATTCCTAACAATGCAGGATAAGGGAAGTTATCAACAAAAATTTCAATTACCTCAAAATCTGCAAAGGTTCTTACTCCATCAATGTCCACTGGGACATGCTCTAATCATCCAAATGGGTTGATAGCTTGCTAATTAGCCATGTAAAGCCTGATAGGGGAATATATCAGCTTGGGTTTTCCCATTAGTTCCCAAGTCTGCTTCGTCATGACATTGACCTCTGACCCTAAGTTGAGGACCACATAGTCTATCTCATACTCTCCTATATGAGCATTCAAGTGTAATTCTTTATTTTTCCTTCTCCTTTTTCCAATTTGGTGCATTGCTCTATTCAGTAAGGGGTCTATTTTTCCTAGTTCGTACTGCTTGATTAAATATTGTAATTATTGTATAGCACCTTTATCTTGAATCAAATTAACACAAGTGTACAAGAATTCCATGAGTTTGCTTACCTCTTTCCCTTATGTTGGCGATGCATATGAATCAAACGCCTGAGGCATGCCATATTCTTTGATTTCTGGTTGTCTCTTTGATGAAGATCCTTGATCTCCTTTGAACTCTTTTCTTTCCTCCTTGAATATCTGTCTTTCTTTCTTAGCATCGAATGTTGGGGTATTTTCTGTAGCTTTCCTGAATCCATGGTCGTTTTCAGTATTTCCTTGGGCTGCTTTGTCTTCTCTTGTAGCAGCGCCTCCTCGAGTGATAACAACAACTCTAGAGTCTGCTCTGCGAGGTTCAACATATATCAGTTGTACTTGTGGGTTCTACTGGGGTCCTTGTCTTTCCTGAAGTTTAGCCAACAACACAGGGCATTCCTCTATGACATGCTCGAAGGAGTTAGAGTAACTACAGGTTGTGCAAGGATTCTGACAATCCCTTGCTAAATGTCCTGGTTGTGCGCAGGTGTAACAGATTATTTTTCCTCAGCCTCGGCCCATACCTCCTCCTCCTCCTCATCCTCTGTAGCCACTGCGAGGAGTGAAATTTCCTCTCCCCGTAGAGTTGTACTGCAGAGTGTTTCCTTCTTGTTGTACTTCACCTTGAATCTTGTATATTTCTCTCGACCTTTCATGCATGAGATCATAAGCTCTACAATCACGATCATCAAGCCCCACAGATTTACATAATGTACAATACAAGTTTGTGGGTGTCTGGACATACTTCTGCATGTAGTAGCACTCACCTAGGCGATGCATATTTCTACATATATCGCACCAGGGTAGGTTAACTTTCTTTAAGGGGCTCGGTGCCCCTAATGCCAAGTACTCATGAAATAAGGGACAATGTTCCTTATCATGGCCTTCAGATATGCATCTTACACACCAGATATCTTCCCTTATCTTTCTTCATATCCTCGACTTGTAAAGACAAACTAGTTAGCTGGCTCATGATCTGGCTAATGCCTAAGCTAGATTCTCCCATCAGTGCTGATAAAAGCTTCATGGTGATCTCCAAAGCTTCTTCCTGAGATGCAATCTTCTGCTGCATCAGAGGGATTCTTATGTGTGGTAACAATGCAACAATGAACCATTCTTTGTTCTGTTCGTTGGGGATCTGGAAAGTTAATCGGCCTGTCAGGGTCTTGAATCTTTGGTCGAACTCCCAAACAGGTTCTGCTACCTTTTGTTTCATCTCTTTTAGTTCCGTAATACATTGTGACTTCGACTTAGGTTTCTTAAACTCTGCAATCAATGCATTGTTGATCTCATTCATGGGCTTAGGCTGTGCCTATCCTTGGACAAGTTTCATGTACCATCTCAGTGCGCGGTCCCTTAGCATAGTTCTGAATTGGGTTCTCTTGATGGCTTCATCGTGATACTTTCAATATTCCATACGTCCTCACACAGAAACCAATGCTGATCTAGATCTCCAGATCCATCTCCTCTAAAGATAGGGAGTCTCATTTCATCTGCCATAAAGATGACTAGGGTTATTGTCTGAGTAAATGATGAGCTACTAGTAATAGTACTCTAAAGACTCTGGTGGTTCTGACTATTCTGACTGCTAAGTATTGTTGGGACAACAGGAGGATTAACGTTACTTACTCCAGTAGTTCGTGTAGTTCCTGAGGTTTCTGGCTCACTTTGGCACAGTTCTTTAGCTTCCCCTTCTTCTGTTCTGGTGGGCTCTGGATGCTCTTCGTCGGTTAGATCTACCTCTTCTCCACTATAGAAACCTTCTTCCTCGTAGTTTTTATTAAACAAGTTCTCAAGGTGAACTCCTCGAAATACTTTCCCACTACACGTATGTCCTGCTTCTGTGTTGCTGTCGCTGTTTGAGATATTGAACATTATCTTTTTTAGGTACGATCAATCTACTGTATCTTCAAGATGTGGTTTTCATGCAAGAGCATCTTGATTCTTAGCTTCAGGAAGTGAAAATATTTTCCTCTGGGTCCTTTAAAAAAGTATCTCTCGGCTTGGCTATATGATTCTGTTCTGTCAACAACAAACTCGGTGATATACCCTCCGATGGTACTATCAAACCAGTGATCTACTACTCTGGATACAACGTTGTCGACTCTCTTGACCTTCTGGATCAATGCTGGTGTCCAAACCACAAGAGGTCTAGATCTATTTTCAAACTATGTGTCGGCTAACCTAGCCAACCACTCATGTAGCTACTGATGGATTCCTCCAAAGAAGATCTCATGAATGTCGGTGAATATGTATCTTTGTAGCCAATCTTCAGTGCTTATTTTAGGGTTCTTGTACTGGGTTTCAACGAAGTCCTTCTCTCGATCCTCTATCCACTTATGAATCTCTGTCTTCGAGAGGAACCACCTTGACATTCCCTTAAAAAGATTCCTATCCCGAAAAAGGAACCATTTTTTGCCATAGGGGCAGACCCAGGGTTTAGCTCCAAGAGCGCACCAACAAGCCCTAGCTACTGGCTCTTTCGGCAGCACCTGTGAAGTAGATGTAGTCTCACCCAAAGCAGCTATGAGGGGGTTGCAGGACAAAGATGTCTACAACCAGGGGAATATCTAGTGGTTCTTGTTACAACAACAACATAACATGCATCTATCATTCAACTAGCTAGATCTACCCTTCATAGCTATAGATCTGATATAATACAATAATGTAGATAAAAATATAGCAACATCAGAGCTCAAAGAATCAATCACACACACAACAACAAATGTACGTGGTTCACCCTCTCTCTAGGTCTATGTCCACAAAACCGTGCTTATGATATATTAAGGTGAAGCTTACAGTCCTGATCTGTGCTCTTGGCCAACAAATCCTCTCTCTCCATCTCTCTTTCTCTCTCCCTTCCTGTGCACCCAGCTGCTGGACTTGATCTTCGCACCTAGCTGAAGATCTTACAATACCAGAAGGCTCTCTCTCTTAGCACCTCTCTCACCCATAATACAATAGTCTACCAATGAACAATGATCAATAACAAGACTCCACTATAGTATCGACCCGACCTAGGTCCTCTCAACCTCTATTTATACATTACAATCCCTCACTGACAGCCTCAGGTCGAAACCTAGGTGTCAAAATCCTAATTACCAAAACCCTAGGTGTCTACAACCCTAGGTCAACTTGACCCATTCTTTCCAGGCTTCACCATCCTGTCTTTCCTTCTTCATCTCGACAGTGCTCCAAGGCATCTAATGCTGGATTTTTCCACTTCCTGAGTCATCCTCGGTCCATCTTCATTGCTGATCTGTCATCCTCGATCTCCTCATCCAACGGCTTTCTTTTCCGCACTTCACTCCATCTTTTCTATTCTTTTGCTCACTTCGACCCAGTGGCAGTCACTATGTCTCCCACGAATCTCTGTTTTTACCTTTTCTTTCTCGTTCTTCACTTCCTTCCATAACCAAGGCCAACAATCACAATTAAAAAAAATTAATGGAAGCTTACCTCTATACCTACCGCCGGTTCCGTTGTTCAGTCTTTTGACAAAGTTGGTCACTTCTTCATCATCTTCTGAGATGTCACTGCTGTTGCTATGTTCTTCTTTTTTCCTTCCCTTTTACTTTGACATTTTGGATGCTTTGAAGGCTGCTTCTTTTATATCTGGATTTTCCTGTTCAGTTATCATTTCATATGCTGTGAAGATTCCATGTAATTCATCCATGCTTATTGAGTTTAGATCTGATCTTTCTTTTAGTGCTGATATCTTAGGGTCAAATCTCATAGGAAGAGATCTTAATACTTTTTGAAAAATTATAGATTCTTTGATTTCTTCTCACAATCCTATGATTTCATTTACTGTTTCATCAAGTCGTAAAAATTAAGCTGCAATATTCTCATCTTCCTTCATCTTAAGTTGTTCAAACTGACCTCTGTAAGTTTGAAGCTTTGCTTCTTTGACTTTTGAATCTCATTCATAAATATTTTGAAGTTTGTCCCAAATCTCTTTAGCGGATTTACAATGTGCAACTTTGGTGAATATCGTTTCACTAATACACTCAGAAGTGCATTTTTGGATTTGAAATTATTATGACCGAGTTTCACTGCTTTTTCATTTGTTGGCGGAACTGCTAGTGCCGTGTATCCATCTACAATTGATTTCCAAATTTCAAATCCCTGTGCCTGTATATATGTTTTCATCCTTATGCTCCAAAATGCATACTTTTGTCCATTGAACTACGGTATTCCATTTTTATACAAGTTGTTTCTCTCCATGATCTACCTTCCACTGGTTAAATTGATTTCTGAAGGAACCTGCTTAGATACCAATTATTGGATTACTGAGAGGGGGGCTGAATCAGTAATAGAGAAATTTAATCATTTTTAACCATATAATCCAAGTATTATATCAATGTAGCATTATCATCCAATAATTGTAGAGTAAATAAGTAATGAACAAATGAACAATCATACACATATAAAGTACACCATTTTTTTATGTGGAAACCCAAAGCGAGAGAAAACCACATAATGCTTTTTCTTATATGTCTTGAAGAATTGCATTCATTGGAAGCACCAAATTCCTTTTTTTTCCAGTTGCACCTGGAAGGAGGGTCCAACTCCCTTGTTTCTCAGGCTCCAACTCCCTTATTGTCTGGCTACAACTAGAAGGAGGCTACAACCCCCTATGTTCTTTGTCTACAACCAGAAGGTGGCTACAACCACTTTTCCTTTCCCCGTCCAACCACCCTGAAGTAGAAGTAGAATGATGGAACCACTGTCACACTATCACTGTGAGATTTACCACTGTAAACCTGTACCAATAAACATGAACCATGCATAAACCATGCATCAACCTGTACCTCAACCTGTAATCAACCTGTACCATAAACAAGTGTATCAACCATGCACCAATCGGTACCAAACAACCTGTAATCAACTTGTACCATAAACAAGTGCATCCAACCATGTCCCAAGTATGTACCAATCATGTGTCAACTGCTCATCAATTATGACTCATCAATATGTACCAACATCATCAACTATACACCTCATGTATGTGACAACTCGTCAACTACTTGTCTCAACTATGTACCCAAGATGTTCCTTAACCAAAATCCCTCATCAATTTCATCATCCAAATATGATTTCTAACTATGTAATATACCTGGTGTATATGATCACATAACTGCAAACCTTCCTTAACTTTTACAACAAAGGACTAACATTTTTATCAAATTTTTCTTTAGTCTCACATGACTAGTTTGGGATTAGTCAACAACCCTAGCTTGAAATAATCATAACTATGTACCTGTAATGAATAAAGATATAAAAACAATACACAATGTTCTTTAGTTTGTTTTATTCAATTCCTCCATGTGTCACTACTTGGAACCTCTCAGAAAAGGATTTATAGCAAAAATGATATACCTTGTTGAATTCTTCTTTATTCTAGAGAGAGACATTGTAGAGCGTGCCCCACATGGAATATATGTTGAATGGATATAAAATTGTTACACAAAATACTAAATACTGTACTATAACCCACACATTTGGTATTACTGAATTTGGATATGTTATGAATAAGTTATGACGTTTCTACCCAAAACACCTGTTTTAGACTAGTTTCATGACTAGCCAAAAACACTATTTTCCACGGAGTGTAACTTAAAAAATACAATGAACCACAAGATGAAATTTTTACCACAGATACTTGGATATGTTTCCTCAATGGCCTATCAATTTCACGGTCTGAATCATTCTATAAAAAAAGTTATTGCGAAAATTGTGAGATGACCTATAATACCTTAGAAAACATCATCAAAAGAATTTATCCTCCCTTGAATTCTGACCTTCTTTTCTTCGCCATCCCTCTAAAATTTGTCTTAGATATATTTTGGTTACCTCAGTCACCTATAAATATTCAATATTCTCAAGTGTCATGTAAAATGAGAGAGCCTTGCCTCTTATTTATACTCTCCAAGTAGCTTCCTTAGAAGCATCTTGTAGGTCACTTTGCCCACTTTCCTTATTTTAGGGTTAACCCACTTCTAATTTCTCCATTAAATTTAGTATTTAAATAATTTATTTTGTATTTACTTTGAATTATAGTTCACTCATCACTTCGCTTTATTATTTAAATTCTAAAATCTCTTAAACCACTTTGACTACTTTGACCTTTTGGGTCTTCTAGATGACATATGAAGGTCCTCCAACTTCGTAAGGCCATAACTCTCAAACCGTGAGGAGTTATGTGATGTTTTACATACCACCAGAAATGGAATGACATGTACTATCCATATAGAATAGTATTACCTACAAATAGATCAAAACTCATACCATTATCCATCAAACAAACTTGGGTCCATTACCCAAACCTGGGTTCTCCAACTTCATATGGCCATAACTCTCTAACTGTGAGGAGTTATGTGATGCTCCACATACCACTGGAAATGGAATGACATGTACTATCCATATAGAATAATATTACCTTCAAATATATTAAAACTCATACCATTATACATGAAAAAACCTTGGGTCCATTACCCAAGCCTTTGTGCTACTAGAATCCGCTACCAAACTTTCTTCAAGGGTTTACATCAATGACAACCAACCTTAATCAACAATCCCCCCCTTTGGCATTGATGGAAACACTCTGATGAAATATTGAAGTAATATCACTCATGCTCCCCCTGGAACCATGCCTCTTTCCTCTGCATCTCTGTGACCATTTCTCCCCCTGGAATCATGCCTCTGTCCTCTGCATGTGATAAATCTCTCCCCCCTTTATCATCAATGGAAAAGGTATATTTCCATCTGGGGTTGCTCCCCTAACTAAATTGTCCTCTTTATGGTGCTTCCTCATTTACATCTAATAAATATAATATAAGCATTCAAAAGAATTCATTTTGGAGTAGAAATAACTTTGAGTCTCAAGTGAAGATACTCAAAGGATTCTTGTGGAAGTGGTGTTGTAAAGATGTCTTCCACTTGTTCTTTTGTTCCCACATACTCAACTCTGATGTTATTTTCTGCAACCTTTTTCCATAGAAAGTGATACTTGATTGTAATGTGCTTCATCTTGGAGTTCATCACCGGGTTCTTTGAGATACTGATGGTGATTTTATTATCACAACACATTGGAATGGGCTCATCATACTCAACTTGTATATCTGTAAGAGTTTGTTTCATCCAAATAACCTGTGTACAACATACCGTTGCTGCAATATACTATGTCTTAGATGTAGATAGAGATACTAATGATTGTTTCTTTCTTAGCCATGATACTAAACACTCACCCAAGTAGAATGTTGCTCCACTGGTGCTTCATTGGTCATCAATACAACCTGCCCAATATGCATCTATGTAGGAAAAAAGAGAGAGATCCTTTCCTTTTGGATACCATAATCCAAACTATTCCATTCCTTTGAGATATTTGAAAATCCTCCTCACTGCTAACACATGTGATTCCTTTGGTGGTTCTTGAAATCATGCCATCTGTCAAAATGCCTAAATTAGATCTGGTCTGGATGCTGTCACATATAGTAGGCTACCAATCATTAACCTGTATTGCCTCTGATTTGTAGACTTTGAATCATCATCTTTGCTTAACTTTCAACTGGTTTGCATGGGAGTGATAACTGGTTTGCAATATTCCATTTCAAACTTCTTTAACATTTCTCCGATATACTTGGTTTGAGAAATAAAAATTCCTTGGTTTCTTTGACATCTCTGAAGTCCTAGAAAGAAGGATATTTCTCCAAGTAATGACATTTCAAATTCATTCTGCATATCCTTTACAAATTTCCACCAAAAATAATATCCTTTGCTTAACCTGTCATCATCACTACCAAAAATAATATCATCAACATAAACTTCAATTAATAAAATACTATATTGACTTACCTTGATGTAGAGGTTGCTATCTGCACTTCCTTTTTTGAACCCTACCTGATGTAAATATTTATCTAGTCTAGAGTACCATGCTCTAGGAACTTGCTTTAGACCATACAAGACCTTCTTTAATCTACACACATAATCTGCGTTCTCTGACAATCGAAATCCTTCTGGTTGTTCAATGTAGACATCTTCTTCAAGTTCCCCATTCAGAAAAGTTGATTTTACATTCATCTGATACACTTTAATATTTTTGGAGCATGCATAAGCTAAAAGAAATCAGATTGCTTCCACTCTGGCAACTAGGGAAAATGTCTCTTCAAATTCCATTCCTTCAAACCGCGCATATCCATTACGTACCAATCTAGCTTTGTTCCTTGTAACCTGTCCATTTTCATTCAATTTATTCATGTATACCCACTTGTGCCGATCACATTCTTATCCTTTGGTCTTGGAACCAATTTCCAAGTGTCATTTTTCTCTATTTGATCCAATTCTTCATCCATGGCCTTTCTCCAAAATTCATCCTTGTTGGCCTCTTCAAAATAGGTTGGTTAAATCGTAGGTGTCAGTGCTAGGTGCGTTAGTTTTGGTGAATAGATTCTTCTTCTAGTCTCAACTCCTGCATCTTTATTTCTGATAATTTGATCTGAAGGATGGTTCTTATGTACTCATCTTCTAGGTGTTTTTGGAGTTACTTGTTGAACTTACTCTTCTATTTTTTTCGGATCCTCTTCGTCTTCCCCTTCTTTTTCATATTTTGTTTCTTCTTCGTAAAGTTGTTCCATTGATTCATTTTCTTCTTCCTTCAATTCTTTTCTACCTGTTTCATCAATTGTTACGTTGATGCTTTCCACCACTTTGTTCAATCTCAGGTTGTAACACTTGTGTGCTTTTCTTGTACTTGAGTAACCAACAAGTAATCCTTTATCCACATGAGAGTCAAACTTTCCCATTCTGTCATCTTCTCTTTTGATGTAGCATTTTCTTCCAAAAACTCTTAAGTTCTTTACATTTGTTGGTCTTCCTTTCCATAGCTTGTAAGGAGTTTTGTCAGTGTTGTTTCTGAGCATTACTCTATTTTGAATGTGAACACTTGTATGCACTGCCTGTGTCCAAAAAATATCTATCAATTTGGAATCGATTAGCATTGTTCAAGCCATTTCTTGTACTGTCCTGTTCTTTCTTTCAATAACTCCATTCTGTTGAGGTTTCCTAACAACAAAGAATTGTCTTTTTATTCCATGACTGCTGTAGTAGTCCATAAATTCCATTGAAGTGAACTCTCCTCCATTATCAGATCTCAAGCATTTGACTTTTGAATCCATTTCATTTTCAACCATTTCCTTGTAGATCTTGAAGTTTTTAAAAGCTTTTGACTTATTCTTGAGAAAGAAAACTGCGTTCATTTTTGTATAATCATCAACTAATAACATAAAGCATTTCTCACCTTTTAAGCCTTTTATTGTAGTTGGTCTAACTAGATCATTGTGCACAATTTCCAGTGGTCTTGTCATTGAATATTCCTTTGATTTGAACTTGGTCTTTGTTTGCTTTCTTTGTTGACAATGCTTGCATAAAGTGTTGGTTGATTTCGTGATCTAGGTCATTTCTCTGACTGCTTCTCTTTTGATGACTTTGACAAGGTTATCAAAATGTATGTGACCCATTCTTCTGTGCCATAGCCAAATTTCATCTTCCTTTCCTAGACAACACTTTTCATTTCCAATTTCACTTAACACATATATGTTGCTTGAAGTTCTCGCAGCTGTAGAAATCAATTTTCCTGAACCTTCTTTTCTTATCTTGCACTTTTGTGAATCACTTAGAAGATTATGACCTTGGTCACACATTTGACTCACACTTAGAAGATTATGTTTCATATTTTCTACTAGTAGAACATTTTCTTCCTTTGTATTCTTGTTCCCAATTCTGAATGTGCATTTTCCAATGATTTTGGCTGAATCATCATTTCCGAAGGAGACTGATCCGTCTCTTTCCTTTCGTAATGTAAGAAACATGTATCTATCATGTGTCATGTGTTTTGAACATCCACTGTCAACATACCAACCACGTTTCTTTTGCTTATCTTGTAGAGTGAGTGTGCGTTCTTCATTGCTATATGAATCCTACTTTCTTATCTATGTCCTTTTTTGAGGTTCCTTCCTGTGACTATTGTTATTCTGTTATGGGTCTCTAGGAGGGAATGACATTCTGTAATCTTTGGCCATGTGTTCAAAATTGTTACATTTGTAACATTCCACTTCAGTGCTCAAAGATTCAAACTTGTTGTAACTTCTTCTCTATGTTTCACTAGGCCTTCTTGGATAACCCCTTTGTGTATGACTTTCAAATTTATTTTTGTTCCTGTTGTTAGCTCTGCAATTCAAATATTTATGTCCAAAATTATTACATGCATAACATAAACCAAAAAATATGGTTTGATACCCTGGAGTTAAAGATCTTCTGAAAGGAGGTATTCTTATGATTTATTCTTCTTCCTGAGGCCCTCTCGGTAGTCAACTTCTGCCTCTTCAATTTCTTCTTCGAATTTTTCATATTCTTCTTCGGCTTCTTCAGAGTCTTCTTTATCAGAGTCTTCTACTGCCATGAATATAACTCTTTCTGTCTCACTATCACGTACTTCATCCTCATCTGATGATGAGATGTATTCTTTGGTGCATAAGCTTTTCTTGAAAACTTTCTTTGTGGTTCTTTTGCCTTTATATGTTTGTTTGCGTTTTGAGAAATCTTCATCATTTCTCTTTTTCTTATAAGGACATTTGTTAGCAAAATGACCAATACCATCACAACTAAAACAAATTGAAGGAAGCTTACCTCTATACCTATTGTCGGTTCCCTTGTTCAGTCTTTTGACAAAGTTGGCCAGTTATTCATCATCTTCCGAGATGTGACTGTTGCTACTATGTTATTCTTTTTTCCTTTCCTTTTTCTTTGAATTTTTGGATGCTTTGAAGGATGCTTCTTTTATATCTGGTTTTTCCTGTTCAGTTCTCATTTCATACACTGTGAAGATTCCATGTAATTCGTCCATGCTTATTGAATTTAGATCTGATCTTTCTTCTAGTGCTGATATATTAGGGTGAAATCTCATAGAAGAGATCTTAGTACTTTTTGAATAATTACAGATTCTTTGATTTATTCTCCCAATCCTATGATTGCATTTATTGTTTCATCAAATCGTAAAAAGTAAGATGCAATATTCTCATCTTCCTTCATCTTAAGTTGTTCGAACTGACCTCTATAAGTTTGAAGCTTTGCTGCTTTGACTTTTGAATCTCCTTCATAAATATTTTGAAGTTTGTCCCAAATATCTTTAGTGGATTTACAATGTGCAACTTTGGTGAATACCGTTTCGCTAAGACCACTCGGAAGTGCATTTTTGGATTTGGAATTATTCTACTGAGTTTCACTTCTTTGTCATTTGTTGGTGGAACTGTTGGTGCTGTGTATCCATCTACAATTGATTGCCAAATTTCAAATCCCTGTGCCTATATATATGTTTTCATCCTTATGCTCCAAAATGCATACTTTTGTCCATTGAACTGTGGTATTCCATTTTTATACAAGTTTTTTCTCTCCATGATCTACCTTTCAATGGTTAAACTGATTTTTGAAGGAATCTGCTCTGATACCAATTGTTGGATTACTGAGAGAGGGGGTGAATCAATAATAAAACAATTTAATCATTTTTAACCATATAATCCAAGTGTTATATCAATGTAGCATTATCATACAATAATTGTAGAGTAAATAAGAAATGAACAAATGAACAATCATACACATACACTGTACACCAGTGTTTTACGTGGAAACGCAATGCCGGAGAAAACCACAAAATTATTTTTCTTATATGTCTTGAAGAATTACATTCATTGGAAGCACCAACTTCCTTTGTTTTCTAGCTGTAATTGGAAGAAGGTTCCAAACCCCTTGTTTCTCAGGCTACAACCTGAGGGAATTTCCAACTCCCCTATTCTCTGGCTACAACCAGAAGGAGGCTACAACCCCCTATGTTCTCTGACTACAATTGGAAGGTGGCTACAACTATTTTTCCTTGCCCCGTCCAACCGCCCTGGAGTAGAAGTAGAATGATGGAACCACTATCACACTATCACTGTGAGATATACCACTGTAAAATTGTACCAATAAACCTGAACCATGCATCAACCTGTACCTCAACCTGTAATCAACCTGTACCATAAACAAGTGCATCAACCATGCACCAACCTATACCAAACAACTTGTAATCGACCTATACCATAAAAAAGTGCATTCAACCATGTACCAAGTATGTACCAATCATGTTTCAACTATTCATCAACTATGACTCATCAATATGTACCAACATCATCAACTATACACCTCATATATGTGCTAACTCATCAACTACTTGTGTCAACCATGTACCCAACATGTACCTTAACCAAAATCCCTCATCAATTGCATCACCCAAATATGATTTGTAACTATGTAATAGACATGGTGTATATGATCACATACCTGCAAACCTTCCTTAACTTTCACAACAAGAGACTAACATTTTTATCAAACTTTTCTTTAGTCTCACATTACTAGTTTGGGATTAGTCAACAACCCTAACTTGAAATAATCATAACTATGTACCTGTAATGAATAATGATCTAAAAAAAATACACAATGTTCTTCAATTTGTTTTATGCAATTCCTCCAGGTTTCACTAGTTGGAACCTCTCAGAAAATGAGTTATAGCAAAAATGGCATACCTTGTTGAATTCTGATTTATTCTAGAAGGAGACCTTGTAGAGCGTGCCCTGAACATAATATTTGTTGAATGGATATGAAAATTTTAAAAATAATACTAAATACTATTCTCTAACCCACACATTTTGTCTTACTAAATTTTTATCTATTATGAATAAGTTATGACGTTTTTACCCGAAACACCTGTTTTAGACTAGTTTCAGGACTAGCCACAAACCCTATTTTCAAAAATACAACGACCCATAAGATAGAATTTTTACCACAGATAATTGGATATGTTTTCTAAATGGCCTATCATTTTCACGATATTAATCATTCTATAAAAAAATTTATTGTGAAAATTGTGAGATGACTTGTAAATAACATACCTTAGAAAGCATCATCAAAAGAATTATCTTCCCTTGAATTCCGACCTTTTTTTCTTCACCTTCCCTCTGAAATTTGGCTTAGATATCCTTTGGTTGCCCCAGTCACCTATAGATATTCAATATTCTCAAGTCTGATGTAAAATGAAAGGGCCCTACCTCTTATTTATATTCTCCAAGTAGTTTCCTTAGAAGCATCTTCTAGGTCACTTTGCCCACTTTCCTTATTTTCGGGTTAACTCACTTCTAATTTCTCCATTAAATTTATTATTTACATAATTTATTTTGTATTCACTTTGAATTACAGTACACTCATCAATTAAATTTATTATTTACCTTCTAAAATCTCTTAAACCACTTTGACTAGTTTGACCTTTTGGGGCTTCTAGATGACATATGAGGGTCCTCCAACTTCGTAAAGCCATAACTCTCAAACCGTGAGGAGTTATGTGATGTTCCACATACCACCAAAAATGACATGACATGCAATATACATATATAATATTCTTACTTGAAAATATATCAAAACTCATACCATTATCCATCAAACAAACTTGGGTCCATTACCCAAACCTGGGTTCTCCAACTTTGCATGGCCATAACTCTCTAACCGTGAGGAGTTATGTGACGTTCCACATACCACCGGAAATGGAATGACCTCTACTATCCATATAAAATAGTATTACCTTAAAATATATTAAAACTCATACCATTATACATGAAACAACCGTGGGTCCATTACCCAAACCTTTGTGCTTTCAGAATTCGCTATCGAAATTTCCTCAAGGGTTGAAATCAATGAAAACCAACCTTAATCAACAATATCCCCCTTTGACATTGATGGAAACAATCTGATGCAATACTAAAATCATTTCTTGCAATACTGAAGTCATATCACTCATGCTCCCCTTGGAACCATGCCTCTGTCCTCTGCATCTATGTGACCATTGCTCCCCTTGGAATCATGCCTTTGTCCTCTGCATCTAATAAATATCTCCCCATTTTTTTTAAATGGAAAAGTTATCTTTCCATCCGGGGATACTCTCCCTAACTGAACTGTCCTCTTTATGGTGCTTCCTCGTGTACATCTAAGACATATAAGATAAGCATTCAAAAAAAATCATTTTGGAGTAGAAATAACTACGAGTCTATGGCGAAGATAGTCAAAGGATTCCCGTGGAAGTGGTTTTGTACAGATGTTTGCCACTTTTCCTTTTGCTCCCACATACTCAACTCTGATGTTCTTTCTGCAACCTATTCCCGTAGAAAGTGATACTCGATTGGAATGTGCTTCGTCTTGGAGTGAATCACTAGGTTCTTTAAGATACTGATGACACTTGTATTATCATAATAGATTGGAATGGGCTCATCATACTCAACCTGCATATCTGCCAGAGTTTGTTTCATCCAAAGAACCCGTGTACAACATGTTGTTGCTGCAATATACTCTGCCTCGACTGTAGATAGAGATACTGATGATTGTTTCTTGCTTAGATATTATACTAAACACTCACCCAAGTAGAACGTTGTTCCATTGGTGCTTCATTGGTTATCAATACAACCTGCAAAATCTACATCTCTGTAGGTAATAAGAGACATATCCTTTCCTTTTGGATACCATAATCCAAACTCTTATGTTCCTTTGAGGTATATGAAAATCCTCTTCACTGCTAACACATGTGATTCCTTTGGTGGTTCTTGAAATCGTGCCACCTGTCCAACTTCTTGCATTACATCTGGTCTGGATGCTGTCACATATAGTGGGCTACCAATCATTGACCTGTATTTCCTTTGATATGCAGACTTTGAATAATCATCTTTGCTTAACTTGCAACTGGTTTGCATGGGAGTGATAACTGGTTTGCAATCTTCCATTCCGAACCTCTTTAACATTTCTCTAATATATTTGGTTTTAGAAATAAAAATTCCTTGGTTTCTTTAATGTATCTGAAGTCCCAGAAAGAATGATAGTTCTCCAAGTAATGACATTTCAAATTCATTCTGCATATCCTTTAAAAATTTATGGCTTAACCTGTCATCATCACTACCAAAAATAATATCATCAACATAAACTTCAATTAGTAAAATACTATATTGACTTACCTTGATGTAGATTTTGTTGTCTACACTTCATTTTCTGAACCCTGCCTGCTGTAAATATTTATCTAGTCTAGAGTACCATGCTCTAGGAGCTTGTTTTAAACCATACAAGGCCTTCTTTAATTTACATACATAATCTGCTTTCTTTGACAACTGAAATCCTTCTAGTTGTTCAATGTAGACCTTTTCTTCAAGTTCCCCATTCAGAAAAGTCAATTTTACATCCATCTGAGCACGTATAAGCTAAAAAGAAATCAGATTTGGAGCATGAATAAGCTAAAAGAAATCAGATTTCTTCCATTCTGGCAAATGGGGAAAATGTCTCTTCAAAGTTGATTTCTTCAACCTGTGCATATCCTTTACATACCAATCTAGATTTTTTCCTTGTAACCTGTCCATCTTCATTCAATTTATTCATTTAATTCTTGTCTACCTGTTTCATCAATTGTTATGTTGATGCTTTCCATCACTTTGTTCAATCTCAGGTTGTAACACTTGTATTCTTTTCTTGTACTTGAGTAAGCAACAAGTACTCCTGTGTGCACACGAGAGTCAAACTTTCCCATTCTTCCATTTTCTCTTTTGATGTAGCATTTTATTCCAAAAACTCTTAAGTGATTTACATTTGTTTGTCTTCCTTTCCATAGCTCGTAAGGAGTTTTGTCAGTGTTGTTTCTGAGCATTACTTTGTTTTGAATGTGAACTGTTGTATGCACTACCTATGTCCAAAAAATATCTGTCAATTTGGAATCCATTAGCATTGTTCGAGCCATTTCCTGTACTATCCCATTCTTTCTTTTAATAACTCTATTTTGTTGAGGTGTCCTAGCAACAGAGAATTTCCTTTTTATTCCATGACTACTATAGTAGTCCATAAATTCATCTGAAGTGAACTCTCCTCCATTATTAGATCTCAAACATTTGATTTTTGAATCGATTTCATTTTCAACCATTTCCTTGTAGATCTTGAAGTTTTCAAAAGCTTCTGACTTATTCTTGAGAAATCAAACCACGGTCATTCTTGTATAATCATCAACTAATAACATAAAGTATTTCTCACCTTTTAAGCCCTTTGAGTTGGTCCAATTAGATCAATATGCACAATTTCCCATGGTCTTGTCATTGGATATTCCTTTGATTTGAACTTGTTCTTTGTTTGCTTTCCTTGTTGACAATTCTTGCATAAAGTGTTGGTTAGTTTTCTGATCTAGGGCATTTCTCTGACTGCTTCTCTTTTGTTGACTTTGAAAAGGTTATAAAAATGTATGTGACCCATTCTTCTATTCCATAGCCAAATTTCATCTTCCTTTCCTAGACAACACTTTTCATTTCCAATTTCAATTAACACATATATGTTGCTTGAAGTTCTCGCAGCTGTAGCAATCAATTTTCCTGAACCTTCTTTTCTTATATCGCACTTTTGTGAATCGAAAGTAACTTTATGACCTTGGTCACATATTTGACTCACACTTAGAAGATTATGTTTCATATATTCTACTAGTAGAACATTTTCTGGCTTTGTATTCTTGATCCCAATTCTGATTGTGCCTTTTCCAATGATTTTGGTTGAATCATCATTTTCAAAGGAGATTGATCCATCTCTTTCCTTTCGTGATGTAAGAAACCTGTCTCTATCACCTGTCATGTGTTTTGAACACCCACTGTCAACATACCAACCACGTTTATTCTTCTTAGCTTGTAGAGAGAGTGTGCGTTCTTCATTGCTATATTGTTCCTGCTTTCTTATCCATGTCCTTTTCTGAGGTTCATGTCTGTGACTGTTGTTATTCTGTTGCAGTTCTCTAGGTGGGACTGTCATTCTAAAATCTTTGGCCATGTGTCCAAAATTGTTACATTTGTAACATTCCACTTCAATGCTCAAAGATTCAAACCTGTTGTAACTTCTTCTCTGTGTTTCACTAGGAATTCTTGGATAACCCCTTTGTGTATGACTTTCAAATTTGTTTTTGTTCCTGTTGTTAGTTCTGCAATTCATAGCTTTATGTCCAAAATTATTACATGCATAACATAAACCAAAAAATATAGTTTGATACCTGAGAGTTGAAGATCGTCTGAAAGGAGGTACTCTTATGATTTCTTCTTCTTCCTGAGGCCGATCTATCAGTTGTTGATTCTGAAATCTGAATCTTCTCGGTGGAGGAGTGCCCCTGTAAAATTCCTTGTAGATCTTCCTATCCCCCTTGATTGTTTCTGCAAATATTTTTGGATATGGTTCTTGCTTTGTTGTTTTGGAGCTTGATCCTTTTTTTGTCTGATTATATCCAAGTCTGGACTTGTCATGATGAGATTTTTGACTACTGATAATGTCATCCAAAAATTTTGAGTTGTTCTGCATATTTTTATTTTGAAAGATCCTTTCTTAATGTGACAATCTCTGCTTCAAATTTCCAATGATCTTGTCTTTTTATTTTAGCAGTTCTTTAAGTGCTTCTTCAATTATTTTTTCTTCTTCTATTTGAACCTTCAAATTTGTGATCATTTGTTCTAGTTCTTGAGTGTCTTCTTTCTTGTCTAGTTCTTCTTGTAGTTTCTTGTTTTTCTTCTTTTCTCTTCTGATAACTTATATGGCACACATTAATTCCTCTCAGTAGTCAACTTCTACCTCTTCAATTTCTTCTTCGACTTGTTCATATTCTTCTTCGGCTTCTTCATATTCTTCTTCAGAGTCTTTTTTATTAGAGTCTTCTACTGCCATGAATAGAACTCTTTCTATCTCACTGTCACTGACTTCATCTTCATATGATGATGAGATGTCTTCTTTGGTGCATAAGTTTTTCTTGAAACTATCTTTGTGGTTGTTTTGCCTTTATATGTTTGTTTTCCTTTTGAGTAACCTTCATCATTTCTCTTTTTCTTATAAGGACATTTGTTAGAAAAATGACCAATACCATCACAATTAAAACAAATGAAAGGAAGCTTACCTCTATACCTACCGTCGGTTCCCTTGTTAAGTCTTTTGACAAATTTGACCACTTCTTCATCATCTTCCGAGACATCACTACTGTTGCTATGTTCTTCTTTTTGCCTTCCCTTTTGCTTTGAATTTTTGGATTCTTTGAAGGCTTCTTCTTTTATATCTGGATTTTCCTTTTCATTTCTCATTTCATATGTTGTGAAGGTTCCATGTAATTCATCCATGCTTATTGAGTTTAGATATGATCTTTCTTCTAGTGCTGGTATCTTATGGTCAAATCTCATAGGAATAGATCTTAGTACTTTTTGAACAATTAGAAATTCTTTATTCTCCCAATCCTATGATTGCATTTACTATTTCATCAACTCCTAAAATGTAAGATGCAATATTCTCATCTTCCTTCATCTTAAGTTGTTCGAATTGACTTCTGTAAATTTGAAGCTTTGCTACTTTGACTTTTGAATCTCCTCAAAAAATATTTTGAAGTTTGTCCCAAATATCTTTAGTGGATTTACAATGTGCAACTTTGATTAACAACATGAGTGATCGCAGTAGAAGTGCAGTGCACGAAGGGGATGAAGTTCAGTTGGGCACCATACCCGTTGAACCAATTCCTTATTGATTGTCGTGACACACAGGACAATGGAATTGAGTTCCATTACTCCCGGTTAATGATATCGATAACTCTAGCAAGGTGGAAGTAACCTAAGTTCTCAGTATTCCTGTACAGGGTAGGGAAGTGCTACGTGGTCAGGTATGAGTCTCTCTGGCAGGCGAAGGATAACAAGATGCAGCAGGAAAACTACGCTATGTTTTCCATGATGCTAGAAGAAATCCAATAACATACAATAAACGCATGGACCATACCTATGGAGGTTGTGCAGGAAACAAAGGGGATAGATAAATTCAAGGAATATTTGCATCACCTATGGATCCAATTTGTGAGGGATCCCGAAAAGGCATGGTTGAAGATGCAATATTGTGTCACCAGAAAAGACGTGGAGTGGATTATCACGGACTGGCCTGCGTAGTGGCAATCACCTGCAGCAAAAACAAATACGAGGACATGCATGACGCGGTCCTCCAAGCCTAAGGAAAAGGCCAACGCAGACTCATTAGAGAGGACAAGTAGCCCGATAGGTAACACTTGAACAACTAAAACGTGAACCCTACCAAGTGGGCGTAGCCTGGTACCAAAAAGGCCGAGGAGAATTCCCACAATAACAAGAACATGAAGTCGGGCACAGATGAGGCCAAAGGAGACCATACATGCTCAAGAGGAAGGAGGCCAAGAAACAATGATAGAGGCACAACCCTCACAAATGACAAGGAAGCCCACACAAGGAAAATATGCACGAAAAAAGAGGAAGTATGAAACATAGGACCTCGACATCACCCTTACATGGGACAATGCAGAGCTTGTCCTGGATAAGTTCCAAGACAGGAGTGAGGAAGTGGTTAGAACAACAGAGGCGTAGAGGGAGTAGATTATGGCTAAGTTTCTAGAGGTTCATGCAAACATCCAACATCTACAGAACCGGGTTGAGTCACAGGTCACTGCACAACCACAAGAGGAGACACAGAGGCCACCTGCGCAAAGAGAAGGCGAGGAGACTGTGCAATTCTTCATCCAGGGCAGGGAGACATTCATGATAACACGTCAAATGATCAAATTCAATCAAGAGACGACACATAAACCCCTAGAAGAGGTAGAACAAGTAGAGTTGGTGATGGTGAGGATCCCCACATAGGCCTTATATGGGATACAAGCTAGTGTCATGCAGGAAGTACACTCTAGGGCTCACTGAGATGCCACAAATATAGAGGTGGGAAGAGGGGTCGCAAAGATGCTCCAGATCACATGCAACTAGTTGACTGTCGAAAATGAAGAGGAGAAGGAACACGTAGATAGGCTAGAGCAGGAATTGACAATGACATACAACCAAATCCCCAAAATCACGCAGGTAGTAGAGAGAAGCACAGAGGAGAAGATCAACCTCATCGTGCATCCAATTGACCAGTACAGGTAAGATATCGAGGATGCAAAAGAGAATCTCAATCCCACGACTCTGCCTGAGGTCCGAGAGCAGAGGAAATCATAATCTACACTCCAATTGGAAGAAATGGAGAAACAAGTCAACACAACAACATGATAGTTTGACAAAGTAGCGTAGCTTTTTACAGCGTTGGATGAGGATGAACAAGTCCATCAATGGGACCAGTAGGAAGAAAGAATAAGTGCAACAATACAGGACCTCAAGCAAAGGCAAAAGACAATGAGCATCATTGAGCGTCTGAAAGGAAAACAAGATATGAAGAAGATGCAGGCATATTTAAAAGTAGTACAGATGCAAAATCAGGAAATACAGACACAGATGGAGCCTCTTCAAGAGAAATAATCGGAGATGATCAAACAGTTGGAGGAGGATAATAATAACATGGTGCAAACAAAGGCAGAGTGCACAACCATGATCTAGGCGGAGATCACAACGCAAGCACCGGAAGCGCTCACAGAGAAGGTCGCGCAGGTCCAGGTGAGAGAAAGGGAACTTGCAGACAAGTTCCACAGTCTAGCAGAGGCTATCGAGGGAGAGCACACTGCCTAGGTGGCTCGGGACGAGCCACATGTCAGTGTTGGGGGCCTGTTGGGTGCAGGTCGATTTTGAGGAAGAATCCAATTTTGGAAAGTAAAGCTTGCATTAGAAAAATACACCTGGAAGGAAAAGTATCACATGTGAGGGAAAGTCACATGCAAAGGAGGAAAGAATGCAAGGCGTGCATGCAGGAAAACCTAACCACATTAGGGTTAGGTTTTTTGTAAGAGATTTTATTGGATGATAAGCCAAAAATAAGTATAAATAAGTACCTAGGAGCTCTAGGTCGAGGTTCCAGAATGTCAAAGGATATTGTTTTGCTTGGCTAGGAGAACTACTATAAGATCTTATCCATTTTTGTAAGTTGTTGAGATGTAGGAGGGTCAAGTAGCTAGATATTGAGGGTTATATTGTAGGTTGAGGAGCCTGGTGTGATTTATTCAGCCTCATAGAGGATTGTGGAACCGGTTTTATAACTGCATGATCGGGATTGTTGTGCATGCGGGGTCATATATTACCAAAATCTAAATAAAAGAGCAGAAGAAGCCAAATATTTGTGGACATATCCTAGTAGGGGGTGAACCACAGTAACACCTGTGTTATGTGTTGTGATCGATTGCATTTTTACCTTCTGTAAGTAGTTAGATGATGAATGGATGAATGGATAAGTCGATGAGCTCTGTTATATGTTGGATCTGTTAGAATGCATGCATAGACTTAAAAAATGAATGAATACTAAGAATAATAGGAAGAAATACCATATCAAGGCCTAAAAAGATGAATTGCAATCCTATATCCCCACTCTTTCCTAGACTGCAAGCATCTGAGCTTTGCAGTCACCCATAAGACTATCTTGGGTGAGACCGCGCAGTACATTTTGTGGGTTGCGTTGCCTTCTAGTTTACCAGGAGGGCCGATAGTTTTAGATGGTTTTGTTGGAAACCTGTTAATATTTGAACCTGGGTCATCCCAAGAGTAGGAAGAGAGAGTAAAAACCAACATTTTTGTATTTGTTATAATATTTCACACTAGGGGTTGGTTTCTTTAAGTTAGAAGCAAAGAGTGGAGATTTTGTTAAAAACATGTTTTTTTTTACATGTTTTCATCAAAAACATGTTTTTGTTGACATGTTTTCATCAAAAACATGTATAATGGACTTCCCATTTCTCACTTCCTTTTATTTAACCTCTTATGGGCTTCCAATTTCTCACTTCCTTTTCTTTCACCTCTTATGGATTTCGTTAGCCGTTCCCTTGGTGATCTCAAGCTTCCTCTTCATTGATTGTTTGGTGATTTGGAAATAGAATATATTTGCTTGCATGTAGGTTTTATATTTTTTTCAATTGATTTGTAACCCATCTTGGATATTCCAATGATCGGTTTACCAAAACATATCTAAACTTAAAATGACTACAATGTGTCTATGTTTGACTATGTGACTACGTTTTTGTATTTTTAATGCAATAAGAGAAATCAAAACACCCTCTTTGGATTCATTAACAACTATGATACATGAAATAGATTACAATATAAAATCCACACAATGGAATACAAATATTTACCTTGGAAAATCCACAAGAAAACCAACATTCAATGAAGCACCATGCCTTCATCTTCTTATGTTATGGAGATTATAATATAGATTAGAAAGCTATCTAATCTTACTACGAAGCCATGCGATACTATGGTCTTTGACAGTCCTCTACATTATTCTCATTCCTCTTCGCATTGAGTATTTGTTTCACACTCCTACACATACTATGGAACAACAAGTGACTAATAAAAAAATGAACCTTTTATCTTCCTTTTGCTAGGTTTCAAATGGCTAGAATTATGGTTAGTTTGAGGGTTCCAAAACCCTCTTGGAGGTTACTTGATGATTGAAACCTCCATGATTCTTTTAGAAGTCCTAATGGATTCCCACATGTTACTAACTCCTCATATTTGAATTATGGTGAGATGACATGGTCGCCACTTGGATGGTGAAAAATATTTGGATCTTTACTTTGTAAAGGCCATCACTTTTGCATACAAACTTAATTTAAGGTCCACAATACAACGTTGGAAAGATTACAATGAAAAGAATAATTTCCACCTTGCATGAGGCAATCCTACAACAACCCTCATCAATCAAAATCCCACCAAAACACTATTTATCCTTGACAAGATGCCGAAAATTGATGACTTGAATTTTGAAAAAAAAACACCATCTTTGAGATGTCGTAAATTCCAATCTCCCCAAATAGAGCATAAAAATATTCATATGGTACTTTCATAACTCAATTTTGGATCATCTCTCTTCATTTTGGGAGGATTTTGGTTTATGAAAGATTTAGTTTTGAAGGAGATGCAAAAACAATTCCTCAATTGTCTCCTTGGAATACCATTTGTCCTTGGCTAGTAGCTAACATTTTAATCCCACCTTCTAAAGTTCTTATCGACCCTTTCTGATCATTATGTTCTTCTTTTGTAGAATTGTGTCCTCTGGTAATTATAAATATGTATCTAGTGCCAAATATTCAATGGAAAGAAATACTTGGCACTTTTCATCATCATCGATCATTCAATGCTCATAGTGTTTTAGGTTCTCTACATTTTCTACTAAGTAAATTCACATATAAGGTAGAATACCGAGTTTTTAAGCATTGTTGCGTAATTGCTAAAATATTTTGAAAGGTCCATATCTTACAACTTCAATTTTATTCCCTAGTTCTTGTAACGTTTCCTTATTAAAGCACAACCAAACTCTGTCCTACTTGGAAGGTCTTCTTGATCTCATGTTTATCATTTCTGGTCTTGTATTTCTCTTGAGACTTCTTCAATTTCTCTTGAATCTGTAAGTGTATTTGCCTCATCTTGTGGATGGATTTTTTTTCCTTAAATGCACCATTCGAGGTTATTGCACCTACTTTATTCTTGCTATCCATATACAATATCCAATAGTGATAGTGGAAAATATCCACAACAAATTTTGAAAGGAGACTTACTATTGGAAGTGTGGACAACTCTCTTATAAGAATGTTGTATAAATCAAATTTTTATCCAAAGTCCTTGGATTTTTCTGATTGCAACTTATCAAATTATGAACTGATTTCCTATTCAATAGATTTGTTTACCCATTAGTTTTCAAGTGAAAGGAAGAAAATCTCTTTAGTTTAGTATCCAACTTCTCCCACAAATAAGCCCAAAATACATTGAGGAATCTAGTACCTCTATAAAAAATGATGCCCCTTGAAATCCCAAAGTGCACCTAGAATCTTTTAAAGAACATGCTTGCAACACCTTCTGCTTCGATGTTCTTCGTATAGGCCATTAAAACACACATCTTACTAAGTTTTTGTACTACGACATACATGTAGTTGTGCCCTCTTATTGTCCTAAAAAAACCCTAACTATACATTTTCCAACCTATGTGACTGTTGTCTTAATGTTCTCTCATTAAATAACTCAAAAACATAATTTATTTAACAACAAAAATTTACATTTCTCAACATTGCATCAATCATATGCTAGCTAAAATATCCTCAATCCTAGCTACCACCCATCTCAATCATGAGATGTAGGGCTAAGATTAAATCCTAATTTGTAATGTCCCTGATTCAGACCCTTTGTAATTGTACATATAGGC
>ML783890.1:446528-457127 GCA_009831015.1 Picea engelmannii | reverse complement strand
TCCCACTCTATTGTTGGACCATGTGTAAAGCCCTTTCGACGGACTGAAATCAAGGAGGTTCCATTGCTGAATGAGGGTTTCGACCATAGGAAGCATGGTGTCTCTACTATCAATACCTCCCCTCTTCTCTTTGGGTTTTAAGAAAATGTTTAAATCCCCCGCAAGAATGATGTTGCTAGGGGAATGCTGGTCTAAAAATTCATTGAGAGTGTTCCAGCAAGCTCTTTTCTCAGAATACAAGACAGGGACATAAAGATTAAAGAGGGAAATGGTCAGCTTACTTGTGCAGTGTGTTAGCTCCGTGAATATCCAATGCTGTGTTTCGTGAGAATTGGTCAGCTGGAAAAGCTCCTATGTCCAGAGTGTTGCAAGCCCTCCGGATGAGCCTCTTGAGCTGACTGCTATGCCTGCACTTTTCTTCCATTTCTTCTTGCTTATGTCTAAGAGGGTTTTCCCCTCTATCTTGGTCTCTTGGATCATTAGAATGTATGAGGGCTCTATTTTGAGCAAATCCTTCACCGCATCTGCTTTCATGGGGTTACCCAGACCTCTGCAGTTCCAAGAGACAAGGCGCATTATTTACCAGCAGAGGGATGGGGGCCTCCCTTGGGGGGCCTGTTCCTGGAGTTTCTCCCAATAGACATCTCCAGTGTAGGCTGGCTTCCTTGAGTTTTGAGCCTTTCCGCCTCCTCTTCCCTTGCTTCTCTGTGGGATTTCCTGTCGACTTTCCTTGTAGGCTGCTCGAAATTTTCCTCCTCCGAGGAGTCGGAGCTTTTTGCTGATTTTTTCCTTGTTACTTCTGCGTATGTGGGGTTTGAAGGGCTACCTTGGGGAACTTCCAGGTGAGTCACTTCCTCGACTTCTTTATCTTCTTTGTGCGAGTGAGGAGGGGAACTTTGTTCCAATATCTCGGGGGGTATTGTGGATATCTTGTTCTGGCTGGGTTCTTTGCTATTTGAGCTCTTTTCTTGGGTGGGATTAGAGCTGCTTGGTCCCTCATTCGGCCTTCCTTTTCCTGTACTTTTCCTTTGATTGTTGGATTTTTGTTTTAGTGTCCACTGCTCTCCACTCTGGCTGTCTGTCTGTTCTTCCAGCGTTTTCTTGCAATGTTTAGCGAAGTGCCCATAGCCGTGGCAGTGCCTGCATTTGAATGGGATTTGTTCATAATCCAGTTCTTGAACATGCATCCATCCTGCAGCTGTTAGCTTAATGGCTTCTGGCAGGCCCTCCTCCAAATCGACTTCGACACAGATACGAGCACATGAATATTGATCTTTTCTGGCTGCCTGATCAATGTATTTCCCTAATCCGTTGCCGATGATTTGGAGAGACTTCGGATTCCAGCAATGGAGGGGAAGGTGGGGGAGACGCACCCACACCGGAACAGCAGTTGGTACATCCTGGGCTGGGTCAAAATCTGGCGACCATTTATTGAGATATAATCCTTGGGGGCCCATAAAATAAGGTATGTTTCTGAATATGAGGCTTCTATCCTCTGCAGTTTCGAAGACAAAGACGAAGAAGCCTTTACCTACAAAGTAGCTCCTGATTCCTTCCTTGATTAACGGCTTCCAATTCCTCTGAGTCCACTCCTCTATCGACTTTGGCGAGGGCCAGAGTCCGGTGAACTGACCTATGAGACCTTTCTCTGCGAGATTTAGAGCTGCTCTGCAAGTTTCTTCTTCCGGAAGGGCTACCGAGGGTATGGAGTCCATCTTCTTGACAAACTTCTGCTGACTGGCTGAGGGCTGGCGCTTGGAGATCGAGTCGATCAAAGCTTTAAACGCGATCACTTCCGGGGGGGGTGTGGGGGGTTCCATAGCCCCGGGGCCCCTTGAGGGCGGGTTTTCTTCGCGCAGCAGGACCCAGGCACTGCAGGGCCGATTACAAAAGAGAGGGGGCCCGGAGCAAGAGCTGTCAGGCAAGAAAGACGGATTCAAGGGGCCCAGCAGCAGAGCTGCCAGGCAGGGGGGCCGCAGGGGGCAGCTCGGGGGCAGGGAGGCCGCAGGAGGCAGCACGGGGGTGCGGGCGCAGTATAACTCTGAACTCAGTTTTTGACTTGGTTCTAAATTCTCTTTTTTTTTTTGGGTGGGATCGACAGAGTTCACGTCTTTAAAATTCTTAGGAACATATAGGGATGTCCCTTTATCTATATTTTGATTTACATATTTCTCCTTTCTTTTAAAATCCCTATAAAAAAATATTTTTTAAAGCTTATTTGTAAATATTAAGTATAATTAAATCCATATACTAAATGCGAGTTTGTGATATTATAATATCTTTCATATATTAATTATCAATTTTATGATATTATAATATCTTTCACGTGAGAACTTGCTTCCTAAAATAACTTGAATAGATGTAATGGTAAAAAAAAAAATAGTCCTCCGTATGTATTAAAGTAAATGTACACTAAATATAAAAGTATAAAAGTTCATTGAGAATTCATTTCATTTTCTAAAATGTCAGCTTTTTAATTTATAAATGAAATCGATGAATGAAGCCTGTTTTGAATAGTTCAACGTCGGACTTTAAAGAATTGACCCTCTAAAGATTTATCTCCCTCGATGACGGTGTTCTCCGATCAGAGCGAAAAATTTCTCCATGAAATTAATTTCAAAGTCAAAATTTAGGAGCTGGGGGTGTGCAGAAGACTTAGGATAATAGAACAGGACTCAATTAGGATGGATTTATAGGTCCACTCCATTCCATTCAATATGTCAAACGAATCCCCAAAATCATGTTATAAACACAATCTGCCACGTTTCCTCTGTTCTCAACTCCCCTCCTCTCTGCGTGACGACTACCTATATATATTTGCATCTAATTATTATTGTTATTCCTCCTATGATATTGATATTAGTGCCACCAATAGCTTATTCTGGGACTGTGAAGAGAAGAATTGTATATGTTGCAACGATATGGATATGAGAATAGCAGCGCAACTCATAATATTGATTTCGATGATTAGGGTGTTCGGGATGGTTAATGAAGGTTCAACTAGCAGTCAGCTGAAATTCAAATTCATATTTCAGGGAGATCAAGTGGAAAAAAAGAACAATATTGAGATGAAGGATGGGTTGTTTGAATTGCTTCCAAGGGGTTCTGTACCTCCATCGGGGCTATCTCAGAGTAAAAAATATAGGTCTTCTGGTGAAGGTTCGTTTCCATTTTAACGAGACTAATACAACATGGAAAAATCCTTGAATCCAATTGTTAAAAGGAGCAACTCCGAGAAGTAGAATTAGACACCAATGAATACGATACTATCTAGACATCAACAGATTAATAACATTATCGGGATCTCAAGGAATCAAGTTTAATTGGGACGGAAAGGCGAATCCACAGGTGCACCCTCACCGGGAGAGATATCAAAGCAGAGGATTCAACAGTGACCAGCATCCAAGGCACCCAAACTATAATTCATGAGGAGGGAAGAGTCCACGAATAAATCACTTTTCACAATGAGAAACAGAAAAATATGGACTTCTACTTAGCACAGTGACAAAAACTTGATTGAGGAATCATGTGGCCTATATGTACAAAAATTTGTCCGTCCAATTCATCTGAATTAATTCGGTACTCAGCAAACTAAATTCAGATCTAATATTTGACTGACAACGATTTACCCATACGAAAATGGAGATTCCAGAACAGAAAAACTTGACCGCCAAATCTCACTGAGACCCAACAAATTCCATCTAATTTAATGGGTCTCCACGAATTTCTTATTCCACAAACAATCAACCAAATACACAGTGAATATGAATCTTCAAAATAATTTGGGAAAAAGTTTAACAAGGCAATAAAGTTTAAAAATTATGCAAACCCAAGACAGTGACCAATAAGAAATCACACTTTGAGTATGTGTCTATTAGCTGCAATTTAATCATTCAACCATTTTACTAATGACAATTATAATCCCAAGTAATGGTAAAACGAAGAAGACAATTAAAGAAATTATATTACATTTAGTTGAACAATGCAATGTAAACAGTGCAAGAGATTCATTTTCTATATTACACAACCACCAAGGAACTTGCGATTTCGACATCAAAGAACCAATACTACAATTTACGACAATTTCTAAGACTGATATACAATTTAATCATATTACAAACTCAATTTTAAATGTGATTACCATAACCGACGATGAAGAAAATCTGAAGATGTTCTTCTGCAAATGGCGCTCCTTCCTTTCTTTCGCTTGCTAATCATTAAGACTTCACCAGTACCTCCCAACCAACTCTAGGGGTACGCTTATTCCCCCTTAGCCCCCAGAGCTGCAAGGGGGGCACACACACAAAACCAAAAATCCTCTAGCTCCAAGCTTTCCTCACAAGTTAGAGTCACCACTCTCTCTCAATATGGGTATCCCAACTTTCACAAGAAAAACTAGTCAAAAATTTTGCAGCATAACTTTACCCATAACTTGTGTCATCCTCTTCACCCTCTTTACCATTTTCTTTATAGGAGTTTCCTTAATGACACATTCCAACTTGCACATTTAATTCACTTTTTAATTAGATAATTTAGAATTATTTCCTCCTTACACTTTTCACCATTTCCCTAAGTTGCACAAGAAATTCCACATTTTATTTTAATTAAATTCAATTTCCCTCACCCATCCTAAAAGCTCTCCTTAAATCACTCTTATGTGTCTCTTTATTCCTCTTATTCTCATTTAATGACTGACTCGTTACTAAATCTAAGTTGAATTAAAATATGAATCTTCTTCTAGTTAGACTAGTGTTAACTAGACTCTAGATACCTTTCTATGCATGCAAATTATTTCAGTGTTATTCATTTCTTATATTAAATTCCAATTTGGTTTTGTCTTGCACATATGTGTATTAAATCAATATTAGGTTTATCTCATTTTTCTTAATTTCTTAAATTGATTTACCTCATTCCTATTTTGATTTAGTTAATAAATTTAGCTTTAGTCTTCTTAGCAACTTAGGATTAATTTTTTTGAATAGGCGTATACTTTCATTTGGGGATTCACAATTAATAATTTCAATCCTTAATTAATTAATTAAAGATGGCAATGTTTAAAGATTTTACAATGTTTAATTATTCGCTCAAGGTTTTCTAGGCCACCTAGATTCTTTGACTCAAGTTTTATTTCTGCGATGTGCCCTTCAAGACGCATTCCATGCTCCAAGGGTGTTACTCGCCTTTGACTAGTTTTGGTAGTTGTTCAACCTATGGAGTCAACAATCCATTCAGGTGACCTTGTCAGAGACTAAGGGCTTCTAAGAAATAAGGACCCCACCTTATTGTGCACCCCTTAGAAATCTTTGTGAGTGATTGTCTCAATCTTCCCTCAAGACATCGTGGACCAATTTGAGCCATGGTGGGAATGCTAGTAGGCTATGATAGAGACTCTGCCACACCTCTCCCTCAATATATGGTCTATGTGCATGGCCCCTTTACTCCTTACATGAGTCAAATTAGCGAGCATTCGCCATCCTGCATTCATTACAAAACATTGTCAAAGATTCATATACAACATCATAATATAATCGATCATACATCACATATGCATAAATAAAATACTCAAACCAATATAACCCACTCCCTGATTCAATCTGAATTCCAAGGGGGTCCATTGATTCCATCGACATCCACAATCTATCAAGTGTCCTGCACACTCAGGGAAAACTAGTCAATAGCATTTGTCAATACATATATATCAGATAACATTAAATCACAACCATCTACATCATCATAAAAATACATCAGTGAAAAAAATAACCATGTACTATAATCGGATCACTTGCATGCAAGTGTCCTCAAAGAATAAGTCGATAACATGTGCTCACAAGAGCATGATGTTATATACAACCCCTCTTGTTTTAAACTTCATCCCAAAGTTGTACAGTGTATAAAAATGCAGTAAATAAAGTATTTGACAAGATCTATATGTCTAATCTATTAAATAAGTAAGGAAACCGCTAACGCATATCATATGCGCCCTCCCATGTAGCCAAGTGTGAACTATAATTATCTCGCTGAACCTTGACCAGATCGATTGTTCGACGTCGTAGTTGTCGAATGCGATGGTCCAGAATGTGTATTGTCTCCACCGTGAGTTCACCCTTGTCTGACACCTGCAAAGAACTCATGTCAATCACTTGTGTAGGATCACTAACATAATGTCTCAAAATAGATACATGAAAAACATTGTGCATACGCCTCAAATAACCAGGCAAGGCTAGTTGATAGGCCATGAGTCCTTTCTTTTCCAAAACTTCAAAAGGTCCCACATACTTAGGAGAGATTTTAGGACCCTTTCGAAACTTGATCAAACTCTTGTGTGGTTTCACCTGCAAGAAAACTCAGTCACCAACTTGATATTTTCGGTCAACGTGATGTGCATAAGCATGACTCTTATGTCAATCTTGTGCTTCTTTAATCCTTTGTCTTATAGTTTAAATTTTTTCTTCCATCTCTTGTATCGCCTCTAGTCCTACCAGGGCCCTATCCTCAAGTCGATCCCAGCTCAAAGGCGTCTGACACGGTCGCCCGTAAAGCAACTCAAATGGTTCTATCTTAATGGTTATTTGATAGGTGATGTTGTATGAAAACTCTACCAATGGAAATAACTCTTCCCAATGTTTATGTTGTTCCATTACATACATACACAACATATCTTCCAAAATTTGGTTCATTTTTTCTGTCTACCCGTCTGTCTCAGGGTGATACGCTACACTAAATTTCAGTTGTGTTCCCAAAGCCTCTTGGAAACTAGTCCAAAAACATCTTGTAAACATCGATCCTCTATCAAATATGATCCTTTTTTGGATGCCATGTAACCTCACAATATTGCTGATAAAAACTCTATCTATGTCAGGTGCTTGATATGTTGTACGCACAAGAATCAAATGTGCACTCTTCGTCAGAGTGTCAACTACCACGAAAATTGAGTCATGCCTCCTTGTCATTAGCGGCAATCCAACAATAAATTCCATCAAAATGACCTCCCATTTCAATTCCGGAATGACGTGTGGTTGTAGTAATGTCATCGGATGTCTATGTTCACCTTTCACTCGTTGACATTCTAGACATCTTGACATGTAGCTAACTATGTCTGCTTTCATTTGTTTCCAGAAGAATAAGGGTGTAAGGTCTGCCCTCATCTTCGTGACTCTTGGATGAGCCATGTATATTGATCTATGATCTTTTCTTAAGATTAAACTTCTCAATTCGTCATTAGGAAGTATGTAAATCCAGTTATTATACCTCATCAATCAATCATTATCCAATGTATAACCTTCAAACCTTGGTACCATCATGGTGTCTTGTCCGATATTTTTCTTAACCTCTTTATACCAGTCATCGTCGAACTGTATAGTTAGAATATTTTATCGAAGATTCGTCTGAAGAGGTATCCACGAGAATATGTGTGGTTTTTGACTCATGCCATCTTCCACTATGTTCATTCTTCATTTTATGTAAGTAATCTCAAAATCGTATTCGCTAAGAAATTTTGACCAACTCCTTTGAAGCGCGTTAAATTCACTCTGCGTAAATATGTGATTAAATCCACATTGATCTATTTTTAGTTCAAATTTTCATCTGATCAGATAGTGTCTCCACACTCTCAAGTAATACACAATATCCAATAACTCCAAATCATGCATTGTGTAGTTCTCCTCATGCTTTCTTAATTTCCTTGAGATGTAAGTGATCACTTGACCGTCTTGCATCAAGACTCTACCTAAGCCTTCCTTGGATGTGTCTGTGCATACCAAGAATTCTTGGTCCATGTCAAGGAACTTTAGTATCGGTGTTGACTACAACAACCCCTTGAGCCATTGAAATTATTTTGTGCACTTCTCCATCTATACAAACTTCTTGTTTTTATTCCACAATTTCGTCATCAGATTTTCTATCTTCGAAAAACCTTTGATGAACCGTCGGTAATATCCTACTAAACCCATAAAACTGCTTACTTTTGGTACATTTTTTGGGGAATTCCATTCCATAATAGCCTCTACCTTCACTAGATCCACGGTGATGCCTTCGCCGAATATAACATGCCCTATGTAATGAATCCTTGATTGGTAAAAAGAGCATTTTGACAGTTTCTCGTATAAATGTTTTCTCATAAGAATTGTAGTACTAAGAACAAATCTTTGTCATATTCTTCCTTCATCCAAGAATATATCAGTATGTTATCAATGAATACTTGAACAAAATTTTACAAGTATTTGGGAAACATCCCATTCAACAAACTCATGAATACCCTTGGGATGTTTGTCAGTCCAAATGGTAAAACAGTAAACTCATAGTGCTCGAACCTCGTATTGAATGCATTCTTAGGAATATCTTCCTCTTTAATTCGTAATTGGTGATATCTTGATCTCAAGTTGATCTTTGAAAACACCATCATCCCTTTCATTTTATCAAACAAACCATGTATTCTAGGCAACAAATATTGGTTCTTGATCGTCGCCTTGTTCAGTTGACGATAGTAAATACAATGTCTCCACGACCCATCCTTCTTTCTTACAAAAATAACAGGTGCAACCCAAGGCAACACACTTGGTCATATAAGCCCCAAGTTCAACAACTCCATCAATTTCATTTTCAACTCCTGTAACTCAGGCGTTGACATCCGATAAGGTTTTATTGCTATCGATTCAATTCCAGGTTTCAAGTTGATTGTAAACTCCAACTCTCTTTTGGGCGGAAAACTTGGTAACTCTTCTAGGAACACGTTAGAAAACCCTCATACTACCGGAAGGTTTTCTAAACGTTCTGCCTCTCCATTTTCGTTTAGTGCTAATATTGCATATAACGTGCATCCTATACACATGCTCTTCTGCAGTTGTAGGGAAGAAACAAACATCAAGGAGACTCCCTGGAAACAAACCTCACCATTGCAGGATTCATACAGCGATGAATAACCTCTAGGATGAGCATAGTGGAATGGTGTTTGTCCTGGCGGTTATTCATCGTTGCACAAATACTGTGGGCCTTGCCCAAATATCCAACTGTAGTGTGTTCTGCTGACCTCAATACTCTGGCCCTATCAACTCGACAGTCTTGTTGGTAATTTGGCTCTCCAAGTGTCCAACATCTATTCTTCAGTCCAGTACTCCTGGTCCTCGAAGTAGAAGTTGTCGACCTTATAGCCTAAGATCCTAGTATTTTTTGTTGAACAGGATTAAACTGTTGTTGTTGTGGGCGACGTTGTTTTTGATGCGGTGGTCCTCTATAAGGAGTCCTCTGTTGAGGATTCATTCACCAAGGTGTCGTGAACGCGAGTCCTCTAGACGTATCTTGATACCCTAATGCATGTCTAGCTAGTGTTTAATGTTGTTGTTCTTCGGATGTCGTATGTATATTCAGTCTTGTAGGAGTCTTTCCCTGACCCCCACTGGCCAGCTCTTCCTCAGCTATGAAGGCCTTTTGGACTGCATCGTGTAACGTCTGAGGCATTAGGATCTTTACCTTCGCATGAATGTTGAAGTTAAGTCAAAACACAAACTTGTTGACCTTTAGTTTCTTTGTGTTCAGGTGTGGAGCATACCTAAGAAGTTCCATGAATCAGGCCTCATACTTGAGCCCCGTATGACCACCCTGTCTTAAATCGTTGAACTCATTGAGCTAGTGCTAAATGAATTCTTATGACAAATACCTCTCCCAGAACTGCTCCTTAAACGGTTCCGATGACACTTCCTTGACGACCATGTTTAGTTGAGGTAGGAGCGTCTTCCACCATAGAAGAGCACTCTTCTCTTCAAATCGAGATCTAATATTGATTTGAATAGTAGTGATTTTTCTTTAGTTGATTGTGATGAATTGATTGTGTATTATAATTATATTGTGGCACATGTCACTTGTTGTAACGTTGTGTTAAAAAAATATTATTTACCTCTTTGTACTCACTTATGTTGTCATAACATGATGGTTCATTACATACTTCCCCCTCTTTACCATTTGCTTTATAGGAGTTTCTTTAATGACAAGTTCCCACTTGAAAATTTAATTCACTTTTTAATTAGATAATTTATAATTATCTCCCCCTTACACTTGTCACCCTTTCCCTAGTTGCACAAGAAATTCCATATTTTATTTTAATTAAATTCAATTTTCCTCACCCATCTTAAAAGCGCTCCTTAAATCACTCATATTTGTCTATTTATTTCTCTTATTCCCATTTAATGACTAACGACTTACTAAATATGAGTTGATTTAAAATAAAAATCTTCTTCTAGTTAGACTAGTGTTAACTAGACTCTAGATACCTTTCTATGCGTACACATTCTTTCATCTTTATATTCCTTTCTTATATTAAATTCCAATTTGGTATTTTCTTGCACATATGTGTATTAAATCAATCTTAAGTTTATTTCATTTTTCTTAATTTCTTAAATCGATTTACCTCATTCCTATTTTGATTTAGTTAATAAATTTAGTTTTAGTCTTCTTACCAACTTACACTTAATTTTCTTGAATAGTCTTAGACTTTCATTTGGGGATTCACAATTAATAATTTCAATCCTTAATTAATTAATTAATTAAATCCAACAAAGCTTAAATATTATACAAGGTTTAATTATTGCATCACCTCCAAATCCATTG
>ML783890.1:423177-435070 GCA_009831015.1 Picea engelmannii | reverse complement strand
ACCCCTTCAAAAGTAAATATGTTGGTCACCTTCATTGTGATGAATGTTTAGAAGGCCTAAAAGGAACCCAAACACTTCCTTACATAGAAAGAGACATCTCTTAGGACTTGGTCATCATTTAATCATCATTGCCTTAGCTATTGTCATTGATCCTATTTGAGGGGAATCCTTTGGCTAAATATTCTCGGTTCTCATTCTAGAATCTCTTATGGCATAACCTTTATTTTTCCACTAACCTCTTTAATATCTCTACAAGGAGTTGGATTTTGTGGCTTGAACTTAAGAAGATATATGCTCTAGTGGATAATAATGAAATGATTATTGTGGATTGAATACGTGGAATCAATCAAGACCATCTATAGAATAATATTGGCCTCTTTTTTCCTCACCCCTAGTAGTGATCAACCTTCACTTATTATAAAGTATAATATACAAGACGGTCAGTTGGAGAGCAAATGACTGAGGAAACCCTAATCCCTCAGCAGCACGCAGCAGACGCAAACATCCACAGCCGCCGCGCGGAGCAAGCACTGTAGAAAAACCCACAACAGCTTCTACTGAAGCGACACAATGGGAATAGATGGGGGGGGGACCGCCCCCCTCATACAAAAACATCGCTGCAAATGACAGATCTGGCACTCGAGCAAAGCGCCCTGCCTTCGAACCGCCGCAACAAATCCGGGAGCAGATCCTGGCAAGAGAACACGGTCTGCGGAAGGAGATGGACACAGGCGCTGAAGCGGGAACCTCTCAGACAAAGCCGCACAAAGGCTGGGAGCCAGGTAAATGCATACCCCAACTTGAAAATGCACCATGATATCTCATCAGTTCCACCAGGGTAGGCGAGCATACAGAGTTTATGAAAGAACACGCCCTCATAGGGAAGTTTTTAGGGCTATGGCCGTCAGAGCGGGATCTCCACAAATGGATCAAGCATTGGTGGAACCCCAAAGGGGACTATGAAGTTCAACTCAGCTCCAAGGGCTTCTTCACAATCATCCTGTACAACTTAGAAGACAAAGACAGGATCTTTGAAAATGGACCATATTTCTTCAACTCAGCGGGGCTCTTCCTAAGATTTTGGACTGAGCGATTCAGCCCTGACAAAGAAGACTTCACTATGGCTCCAGTGTGGATCCTCTTATACTCTTTACCGCAGGAATTCTGGCTAGAGGAAAATATGATGGGTATAGGAAATACCCTAGGGCAGTATGTACGAGCTTCAGAAGCCACCAGACAAAGAAAATACACATCCTATGCCAGAATCTGCGTCTACATGAACATTTCCAAAGCACTCCCCAGATCAGTCACTCTGGAATACCAAGACGAAGACTGGCAGCAAACCCTGGACTACGAACACATTTCATTTCGCTGTAGAAGATGCCATGAGCATGGCCATCTCTTTAGAGACTGCCCCCTTATCAAAACAACTGCCAAAGCAAACGAACCCGCACAGAAGGATGGATTCATCACGGTGACGAAAAAGAAGTGATACCCACCAAAGAAACCAATCCAAGAGAAGAAACAAAACATCGCAACAAGCAACCCCTATGAGATTCTGAAGCACCTGCCGGAGGAAGATGAAGTCCAAGATCCACATAAAAATCAGAAGCCATCACAGGACAATCCTTCAAATCCAGCTCCCCTGCCCCAAAGCCAGGAAGCAAACAAGGAGGATAAAGCTGAAGGAGACGGGGACACCCCAATGCAACTGGACGAAGGGGATCTTGCCGGCATAGACCTGGAAAAGCTAGAAGAAGCCCTGAATCAAAAAGATCTGCAAACCCTACCTGAAGAACAGCTGCGAAAGGTGCATAAAGTATTCCTCAACTCCTCCGCGGGCTCTGCTGCACAGCTAGGCATAGCCTCGGACTCGCATTTTAGCTTGAGGAAAATCCAAAGAGAGACCAAGAGAAGAGGGCGCAAAACGGCGCAACAACTGATCAGGGAAGCTGACAACCTAATGATAAACTCTGGACAGATCCACAAGATCTCGGAGGTTTACCTCCAAACCCCGACCTCAACTCAATGATGAAAATCCTCACATGGAATATCAGAGGGCTAAATGGTAGGTCCAAGCAAAGGACCCTCCGAGAATGCATAAAAGTCGAGAATCCAGACATGCTCTTGCTACAAGAAACCAAATGTGGAGGAGCAGAAGCTGAAATCATTTTTCAGCGTATTTGGAGAAACTGCAGCTTCATATCAACAGACTCTGCAGGCGCCTCAGGAGGACTGGCAATCCTCTGGAACCCTGCCAGCATAAATGTCCACAACCCCTTTTCAACTGTGGGCACGATAACGGCGCACTTCCAGATCATCGGTTCGGACCAGGAGGGGAACATCACGAATGTCTATGGCCCCCAAAATCAGGAGGACAAAGACAAACTCTTGAAGAGGCTAGAGTTCATCAAAACCTTGGTGTCAACACGCAACTGGATCCTCGGAGGGGACTTCAACATGATCCTCACACTGGAAGAAAAAACCGGAGGCACCAAAAAGCTGGAGCAAGACAGCGGTAAGTTCCAAACCCTCATTGATCATCTTAAATTAGTAAATATAGAGAATAGCAATGGCACTTTTACATGGTCGAACCGCCGATCGGGCACCCAACACATTTCCTACCGGCTCGACCGCTTCCTGGTCTCCGAGGAATTAATGGAATCGGGCACACAATTGGAAAGCCTCATCTTACCCAAAGCTAGATCAAATCACTGGCCGCTGGTCCTCAGCATAAACACCCAGGATATACCCAAATTCAAGCCCTTCCGCTTTGAAAAATTCTGGCTCCTGCATCCAGATTTCCACAACCTAGCCAAGGAATGGTGGGAGAAGGCAGAAATAAATCATGGCTCAAGCATGTACAGATTTCAACAAAGACTCAAGAACTTCAAGATGTCGCTGAAGCAATGGAACAGGAACTTCTTCGGAGATATTTTCCAGAGCATCCAAGACATAGAAAGACAATTAGAGGAGATCCAGAAAACCTTTATCTCTGGCTCCTGAACCACTGAGTTAATGAGGGAGGAAGAGTTGCTTAGAGAACAACTCGAAGAGAGACGAAAACAGGAAGAAATCCTATGGAAGCAAAATTCCTGCGTGCAGTGGCTGAAGGAAGGGGAAAGGAACACGAGATTCTTTCACAGGATAGCGATGCATCGACGGCATGTTAAGAGAATCACGCACCTCGAAGATGGCCAAGGAAACATAGTCAAAGAGCACTCTAAGATAGAGGCAGAGCTCATCCACTTCTACCGGGATCTCCTAACAGAAACCCGGGAGGATAGAAAAGAAGAAATCCAAAAAATCACAAGAAACATACTAACCCTGGTCACCCCAGAGCAAAATGCCGCCCTCACAAGGCCCATCACCCAGGAGGAAGTGGACCAGGTGGTAAGAGACATGCCACCGAGCAAGGCCCCGGGCCCGGACGGATTCACCACAGACTTTTTTCCTCACTGCTGGGACCTGGTGAAAAGAGACGTGTGGGAAGTGGTAAAAGAGTCGAGGGCATCGGGTGTGGTTCTTCCATCTCTAAACACAACCTTCCTCACCCTCATCCCTAAAGAAGAGAGAGTCACCAATCCAAAGCACTTCAGGCCCATTTCTCTTTGCAATGTTCTCTATAAAATCATCACAAAGGTCATAGCCAACAGGCTGAAGCCTATCCTGACGCACGTCATCTCCAAAGAACAGGCAGGATACGTGGAAGGAAGGCAAATCACGGACAGTATCATTTTAGCACATGAGGTCATCCACTCTCTTAAAACCTCCAAAACCCCAGGTATGCTGATAAAACTAGACCTCTCCAAAGCTTTTGACAGAGCCAGCTGGAAATATCTCAAAGCCATCCTTGACTCCTTTGGCTTTGACCAGGGTTGGGTCAAGTGGATCCTCAATCTCATCTCCTCCACTTTCTTCTCCATTCTGGTCAATGGTGTTCCATCTGGGCCCTTTTCCCCCTCCCGTGGAATCCGACAAGGAGACCCCATCTCACCCTTCCTTTTTGTCCTAATGGCGGAAGGCCTAGGCATATCTATAGCCGCGGCGGTTTCAGATGGTTCCCTCAAGGGTATAACGCTTCATCACCTTCAGCCAGCCCTCTCCCACAGCCAGTTCGTAGATGACACGCTCCTACTTAATTCCCCCTCGGCCAGGGAAGCCCTCTCACTCAACTCCATCCTCTCTAACTTCACGGAAGCCTCGGGCATGTCTTTGAACCTGGACAAATCCAAGCTCTTCTTTTTCAATACCCCTGTACCGGTTCAAATCCATATTTCCAGACTCCTAGGCATACCAAGGATCTCCCTTTCGTCCAGTTACCTAGGCGTCCCCCTCACGGAAGCTGCTGCCAGATCCATCTCTTGGGAAAGCCTTCTCCTTTCCATCTCCAACACACTAAGCACTTGGACCTTCTGACCCCTTAACATATCCTCTCGGCTTGTCCTCATTAAATCCGTCTTGCAGGCTCTCCCCACCTATCTCTTCACGGTCCTAGCAGCTCCTAAATATGTCATAAAAGCCATAAAAACCTTACAGCACAATTTCCTCTGGCACGGCCACCAGCCGAACAAAAAATGGGCACTGGTGGGCTGGGAGAAACTCTGCATGCCAAAAAGTCAAGGAGGATTAGGCCTTCGTGATCCGGGTAAACTCAATCAAGTCATGGGAGCCAAAATCTGGTGGCGTTGGCTGAAAGATCCTACAACGGCCTGGGATCATATCTGGAGGCACAAATATGCTCCACTAACACCTGATAATCAACTGATCCGGCACAACACCAGAATCCAAGGATCCAACATCTGGAACATTGCTTGGCAAAACCGCACCCTAATTCAGAACCACGCTTTCTGGGAGATCAGAAATGGAGAAAGCGTCATGCTTTGGCAAGACTCCTGGCAGCAGTTCAAACCACCGAATGAAATAGAAGATCTAGCCACGCTTCGGGAGGCCATTGACCCGCAAGCCACCCTGAACGTCAAGGATCTCTGGCTACCCCAAGGGCAGCACCGGTATTGGCGTCAATGGAAACTTTCTCACCAAGATCTAGGTGTTCCGAAACACTTTAACCTGGAAAGTTGGCACACCCAAGCTAAACGACGCAAAATCCCAGTCAGGGATGGAGCAGACATCTTGCGTTGGGGATACTCCACCGCTGGGACCTTCACGATTAAGGAAGCCTATTATATCCATAACCAGCCGCAAGTCGATGATAAAGAAGCTATCTGGGACAAAGTCTGGAAGCCAGCGCTCTGGCCTAAGGTTTCCACCTTCCTATGGCTAGTAGTGCACAATAGGGCTCTAACTTGGGACAATCTGAGAAAATGAGGCTTCATTGGACCCTCTCTCTGTGTGCTATGCAGTCAGCAGGAAGAAACCAAGGAACATCTTTTCAATGGCTGCAGTTACAGTCAAAGCGTCTAGGATCAAAGTGCGCAACACCGAGACAGTGTAAATGACACAATCGAACACTGGGATAGCATCTCATACAAAAGTTCTCTCTTAAATCACATTTGGCAACTTTTACCAGGCTTCATACTATGGCAACTCTGGAACGAAAGAAACAAACGAATCTTCTACTCGCAAGCCTCCATACCGAAGGCCACCTGGGAGAAAATTCGTTCGCTGATCAAGGAAACAATCAGATGCCACCCCTGGAAATTGGAGGACCTAAAAGGCTCACCTGATGAGCAATGCATCTTGCAACATTGGCTACCCCTCCCCTCTCCTCAACCAGACAAGAGGATCAACTTACCCCCCCAAACCAGCCCCACCACCTGGTCCCCCCCACCTATCCACTTCATAAAACTCAACTTTGACGGAGCAGCCAAAGGAAACCCAGGAACAACAGGCTGGGGTGCAGTGGCCCGAGATTCGGAGGGAAAGATCCTGGGATTGTTTACAGGGTTCCTTGGAGAAATGACAAACAATGTGGCGGAGATCACAGGCTTACTGAGAGGGTTGTAGGCAACACTAGAGAAAGACCATCAAAATATAGTCCTGGAAGGAGACTCACAGGTTGCCATTCATCTAATCACCAAGATCCTAAATGGGAGCACGCCTTCTAAAATTTCACCCAATTGGCGCCTCTCAAGACTCCTAGAAGAGTTCAAAAACCTCCTCACTCCTGCTCTCAGTATTGTGCCTTCTCATGTAAAGAGAGAGGCTAATCAAGTAGCGGATAGCCTAGCAAATGAAGCTGTCGAAAGAGAAACCGATTACTCCAGCTAGGTGGATGAAGCCTCAGACAACTCAGACATCTTCACAAGATGCCACATCTTAGCCAGCAAGGATCTGCTCCCCCTGGATGGGGTGCCACGCGTTCAACCGAGTCCACGTGGGAGGTTTCCGGGACGCCAATCAATGGCATCAACCGGCGCGATCCTTCAGTCCATTAATTGAACCATGAATCGTCTCCGCCACCTTAATATGACGAGCCCTCTCGCGCGAGGGAGAGGTACCTGCAGACAGAGCACTATCAAATATGCGTTAATGGCGATGGTAAGCACAGTAATGGGGAGTTTAATTGCGATAAGGGATAAGGCAGGGATGCATTCGCCCTTCGTTGTGTTTATTTTGTTAGAGTGGCACTGTCGTCCTCCATCGCAGGCAGCAAAGGGAGGAGCCGAACACCGAAGCAGACCGGCACCCATTTGCATTCCTTCCGGAAACTCCACCATGCCCAGGCTCAAGGGTAAGTCATGTAGGGGAGCAGCCTGGTATAGGGTTGAATCCTGGCGCAAACGTATTCAGCATTTCGAGCGCACCCTCACACTGGCTTCCATTCGACGGAAGAGAAGGCAGTGGTCACCCCCCATGGCGATTGTTGAAGAAATTAGCATGGAGGAGGCAATGCAGAGCCACCCTCCCATGGCCCAAGCTGAAGCACACAAGTCGCCGCCCAAAGACCACCTGGAGAGACACAATGCAGCCAGTGAGGAGGCCCTCTTCCCGCCTTGCGTCGTGGAGGAGGAGGTCACACCTGGTGACGTCATAGGAAAGGCGAAAGCAAATTGGACACCGCCACGACCAACGGGACACTCCAGCGCAGGAGGAGAGCAGGACTACAGCACGAGGACTCCGAGAGACAATCACGAAAAGGAACAGACCACCTTCACGGAGCTCTGGCACTTACCACTTATCTTTGAGCTTCGAAGCATGCTCGACGACCTGGCCTTTCGACTCGACAGAGTAGATCAGAGAATAGACATGCTCTTCACATCCCTCTCGAAGAGCACGCCGAAGAAGCACTGCCCAACGTGCGCACAGGTGTACGCGATTCCAGCAGGCTGGCGCAGAGCCGGATACAAGCGAGCGAGCACTAGTTAGATATCTTGGTGTACTTTCAGTATGGGAGATCTGGTTAGAATTTTTTATGTTGCTTTGGTTTAGGTTGCTTGTTCAGTTTCTTTTAGACTGGCTCTCCTTTTTGAAGCTTATGAGCACTGCCGCCCTAGTTTCCTTCGGGCAGGGTGTGCCAATATATCTATGGTTATCTGTCATACACCTGGAACAACAGACCCAGCTGTCCTGGTTTCCTACTAAGGCAGGACAGCTGGAGTCATCACCAGTCACTGTACACTCTTGTTTTTTGCTAATATAACAGGTTCCACCGTTTTTATTTAAAAAAAAAAAAAACCTTCACTTATTATAATTTGACCATGGGATAAATTCATTATGTTCTAAGCCCTAACTGGAAGGAGAAACAAACAAGATATAACACTTGTGATTTTTCCTAGAACCTAATAGTAAGGGAGCTCCCTATTGACAGAACAATTTTCCTACCTAGGGTCCATAACCCATGATATCCTCAATGTTGGCAAGTTGAAACCATGAAGCATATTTGCTAGGGTTGTTTTCTCCCTAGGAAGGTTTGGTCATGGATCATGTTTGAGTGCAATGCCTTTTTCCTTCTTTTGTCTCATGGTGGGATGCCTTGCTAACTGACTACCTCTCATGGGCCATATGGTTTTTAGGTCTCTTGAACTCTTATCGTATTTGAAGTGCTATTTTGTATTCGAAAACGACTCAATAATGTTTCTTGTAATGTCATTGTGTCAACTCACAATTTTTTTCATATAATGTATGTTTGACTTGTGCCAGTTTGAATATGTAGATTGGGGTACAATCTCGAAAGGTGTGGCAAAAAACAGATTACCTTTATAATTTTTTTGACTATTATCATGGCCCCCCGACACCATGAGAAGAGCACCATTGGACCCATCAAATGTGTACACCTTCGAGTGTTTAGTCGTTTGAGCCAACATCCATCTTGGCTTGTCTTGGCTTGGATTTCTCTCAGTCTATTAGGTTGGATAGACTCACTCACAACCAACCCATCCATGACATAAGGTGGCAAGTTCAGGAGAAACAAGGGAGAGTGTGCAATACAACACCTAGACCTCCACGAGTAGCCACACAATACCCCAATTTTCCCTTGGTGATATCGGAGGGGCCCAAACTCTTATAAAAACATATTAATGGGTGGATCCCCATTTCCTCAATTGATGTTGATCCTTCAGTTACATGTAGAGGTTAGTTCTCTGATGATCATGAGTAAATCCCTCTAGCAATAGTCATGGTTGTCAAATAGTTCTCTCTTCTTTGGGCCAACACCCTTGTTTCTAATTGTGACATTGATTACTTGGGGTGTTTTTTATTCTAAACTAACCTTGTTTGATGTTTTCAGTATGCTCATAATTGTAATTATATGATGAGTATTTTGAGATTAACTAGCTTGGAGTTTTGCTAATTTTTCTTGATTATGGAGGTTACTTAGTAAACCTTTTATGAAGATTATACACAATAAAATCCTATAATAAAATATATGTATAACCTTAAATACATAATTTTTTATTTTTTATTTCAAAATTATTATTAATAAAAAAATAATTTTATTTATATAAATTTAATAAAATTGATTTATTAAAAAATATAAATAAAAAAGAAACACTCGATTACAACGACTTAACATTTTATTTAGAAATTCAGCTTCATAAAAACAAATTTTATATAATATAGATTGACATAATTAAGATCGAGGAAATCCTCTCCCCACTCCCCAACACGCAATTATAAGAATCACAACTTAAACATTGACCTTCATAAAAATATATTTTATCTAATATGGAATGACATCATTAAGATCGAGAAAATTTTGTTTAGACTACCACACGCAATTGTAAGATGTCAAACTTAAACAGTAGACTCACGCAATTATAAGATGTCCAACTTAAACAATGGTAAGCCGAGTTTTAAAAAAATAATAATAATTTTTTAAGAGGGACAGGGATAAGGGTTCGCCATATGGATTGGGTTAGACCATTTCATTGGTTCAGATTATAATATTTCATTTGTATCCCATAACATGGGGTTACATCAAAAAAGATATTTTATTCAATGTAGAGATGTTTACTAGTATATATAATTTTAGGGGTTAAATTTTGTAAATGGGTTAATTTTTTATGTTTTTTTCTTAAAATATTAGCTAATTTTTATTTTTTCTAAAAAGATTAGCCCAGATTATATAGAATAAAATTATTTTATCTTAAAAATCTCCAAATATTTATAGAAACTATTTAAAATTCTTAGAAGTTTGAATATGTTTACAAAACTATGGCTAAACTTTTGGACTAGTAATATTAGCCCATATTTCTAAATTTTAATATAAATTTTCATCCTTAAAATCATCACTTTAACCAGTTGTAATCCTTAATCATAATGAACTCTCTGCCATTTCGAAACTTCTTCATCCTCACTCCCTGTACATGTCTGTCTACATGTCCTTCCAAGAAAAGGATGTTTTCCCGGGTTCTCTCATATGAAAACTTTATTGTGTTTTTTTCCCTAAGAACTCAATAAATATATATGAAGGAAATAATAATTTTATTAATAGAACTTTCAAAATCAAATTCATAAGCTTTTAGGTTTTCTATGTAGTTTTAAAATTATTACTTTCATTGCTGTTTCTAGTCAACTTTACGAAGAGTAATTGAAATATTGAAAAAAAACAATCAAGTAAGGTTAAACTTCTCGTTTTCCAAGAATTTCATTGGAAACCTAGCAATTCAAAATTAGATGACTGTGCAATGAATCGACTTGCCTGAAGGGAGCGAACAGAAAAGTGGCCTAAGTCGGCGAACATAGCTTCATTTCCTGCATCATACATAGTTTATAAGCAATAACAGAATTTCAAAATATGTTAAATTGGCAGGCAGGAAAGAATACGTACCTGTTATGCAAAGAACGATTCCTCCGAGAGAAATCCAAGCCTGTTTGGAGTCTCTTTTGAAATAGTCAATGATATATTTTGGATAGAAAGCTCGTAGCACGCTTGAATCATATGTGACTAGGTTGTAGACGCCAATCCCCGCGATAAACAAAAACCAAGTCAGAACAAAAGGAGAAAATGCGTAACCAACATGATCGGTTCCGAACCTCTGGACTAGGAAGAGGAGAATTAAGATCGCCACAGATATCCAAACGACCACATCTGCAACCTCAAGCGAAAATCAAATTAGGTTTAGCGATTGCACTATCATATTTGAACAGAAATTCTTCTTACTGACTGCAATTTCACAAGTATCCATGCATTAGAACATGATATATTTATATGAACCAGCAGGATCTATTGAATTAGCCCTAAACTATCGTATATGAAGAGAAATACTTGTTACCTTGGCTCATTGGGAGTTTATTTCTTATCCCTCCCACTGCCGATAGAACTGTCGCATACACGTAAGAAATAAGGTTAACTATAACACATAAATTTGCCAATGGAATGAACTCTATTATTCGGCTACATATACGGAGTAACCATAAATTTACCCCTGGAATGCACGTTATTATTCGGCTGTAAAAGTATTTTAGTTGCCAGTTGTTCGCACATACTGAGTAACCATAAATTTGCCGATGGAGTGCACGTTATTATTCGGCTGTAAAAGTGTTTTAGTTGCCAATTGTGGGACTGACCATTGTTAAATAGTTGTGGGAAGAAATATAAATAGTTGTGCCAATTTTGAAAAAACTGATTCTATCTAGGATGGATATGTGTGGATTGTATTTTACATATAGCTGAATTATTTTTGAGGGGATTTGATGAGGATGATACCTGAGATGCAAGGAGTCAAGACACCATCTCCAATTACCATGGAGGTTCCTATAAGCGCTAGCACTAACAAAGCTATCTTGGCTGCATTGCTTTGTTCTAGAGCTTCCTTGATGGCCAAAGCTCTTTTCAACTGTCTGCTGGGTGTGGCAAGCTGATATGTTGAAAGCTCCCTGTCCTCTGGTTGATGATTGGGGATGAGGCTTATCTTGGCATGGCGGCATATCAGGGAGTACAGTGCAAATGTACCACCTGCATAATGTTATAAAACAAATTATTTTAAAGAATATGTTTACTGATTCTTCGACACTTTCACTTTGCCCATTTTAAAATAAAATAGGCGATTCTTAAACGTAGAAAATTATAATAGGAAATTCAACAACATATTTGTTGTTCAAGCTCTGCCATCTTCTATTAGTATTTTTGTTTTCTGTGTGTACAGCATTTAAAAGGCTGGCTGAGATTTATATTTAAAAGATTATATATATATATATATATATATATATAGAATTGGATTTACTTTGTGTGTTGAAGCATTTTTCTTTTATTTATTTGTGTACAGCATTTAAAAGCTGAGATTTATATTTAAAACATTATATATATATATATATATATATATAATTGGATTTACTTTGTGTGTTGAAGAGAAACAGAGTTATTGTGTAATTAAGATGTTGATCAAAAGTCAATTTTAAAAAGCTTTTAGTTTAAATATTTTAGGTTTTGATTAAATATTTTAGGTTTTTTTTTAATAATATTAAGTTAATTTTGTTTGAAATTTGGTTT
>ML783890.1:395899-415745 GCA_009831015.1 Picea engelmannii | reverse complement strand
GCTGTGATCAACGGTCCTGATCCTTTCTGGATTTGACGGTCCAGATTCAATCGGGATTTCACCTTGGCTTTTCCCGATGGAATATCTCCCTCGCAGTTTCTGTCTGATCTGACGACCCTCGTTCTTTCGGGAAATTTGAATGGAATCCTGTGGTTGTGGATCTCTGTCTTCCTTCTCTTCTGCACGCCAACTCCGCTGTTGCCATCAATGACAACAACCATCAATACACATTCGTTGCTTGTTCAATATTTGCCAACATTCGTTGTTGAAGGGACACAAATTTTCTATTTGGAATGATGACTACATTGCTGGAATGCCAACGATTTTTGCCAATTAACTGTGACTGAGTTTTACTGCTGGTGTGACCACGAGTTGCCTTAAATGTTGACTGCATTGATTGTTGAATGACCACGAGTTGATCCTTCTGCAATTTGTATTGTCTTTTTATTCTCCTTCAATTTGAGTGTACCCAGCCTTTTCACTGCCAAACATTAATTGCTACAACCATGTTATCGGTCAGACTAATTGCTATGTAACTGGCATGTGAATTTCCAGGCTAGCTGCTATAGCAATGTCAAAGGACAACAATTTCCTTCTTAATGTTAATTGCCACAACGATGTTAACAGTCAATAGTTCCCTTCTTAATGTTACAGATAGCTAGTTATTTTTGGTACGGTTATATTAGTAGACGACATGTGTAATTTAATTTATTACAAGTGTTATATTGTAGCATTTTACATTGATGTGGATAATGTAGTTATATATTGTCATTTGATAGTTAGATTGTAATTTTGGGGATTAACTTAGAATTACCCTTTTAGATGGTGATTAATTGTTAAATGAGTTTAGGAGTATTGACCAAAGTATAGATTAATATTGCTAAATTAAATTGTAGTTAATGATTAAATCATGATGCAACATTTCCCCTCTGATTCATAATTGAGGTTATTTCGATTAAAATTAATGCTTGATTGTAATGTAGAATTGTCGATTGATTCGAAGGTGATGTTATTTAGATTGCAAGTAACAACTATGGTGTAAAGTAGAATGGCCAATTGGATTGTATTAATTGTTAATCAGTTGGTAAGTTAAAGACTAAATTATAATTTAGACTTGCTAAATGTCGATGGATATTCATTGTCAAAACAATTTGTAACTGTTGACTAGTTTAGACTTGATGAATGGGTTGGGTGGTTGACGAAGCCGTGCCTTCCCTCGTAGTTGTTGTCTTGTGTCTTGTCGACCTTTTGTGCGGGGTGTGGGTATAGTCTCCCTGTAAGTATTTGGTTCCTAGCGCTTCGGATTTTTCTAGAGTCCTTGGTCCAGATAGGATGTGTTATGCCAAGGTTATTGACGCACCTGTTACCTGTGGACGACATGATTCCTGATGAGGGGATCATGGCATGCCCTATTTGGATAGCGGTGAACAATAATTTGGCTGGAGTCAGTGCCTTCCGTGTGAGTGTTTTCGAGCATTGTAAGTTTGTTTTTGCGCACGGGTTGAACGCCTTCATGTGTTTGGTTCACGCGCCTTGAGGTTTTAGTATTTTTTTGTCAAGGTCGTTGTGTCAGGAGGGCAATTTTGTCCCTTGGCTTGTAGGCATGGTCTTGTTGTGTTGGGTGAGTAGTCATTTCTCCTTGTTTTGACACATGTTTCACCCTATTTCTCTTGTGCTAGTGCGTTAAGTCATAGTTTCCTGTTGCCTGGACTACATGTTTATGTTCGTTGTCAGTGGTGAGGTAAACTGTTGTTGTCGTCGCCTTCTTGCCCTAAAATAAAAATAAAAATTGCACTTCTGCTTTGCTTGTAGTCGTAACGAAGGGGTCGTTACATATGGTATCAGATCCAAGTTCAACCTGCGACTTGGGATCACTATGACTTTCATTGATATGATTTGATTATAATGTTTCTAATTGAGTTGACTTGTATTCGTGCAGGTAATCATGGTTAGAGGACGCCGTAGAGGAAGATGACAGAGTACTAGGGGAGGAGGCGTGATGCCTCTAGTAGCATCCACACCTAAGGGGTCTAACCCCTAGGGAGACGAACAGGTTTTCGGGAAGGAGTAGATAGCAGTGGGTGATGTGGTTGGGCTGATGAGATGTTTTCAGCACATGTCTAAGGCATTGATCAGCCATTTGGAAAGAGATGAGGCCAGAGTGTTGACACCCCCTGAGGGTCCACCACGCACTACGGCCGGTACTAATATCATTCACCACAAACTCAAGAAGGTCAAATTTCCTGAGTTCTTTAGTGCCCTAGATGACGTAGCCGTAGAGGTATGGTTGGAGAGTATGTCGATGTGATTTTCACTTCACGACTATACCTCCAACATGAAGGTCTGCATGGAGGTCTTTCAACTGAAAGGAAGCGCTCTTCTATGGTGGAGGACGCTCCTACCACAATTAAACATGGCCATCAAAGACGTGTCATGGGAACTGTTCGAGGAACGGTTCTGAGAGAGGTACCTGTTAGAGGAATTCATTGAGTGTCAGCTCAATGACTTCAACGCCTTACGATAGGGCGGTTGTATGGTGCTCGAGTACGAGGGCCATTTTATGGAGATGCTCTGGTATCCTCCGCATCTTAACACTGAGAAAATTAAGTTCAACAGGTTTGTATTCAGCCTTAATGGCAACATATGTGAAAATGTTAGGATTCTAATGCCTCAAACCTTGCATGATGTTATCCAAAAGGCTCTCATAGCAGAGGAGGAGCTTATTAGAGGGGGTCAAATTGGGAATCCAGCGAGACCAATAGGTCAGTTGTCGTCTGGTACACAATAGCTTCAAACACTAGCCAAACATACGTCGAGATATTGTGGCTTCAAGAGGGGATCCACTTTCACTACACCTCAATGACCGATGCCTCAACAACGAACACCTTATCGGGGACCACAACATCAACAAAAATGTCGACTATAGCAGCAAAACTTTAATCCTGTTCAGCAGAATAGACCAGGATTCCAGGCTGGTGGGCTGTCATCTTCTACTTCAGGTACCAGGAGTACTGGACCGAAGAAGGGGTGTTGGACGTATGGGGAGCCACACTACCAGCGCGACTACCCAGTTGAGAGGACTAGAGCATTTGGATTAGTTGGACCCACTACCATGGGAGATATGGGTAAGGCCCACGGATTCATGCAATGGTGAATAACTGCTAGGTAGAGCACCAGTCGACTGTGCTTGAGATGTCAGGTATCGTCGTTGACAAAACCCTTAGTATTTTGATAGATCCCCATGCTACCGAGAGTTTCATTTCGGGTGCAGCGCTAAAAAGGATTAAAGTAAAGGCAATCAAATAGGATGATTTTAGCTTCACAAAGATGGCTTCGGGAGCCAAACAAAAGGTTGGAGGAAAGGTTACAGGTTGTACCCTTAACCTGGGAGAGTTTGTCACTAGGGCCAACCTATACATCATGATCTTAGGATCTTATGACGTCGTGATTGGTATGGACTGGTTGGAATCGCATGAGGCGATACTCAACTATAAGACGAAACGGTTGAGCTTGGTTGATGATGAGGGACAAAGACGAGTGATTGTAGGTCAGAACCAGGGAGTTTCCCTGAGGTTCATCTCTTCTTTATAGCTACGGATGAGCATGCGGAAGGGGTGTAAGATTTATTCGATCCTTGCGTTAAACAAGAAGGGAGTAGTGGAAGGTCTAGAACACCTTTCGATGGTGAGAGAGCTTGCAGACGTCTTTCTGAAGGAGTTACCTGGGATGCCGCTGGAGAGGGAATTGGAGTTTACTATAGACCTAAAATCGGGGACTGAATCAATAGCTAAGATGCATTATCGGATGTCGACCCTGGAGTTACAGGAGTTGATAATGCAACTGAAAGAATTGTTGGACCTAGGACTGATATGTCCAAGTGTGTCACCATGGGGTGCGCCTGTTATTTTCATACGAAAGAAGGATGGGCCATGGAGGCTCTCCATTGACTATTGTCAATTCAAAAAGGCAACAATCAAGAATCAATATTCGTTGTTGAGGATAGATGATCCGTTTGATCATATGAAGGGTGTGACGGTGTTCTCAAAGATCGATTTGCGATCAGGCTGGTATCACCAGTTACAGATCAAGGAGGATGATGTCCCTAGAACTACCTTTAAGATAAGGTTTGGACATTACAAGTTTACTATTTTACCGTTTGGACTGACAAACGCCCCAGGGGTATTTATGAGTTGGATGAACGGGGTGTTCTATGAGTACTTGGACAAGTTTGTTCAAGTATTCATTGACGATATTTTGATTTACTCTTGGATGACGGAGGAGCATGACAAGCACTTGCGCTTGGTACTATAGTGTCTGCGCGAGCACAAATTGTATGAGAAGTTGTCCAAATGTTCATTTTATCAATTGAGGATTCACTAATTAGGGCATGTCATCTTTGACGAATGTCCCGGAAGTGCGTAGCTTCATGGGTTTGGCAGGATACTATCGACTATTCGTCGAGGGATTTTCGAAGATACCAAATCCGATAACGAAATTGCAAAAGAAGAGCAAGAAGTTTGTTTGGACCGAGAAATGCGCAGAAGATTTTAGGAGGCTCAAGGAGCTATTGACAACGACATTGATACTAAAGGTCCCTAACATGGACGCATACTTCTTGGCATGCACTGACGCATCCAAGGAAGGATTAGGAAGATTCTTGATGCAAGACGGTCGAGTGATCACTTACATATCGAGGAAGCTGAGAAGGCATGAGGAGAATTATGTGATGCACGATTTGGAGTTGTTAGCCATCATTTATGCCTTGAAGGTTTGGAGACACTACCTTTTTGGATGAATTTTTGAACTAAAGACCGACCACTGTGGACTACAACACATCTTTATGCAAAGCGACCTGAACGCACGACAACGGTGTTGGTCGGAATTACTTAGCGAGTACGACTTCGAGATTACTTACATAAAAGGAACATTGAACCAAGTGGAATATGAATTGAGTCAGAGACCACACATCTTTTTGGTGTTGCCTCTTCAGATGAATATATGTGATAAGATTCTAACTTGACAATGTGACAATGACTAGTACAAAGAGGTCGAGGGATTTATCGGACAAAACATAATGATGGTACCAAAGTTTGAAGGATTTATGTTTGACAGTGATGGATTATTGAGGTTTAAAAATAGGATTTACGTACCATCGAACGACAAGTTGAGGATGTTGATCCTAAGCGAGGCTCATAGAGCCGTATACATGGCTCACTCAAGAGTCATGAAGATGAGGGCAGACCTTAAACCCTTATTCTTCTAGAAGGGAATGAAGGCAGACATAGTCAACTATGTGGCCAGATGTCTAGAATGTCATCAGGTAAAGGCTGAACATAGACACCCAACAGGATTACTATAGCCAGACACTATTTCAGAATCGAAATGGGAGGTTATTTCGATGGATTTTATTGTTGGATTGCCATTGAGGGAAAGGAGACATGACTCGTTTTTTGTAGTAGTAGACACTCTGATGAAGAGTGCTCACTTTATTCCTGTGTGTACAATGTATCAAGCACCTGCCATAGCTAGATTTTTCATTAGTGAGATTGTGAGGCTGCATGGTGTTCCTAAGAGGATTATATCTGATCGAGGATCGGTGTTTACTGGATAATTTTGGTCGATTTCCAAGAGGCCTTGGGAACCCAACTTAACTTTAGTACTGCGTATCACCCAGAGACTGACATGTAGACTAAACAAATGAACCAGACCTTGGAGGACATGTTGCGCATCTACATGTTGGACCAACAAAAGCGTTGGGAAGAATTCTTGCCACTTGTGGAGTTCTCTTTTAACAACAGTTACCAAAGCACCATTAAGATGGAGCCTTTCAAGTTTCTTTACGGGTGACCATGTCAGACGCCTTTGAGTTGGGATCGACTTGAGGATAGGGTCTTGGTGGGACCATAAGCGATCCAAGAAATGGAAGATCAAATGAAAATAATAAGACAAAGGATTAAAGAAGCACATGATCACCAGAAGAGTTATGTTGATGCACACCATGTCAACCGTAGTTACAAGGATTGTGATTGAGTCTTCTTGTGGGTTAAACTGCATAAGAGTTCGATCAAGTTTGTAAATGGAGCTAAAATATCTCCTAGTTTCATGGGACCTTTCCATATCATGGAAAGAAAGGGTCCTGTGGCCTATCGACTAGCCTTGCCTGATTCCTTGAGGCGTATGCATGAAGTTTTTAACGTATATGTTTTGAGACATTATATTAGTGATCCTACACATGTTATTGACATGACTTCCTTGCAGGTATTGGACGAGGGGGAACTCACGGCTGAGCCGAACCGCATCTTGGATCATTGCATTCGACAACTACGACGTCGAATAGTAGATCAGGTCAAGGTCTAGTGGGACAACTATAGTCCACACTCGGTGACCTGGGAGGATGCATACTAGTAGTTTTTATTTTTGTTTGATAGGTAGACATATGATACTATCATACACATTATTCGACACTTATACTGTGAAACTTCAGGATGAAGTTTAGACCAAGAGCGGGTGTATGTAACATCCCACTCTTATGCACTGAGTGAACTTATTCTTTGAGGACACTTGCTAGCAAGTGATCCAGATTATTATACTATTAAACATTTGATTTTGATTATGAGGTGTTATGGGTTTATGACATGTTTTTTTACTGCATTGACATAGATAGGTGTTATTGACTCGGTTTTACTGAGTGTGCAAGATTTTGGACCTCGAGGATGCAGAGGCATTGATGGAACCCCTTAGACTCCAGATTGAGTCAGGGAGTGAACCATTGGGGTTTGATTGCTTTATATGTGATATTAGTACATCTGATTAGATGATATGATTATGGATATATTGTTGACATGATTCGTTGATGATGTAGGCTGATGATAGCTTGCTGACCAGAATCACATGTGGAGTAGACAGGTAATGCACAACTACCAGATATGTTGAGGGAGAGGTGTGGACAACAACCCTGCCATAGCCTACTAGCACTCCCGTCGTGGCTCAAACTATAGGTTAACGTTTACCTATTTCTAGAGGACCCATGATGTCATGAGGGTAGACTATGACAGTCGTTCACAATGATTCTAAGGGGCGTGCAATAAGGCTGGGGCCTTATTCCTTAGAGGCCCTTAGTCTCCCACAATTTCACCTGGCAGAGTATTGACTCCAGGGGTTTTTGATGTCTACCAAGTCAGTTAAGAGGCAAGTGGCAACCTTGGAGCATGTAGTGCATCCTGAAGGACACGTCGTGCAAGGAAAATAGATGAGGCGAGTGGCACCCTTGGAGCACCTAGTGCATCCTGAAGGGAACGTTGTGTTGTTAATGATAAATGAATGAACCTAGATGACCTTAGGATGAATAACGTGATAAGAAATTTTTAAAACAATTTCCCTAATAAAACGTCTCCCAACACAAAAATTAAATTCTAGGTCTAAATTTTACTGGTGGCATAATTTTTCTATCTATATATATATATATATATATATATTAAAAATAAAATAAATAATGATGATAATCTTCATTAATCTTGTAACAAGAAGGGAGTAAGAAATTTAATTGATTCATAAAAATCTGTTGGGATAAAATTTAAGAAAGAGAAATAATTGTTTTATTATATTATGATAATTTAAAATTTATTAATTAAAAAGGGAAAAGGGAAAAGTTAATTTCTACACCTGCCAAATTGAGTTCTAAATGAAAAAGGGAAAGAAGGAAATAAAAAATAATTAGGAAACTAGGAAAAGAGGGAAACATAAAAAGAAAAGGGAAACAGAAGGGAAAAAGAAGAAAATCAAACTTAGTAAGGTATCTAGCATTTAAGAACTTTCTAAATTAACTCAGCTAGTAAATTGGTAATGGGGAAAGTCATTAAAACTTGTAAGGGAATATGGGGACACCTAGGAGCGATTCTAGGATTGAGTTTAGGTGGGTGAGGGAAATAGGGGTAATTAATTAATTAAATAAATTAATTTATGGAGGAATAAAGGGGATGGGTGACACTTGTACGGGGAGGATTTTTAGGAATTAATTTATTAAACATTAATTTAAATGGGATTTTGGGAAGGTAAAGGACTTCAAAACTCTATATAATGGAGGGAGGAGAAGGAGGAATGATCTCTTCTATTTTGCATAATGTTATGCTGCAAAAATCTATACTTGAATGACTTAGCTTGTGGGAGTTGGGATACCCAGCTCGGTGAGGAGTGGTAGCTTGGCCTTGCGAGGTGAGCTGCGAGCTAACTGATTCTATGGTTAGTGTGTGTGGATCCTTTGCGGCTCCGAGGGATAAGGGGGAAGAAGAGTACCCCTAGCGTTGGTTGGGAGGTACTGGTGAAGTCTCATCATTCGTCAAGTGGGAGTTTCACAGAGCACGCGGGACATCAACTCAGAGCGGACGATTGGGCAGCGATACACCTTCATTTATTTCTGCATGGTAGAATGTTAGTATGATTTATGCTTTCAGGTCTGTATGCTTAATCAAGTAAAGTATATGATAGTCTTAGCATTCTAGGTGATGACTGAAATTTCCCATAGCCTTAGCTTGATGATTGATTAATTTCCCATGGCCTTCGATCCCTGCATGTCTTGACCGTCCTAAGGTTTATTGATTGTGATGATTATAGTTTATTTTTTCCTTCATCCCTAGATCATCACTCCATACCTGAGTAGTCGGCCAGGAGCCTGATCTATGATTGTCTCTTCAACGTTAATAGACCTATGGATCTCAACGCCCTACTTTTCTGTGCGTGGATGATGGGAGAAGGACGTTCTTGTCAGCCGTCTTCCTCTGTTGTTGTCCTTGGTTGATTGGTTGTCTTGCGCATTCCAACAAAAGTACCTCTGCTTATGGATTTCTTGCGTCCGTATTCGTTTATCCCTGTGATCATTTCAATGACTTATCCCATTGGATCCTTCCATTCTCTTACTATTGTCTGCATTGTATTGGTATCCTGGAATATAAAAATGATTTAATTTCAGTCTGCATTTTTATATTGGTATCCTGGAATGTAAAAATGGTTTAATTTCAGTCTGCGTTTTTGTAATGGTATCCTGGAAATGGAAAAACAATTTAATTTCTTAGTCTGCATTTTTATATTTGGTACACTGGAATTGGATAAATGTTTTTGTGTTATTCCTGTCTGTGTGGTAATGGTATCCTGGAATGGAAAAACAATTTAATTTCTCTGTCTACGTTTTATATTTGGTATTATGGTAAGAAAAACAAAAACGTTTTTTTATGTTTGCATTTGGCATCCTGGCAATGAAAAAGGGAAACCACGCTTATTTTCATCCCTCTCTTCACTGGTTTTGTATTTACCCTAATGCGTTTGGCACAACGATTTTCCATTGAATTGATGTCTGCGTTTTCCTATTGTTGACCACGCGTTTGCCAATGAAATGATGTATGCATTTTCCTGTTGAATGCCCCTGATTTTCCCTTTGAAAACGTGATTGAGTTTTTTGTTATTGACCACGATTTGGCATTTTAAATGATGACTATATTATGGCTTCCTTCTGGTGTGTTTTTGGACAACGATTCTCTTACTTAAAATGATGACATCCTTTGCTGGAGTAACCACGATTTTTTCTTAAAATGTTTGACTGAGTTGCTGATAAAACGCCCACGAATTTGATTTAAATCGATTGACTGATATTTTTGTAAACGCCCATGATTTTGGCTATTAAATCGATTTCCTGAGCTTGATGTAAATTCCAACGATTTTTGCCAATGAAATGTGACTGAGTTTGCTATAAATAACCACGGATTTTCCCAAAAAAAGATTGACTAAGTTCGTTGTTGAAGGGACACAAATTTGCTATTTAGAATGATGACTGCGTTGCTGGAATGCCCACGATTTTTTCCAAATAACTGTGACTAAGTTTTACTGATGGTGTGACCATGAGTTGCCTTAAATGTTGACTGCATTGATTGTTGAATGACCACGAGTTGATCCTTCTGCAGTTTGTATTGTCTTCTTATTCTCCTTCAATTTGAGTGTACCCAGCCTTCTCACTGACAAACGTTAATTGCTACAACCATGTTATTGGTCAAATTAATTGCTATGTAACTTCCATGATAATTGCGAGGCTAATTGCTACAACAATGTCAAAGGACAACAATTTCCTTCTTAATATTAATTGCCACAGTGAAGTCAATTGCCACAATGATGTTAACAGTCAATTGTTCCCTTATTAATGTTACAGACAGCTAGTTATTTTTGGTACGGTTATATTAGATAGACGTGTAATTTAATTGATTACAAGTGTTATATTGTAGCATTTTACATTGATGTGGCTAATGTAGTTATATATTGTCATTTGATAGTTAGATTGTAATTTCGGGGATTAACTTAGAATTACCCTTTTTGATGGTGATTAATGGTTAAATGTTTTTAGGAGGATTGACCAAAGTATAGATTAATCTTGCTAAATTAAATTGTAGTTAATGATTAAATCATGATGCAACATTGCCGAACTGATTCATAATTGAGGTTATTTCGATTGAAATTAATGCTTAATTGTAATGTAGAATTGTTGATTGATTCGAAGGTGATGTTATTTAGATTGAAATTAACAACTATGGTGTAAAGTAGAATGGTGGATTGGATTGTATTAATTGTTAATCAATTGGTAAGTTGAAGACTAAATTATAATTTAGACTTGCTAAATGTTGATGGATATTCATTGTCAAAACAATTTGTAACTATTGACTAGTTTAGACTTGATGAATGGGTTCGGTTGTTGACAAAGCCATGTCTTCCCTAGTATTCATCCTCTTGTGTCTCGTCGACCTTTTGTGTGGGGTGTGGGTATAGTTTCCTTGTCAGTATTCCGCTCCTTGCGCGTTAGAGTTTTCTAGAGTGCTTGGTCCAAATAGGATGTGTTGCACCAAGGTTATTGACGCGTCTATCACCTGGGGATGGCATGATTCCTAATGAGGGGATCATGGCGCACACTATTTGGATAGCGGCGAATGATAATTTGGTCGAAGTCAATGCCTTATGTGTGAGTGTTGTCGAGCATTGTAAGTTTTTTTTTGCGCACGGGTTGATTGCCTTCATGCGTTTGGTTCACACAACTTGAGGTTATAGTCTTTTTTCATCAAGGTTGTTGTGTCAGGAGGTGGATTTTGTCCCTTGGCTTGTAGGTGTGGTCCTGTTTTGTCGGGAGGGTAGTCTTTTCTTCTTGTTTTGACGCATGTTTCACCCCGTTTCTCCTGTGCTAGTGCGTTGAGTCATAATTGCTTGTTGCCTAGACTGCATGCTTACGTTCGTCTTGAGTGGTGAGGTAAACTGTTGTCATCGTCGCCTTCTTGCCCTAAAAACAAAAAAAAAATTCACTTATGCTTCGCTTGTAGTCGTAACGAAGGGGTCATTACATAGATTTTGCACTTCTGCTTCACTTGTAGTTGTAATGAAGGGGAATTCTTTATCACACCATATGTTCTCCTTAAATTTATCTTGTACAATATGTTTAATATCATCGATATTCTGCAAAATAACTTCTTCTTTTATTCCCCAATAATTTATCCAAGACTTGGCATCATTATGCTATAAAAGTTGTAGGGAAAAAAGTATGAAGCAAAGAAAATGGAAAATATCTGGAGAGATGACATGTAACATGATTTTTAAGGAATGTGTACTATTTATGAAGAACTCTCTACTATGGTACACTTTCCATTTTATGCAATCATGTATATTGTACTATATATGTATATTTTTCATTGTGCTTTATTTCTATTTTTGTAGATGGAACATGAGGAGCTTCTATGTTAAATTTGAGGCAATCAAAAAAACATTCCAAATAATCCAAGTAAAATATCCCTCACAAGTGATGAAGAAATGAGACATGCAAGTAGCTCAAGAACTGACAGTAGTTCAAGTGATGACTAGTGATTATTGAATTTGAATGCTACAATTTTTATATTCGGAATGGTTGTTTGTGAAAATCAAACATTTTGTTTATTGTGGACATATTGTCCCAATTTTACAATGACATGTTAACAATAGTTGTAACAACTATTTATTGACATTTTGAATATCATAAACCTTTATGTTGTCCCATTTTGTATAAGAAGAGCCTCTTATTTATATACAATAACATGAATTTTTTATTCTATTGCATTGCCAAATGTTATAAACTTTAAAGTTCTTGATTAGATATATAGATGATTTACATTTTTACAATAAACATAAATGTTTGATATATTTTTTTAAACCATAAAACATATTAATGAAATTATTATATCTGAACATAATAATTAAAATATAAAATCATTATTATTTAAAAAAATATTTTATTTTCTAATAATTAATTAAAATTTTGTAAAAAATACAATAAGTTGCATTTTCATACTTGCATCAAGGAAAAATTCAATGCTAAAACATATCATTTCATTATGTTCATTTGAATTCAATGGTGTCATTAATATGTAACAATTATGTACGGGTGCATTTAAACAAGTATTACATGTGAGTGAAAATAACTTTAATAAAAACATCAGAGTTCATAATGACAACAAAAGAAATGCTTCTTTTAATGATACAATTACCATTGTTGTTGCCGTTATGTTACAAGAACTTACACTAGGAAAAGATTATTTATGCACTAATTCTCTTACATATGTAATCTGTATTATTATTTCATTATATAAATTATGTATTAAGGATTCATAATATAGACAATACACATAAGTGCATAATATATATTTTTAAATCCCTTGTGTGTATCAAACTGGGGTACACTACTGCATATTATTGATAGAAGTTCCTTGATTCTTTCAATATCTGGAAGACACACAGGGATTAAAAAATATGACATATGCACTAGTGCATGGTATATATATTTTGAAAACTTTGTGTGTATTAATAGGTAGCGCATCAATGCATATTATACATAAGGGATACACCACTTTCCATTATCAATATAATTGTTTCGAAACAAAATCCTTTGGTAGAACCTCCGCTTACTGATAATATTCATTTATAGTGAAAATAAGTTAAAACCTTTACTATCAACAAAGAAGGTTTAGTGGAAGTGTCACATACCTTCAATTACATTCATTTTTTTTTTTTCTTTTATATAAATATTCCACCATGATATTACGATGTTTTATCATCATTATAATTGTAGCATATAAGTTATGTTATTCCTACCTTCTGTTTTTATTTGCTTTCCCTTATCAGACGATAGTTTCACTATTCTTTCATCGTTTTATAATAACGAGAAAAACCATATAGATTAAACGATTACACATAAAGTCCCTTATAGCTTCTCATAACTATAATTAGTTGAAAAACTTGATACTTAACCATATAGTCCTTCACTTTACATCATTCTTATAAGGATAAGCTAATTCTTGTTCTAATAAGACTAGGTTTAATAACTAGGTTTCATATTCTACTTTATATTTATATTTATATTTATATATATATATATATATATTACTATTACTATTACTATTACTATTACTATTACTATTACTATTACTAACATCATAGTACGAGGGTTTTTATTTTGTTTTTTATATCCCCCTATGGCTATATGTTCTCCACATTGACACTATAAACTACTATTATGTCCCTTTAATCTGGCTATATGTTCTCCACATTGACACTATAAACTACTATTATGTCCCTTTAATCTGGCTATATGTTCTCCACATTGACACTATAAAGTACTATTATGTCCCTTTAATCGTTTCATACCATATAGCGTACAAGGTTTTGTATCTTGTTAAGGCAGATCATATATAAAATGGGTTTCATATATTACACAGTTTCATTGTATAATATCCAATGTTTTAACACGTGTTTCATTGTATATTATCCATTGTATTGACACGAGTTTCATTGTATATCACCCAAATGTATAACACATGGCATATGAAAAGATGAATCGTACTTATGGAAATTTATTATAGAGTTTTACGCTGGATTAACTCGTGTTATAGTACCAATTCTTTATTAAAAACCTTTCCAACATTTTTGCGTTAATCAACGTGTCCTAGGGAGCATTTACCATGCAACGATCCTATATGCACCACCTGTGGGGTTACTATTTTGAGGACATTGTATCAACATTTGTCCTAAGAAATGTACACGTGTAGTGCTATGATGGATTAAGAGGTTTTCGAGAGGTTTGACATTTTCTCCAGACCTTCCCAAGTTACAATGTTACAATGATTTAGTATAGGGTTTATAATTTTTTTTTTTTTCTCTCTTTTCTATTCTATGTTTAAAACCTTTCACATCATTTTACTCGTCTCAAACTTAGTTAGGACTTTTTTTTTAAATATTTGCATGGTTGTGGTGTTTGCACATAGCATAGTAATTTCTTTTGTTTATATTCTGTATATATGCCATGATTTACATTCTGTATAAACTTATTTTTAGGTATTAAATTAATGATGGCTATGTTTATTGTTGTGAGGGGTACTCATCAGCGGTTTGAAAACCTTGAACACTTGGATGCAGTTTAAGGGCGACAAAAGGAGATACAAAGGCGCTCTATACATCCATGGTAAGTGTGTGTCTATTTGCATATGTAACTTTCGTTTGATTAAATAAATAGTACAACATTCTAACTTGTTCACTACTATTATGTAGGTGTCGAGAAGGTTGGTACCATGGAAAGCCGGGAATACCCTTTCTTGGAAAGGTATTAAGGTTCCATTACTTAATTATATTTCAATTCTAGTATCACAATATGTGACTGTTATGTTTATACATTCAATGGAGCTAGTTGACTAAATAATTTTGTATATAATTATTCCTGAAAGTCCCGTGACTTAAGACTATTGTCTACGCATTTTACAGTTTTATGATTTTATGTACTCTATTTAGGATTCCTTCTTGGATATACACAGTCGTTATTTATATCTCTGTTGAACTCGGTTTACATAGAATTGTTTCCCTTTTTGGACATACATAATCATTACTCGTATCTTGTTAAATTTTGTTTCAAATTGTAATGATTCCCTTTTTAATATATACAGTCATTACTTGTATCTTGTTAAACTCTGTTTAATTTGTAACGATCTTTCCTTTCTAATATACACAATAATTACTTGTTAAACTCTTTTTAAATTGTAATGATTTCCTTTCGAATATACAGAGTCATTACTCGCATATTTTTTAAACTATGTCTCTTCAATATATGTTTCTTATCCGAATACACTTCTTGTTTTAGTAACTAGGTCTTACTCATGATTTTTATTTGGATTGTTATTGGAAATAAGATTTTGTTCATGGATCTAGCAACAAAATAACTAATGTTTGTCTTTCAACAATATTTTTGCATGAATGTATGATATGCATCTATTTTCTCATAAAAAAACTTAGATCCAATATATTGTAACAATTTATTTATTCCTTAAAAAGTTCATAACCAATAATTTTGGTCAAATAATGCATAATAATAAACACTAAACATGCACATCAACATATTCATAATAAATAAGTAAAACATGGAAGTTGGGGAAACCACACATTGAAGACTCTGTTCCTCCCAACTGTAGACTAGAGTCTCTGTCAACCTCTATCACCCCTGAGATGGGTTTGGAATCCAAGGGGATACCTACGTGGACTCTTGCATAATTATGAGTACCATCTTGTTGTGTGTAATATGAAAAAATCATCGTGTCAAGTCAATTCAGTGTATAGCCTCCTTGAGCTATCAGTTTGCATCTTAGGAATGGTGTCCCATTCCTTTACCAGGTCTTCTTTTTGTTTTTCCTAGAACTTGTGGCACTTGTCTTGAGCCTCCTGCTCACTGACAACCTGTCAGATTTATTTTACAAATGTTCACAGATTCTCCTATAAATCTAGAATGTGTATTTTTGAAGTCGAGTTAACTTAACAACTTGTCTCAATCTACCGCTTTTCCAACCCCTTTGAATTCCTAACTCCCTGTTTAGTTTTTTTTTAATAATTTTCCTAATATTCTAACTCTAAAAACCTATATAAAAACCTTCCCAAAAATGTTTTTTTTCCTTATAATATATTTATATTATAAATAATTACAATATATTTGTATTATAAATAATTTTAGATGGGAAATTACCCATAAATGATCCTAATACCACTCTCCTTGCTATGCCTTTACCAATTGCAAGCGATAGACAAAGATAGTGCTTCCATGCCATTTCGATTGAGATTGCACTCAATTTCACGGGTAAGATGAGCACACCATATTTGTTTTCTACATCAAGTATTACATGATGGCATCCAAAGGAGGATGTTATTCAAGTATTACATGATGGCATCCAAAAGGAGGATGCTATTCAAGAAGAATGTTCTCATAGTAGTAGGTGGATGACATAAAAATCATCATAGCTGTAATATTTTTTATTGTTTCAAATTTTTGAGAAAATTAAATTATTAAATGTTGAAAGCACTCTTTTAATAAGATGGTTAAAAACTATTATCTTATATTTAAATTATAAATATAAGATTACCTTTTAAACTAGGAAAAATAATACACTAGTTTAAGATTAAATTATTTTTTTATCATTTTAGAAAACAAAATATTATAATACAATAATATATTAATCTAAGTCATTCTCTTATTATTTTTTTAAGTATTATAATACAATAATATACTACTCAAGGTTATACTTAATCTAGTGAAGGTTTAACACATTGTATTATTAAATTGAATTTAATATTGATTCATATTAATTAATTAATACATAAAGAATTATTAATCTTAAATTAAGTCATTTTCTTATTATTTTTATAAGTATTATAATACAATAATATATTATTCAAGATTATATTTAATTTAATGAAGGTTTAATACATTATATTATATTAGGAAATAGAATTTAATATTGGCTTATATCAATTAATCAATACATATATACACTTATGAAATGCTATTTTATAAATTAATGTAGCATTATATATTAATTTAAAATTAAGTTAATCCTTTATTTTTTTTTATATAGATAAACATATTATATTATAATAATGTATTTGTAAAAGTCATATTTATTAAATTTGATTTAATATTGGTTTATATCAATATCAATTAATAAATTAGATATACCAATTAATCAATACATAAGGAAAAATAAGAATGATATTCTATAAATTAAAGCAACAATTTATATTAATTTAATATTAAGTTAGTTGTTTATTTTTTTATAGATATAAATATTATAATATTATATTATATTTGTGAAGGTTATATTTATCAAATTTGATTTAATATTAGTTTATATTAATATTAATCAATAAAAAAATAAAAAAATATATAATATTATTCAATATCTTTATTATATTAATTTTATTATTTATTATTTATACTAAATATTGTTTATATTAAATATAAATCAATAAAATTAAATAAATTTATATAAAATAATTATATATTTTTATTTTATTAAAAATAAGAATATAATTATTTTTACATAATTGTATATTTGTAAGTGTTAATAAATTATTTAGATAATTTTAAGTTATAAAAAATCATTTTACATTAAAAATAATACTACCTATCATTTTGTTTAATTCAATGTATTTAATTTTATATAAAATAATTATATATTCTTATTGTATTAAAAATAAGAATATAATTGCTTTTACATAATTGTATATTTGTAAATGTTAATAAATTATTTAGATAATTTTAAGTTATAAAAATTCACTTTACATAAAAAAAAATGAATATTATCTATCATTTTGTTTAATTTAATGTTCACATTGCTAAGTCATTTACATTGGGATTAGCTTTTACTTTTATAGACTAAAGTATTATAGTGTTACTTTATAGTGGGGCATCACCAAATCCTAAACTAAGGTAAGGCAAGCATTATAATATGAAGTAGAAAAACCATTTCAAGAATTTAAAATTAGGAACAAGGTTGTAGAGAGAATATTTATAATTAAGATATAGTTATAAGAGTTATTAATTTTTACTTATGTATATTAATGTAGGATTCTTTATTATATGATTGTAGTTTGTTAATAAATTGTTTGTCTTAAGGTAAAGTATAAGTGATTGATATATTTTTTCAAATTTTGTTAAGATGATATATGTATATATAACATTTTTGATTTAATAAAATTATGGTCATTGTTTTTTTTGTGTGCAAAGAAAATATACAATTTTATTAGTTCTGGATATCCTTTATTAGTTATGAATATCCATTGACTTTGGAGTTTCATATATATAAAAAGGCATGTAGGATTATTTTATATTAAGATAGAGTTTTGTTTTTGATAAATGGATGTATTTTTAAGATGGACATTCATATTAGTCATTTTGAATTGGGGAAGAATATACAAATGAAACCAATGTTGACAATAATATGAAATTGTTTTCTTAGAAAATATATATAAACTATACCTAATCAATTATGAGATATGTTTGTGAAAATTTCTATCCAATAATTCAAGGGAAAACCTCTTGTAAAAATTGGATCATAGTTGTGAGATTATACTTTTGGCAGAATAGGTGACAAATGGACTTTGTATCATGCAAGATTTCAAAACAGTTAAAGATACTTATGAAGACTTTACATCGATACAAATAGTAGTTAAAATGAATGTTGGAGTTATTCTTACTTGTTTTCTTGATTAATGTATTATTACTGATAATATCATATAATTGTAATTTGTTAATGCATTGATTATTTGTAAAATAGAGTTTGCCTCTCTTTGTGAGTGGTTTGCTTGTAAATTTTGTTAGAATTTATTGGACCTGAAAGATTCTGTCCAACTAATTAAATCATATTTTCGTGTAACAATTCGTGCAATCTTAAAATGAAGATGGCACCGTTTTATAATGGTTTCTCTTCACATAAATTCGAATACTAATATCATATGATTGTGGTTTGTTAATGCATTGGTGGGTTATTGTAAGATAGAGTTTGCCTTTCTCTCTTTGTGAGTGGTTTGCTTCTGAATTTTGTGAGAACTAATTGGACCTGAAAGATTCTGTCAAACTAATTAGATCATATTTTCGTGTAACAATTCGTGTAGTCTTGGAATGAAGATGGCGCCGTCTTATAATGGTTTCTCTTCACATAAATTCGAATACTAATCTCATAAGTGTCGGACAGACGCAATTACAGATCATCTCCAGACTGCTACTTAAGCTCTTAAACAGAGGCCCCACCATACGAGGTAACCAAGCATAATCTCATTAGTGTCAGACAGAAGCCATTACAGATCATCTCCTACTTAATCTCTTAAACAAAGGCCCCACAATACGAGGTAACGAAGCAAAATGAGAATCTTTAGGAGAGACGTGCAAACAAGGAAGTAGCCGAAAGGAACATAAACCTGTTTCGAGGTTTTGAAATTTTCAAAATGGAGAACTAACCAATCAGTTTTTGAACATAAACCTGTTTCGAGGTTTCGAAATTTTCAAACATGGAGAGCCAACCAATCACTTTTTGTATAATACCTTCCATATCAGGACGAGAGTGCGATCTGAGCTCATGTTTGTTTTTTAATATATGAGCAGATGAGGCGTGCACTATGTTCACAGTAAACACCTGTCCTTGGGAATTGTTGACATTACAACAATAATTGAATGGGGTATCGTACAGTAAACACCGTCCCCGGGATTACTTAACATTACACCAATAATTGAGCCACTGCTATAAATATGGTATTTGCAGCCACTGCCAAAGTGCCTTCCAGCCTTTCTAGCTTTAATATTTCGGAGTGAAGATAGTCTGCGAGGAGGCAGACATGGCAACAGTTGGAGGTAGCATTTTAAACAGAGGGCGGGCTGATTCGTTGGATGTGGAGTCCAGTAGAGTTTCAAAGGCGCATCAAGGTCTCCAGGTCGGTATAAATAATCTTCATGATTTTGTTCTTGTGGACCATGTAGAATTTTTTTTTT